>BPLQ01014999.1:0-600000 GCA_021605075.1 Caerostris darwini
ACTAAAGGCAAGATCACGAACAGTTTATCTCTGATTTGATAGAAATGTATACTACGTGTAAGTTATAACTAGGATCATAATTAGTCAAAGTAGTATGTCTAGTTATATTCATATTCTATGTACTGAAAAATATCATGTTTTTACTATTAATATAAACCGGGCTCTTACAATCTTTATATATATATATAATGCTTCATAATTAGAAAGTTAAAAACGATTTTGTATACTAACATTGGTCTTAAATTAAATAATTAATATCTTGATTATACCGCATAATTTCTTTTCTTGCAATTCCAAAAATAAATTTATTTTCCCTATGTCTCGTATTCAATTGCCCGACACACGATTTTTTGAAAAAAATATACGTGTATTTGGAAAAATATACATACATACGTATATCTAGTAGAGAATACTTATTAAATTTTCTTTGTTACTTAAAAAGGAGTGTAATATAACAAGTTAAAATGCTGTAACAAAAATACTCCACTATCGGTTGCTAGCTTTAAAAGTTATATACATTTAAAATTTTCGAACAAGATTTCCTGTAAAACTATTGAGAGGTGGATCGTATTATTTTGATCAATCAACATCTTAATCATGAACTACGAGTAGTATGAATTTCAATCAAATCGGTGATGGAGAGTTGGTGAGCTCTCCTTGTGATAATAAGTAAAGTATTACAAAAAAACATCTTCATATTACCTGTTTCTATTTAACTTTTGAATATTTTCCTGTTTTCCTAGACATCTATGAAGAAGGTTTCTTATACATTTTATTTCAAAAGAAAATTAATTGCCAATTGAGAAGTTCCAAACCGGTGAATTATAAAAATAAATAAATGAATGAATGAACAACATGAGTACAACAAATTTGTTACCATAATTTTTTATTAAAAATTCTTGTTCTTTATTTTAATAATTTCTAAAGAAGGTAATGGGAACATTTTAAAATAAAGTTCTTAATTTATTAGTATGAAAAAAATCTAAATCTTATGTTAAGTTTCACAGTTGTCACAATGAAAAGCGAAAAATAGTATTCCATAAAAATATCGGTAATTATCGACTTCAGCAGAGAGCAGAAAAGGAGTACGTGCCCCAGTCCACTTAACCCCCGCTGATCGGTTCGGTTCATGTGCCTTCTAAAAAATTCTACATCATTGCAATGTATCATTGTGCATTTGCTAATATTGTCTTTTAATATATATATATATATATATATACTAGCTGACCCGGCAAACGTTGTTTTGCCGTATACATTATTTCTATAAAATATTTTTTTTAGTTAAATAAAATAAAAAACTAACTTACTAGAAGTGTGTGGAAATGTGGTTATGATTGGAAGAGGAATGGAACGTTGCAGACAATGACGGCGTATAAAATGATAATACACTAACCATTCATTTATTTCATCCTTTATATTTTATTTAATTAATAAATATATTTTAAATTACATTATATAATAGCTGTATATAAATCAAAAATAGTTATTTACATATTTACTACTGATTATGGCAATTAAAAAATAATCAACATCAATCTCTAACTGCAATGGAGTCTACAATATTTTTGGTTTGTCCGTCTTTAGCCAACACACAAAGAAACTGGATGGTTTACCCACATGCGAACATGCCACGTATAGTTGTCCGTGGGAAAAACATGGTGTGCCCAAATCTAAGCCACCTAAGTTTCTTTATATTGCACACTGCATCTGGGTTATTTTGAATATTCAGTGGCAGCTTAAATACTGAATGAGCTGTTCTACCTCCATCTAATAAAGTAGCTGCAATCCCAGATGATGCAACGGCTAATGCGATGCCATTTTTTGATCGTATCTCGGCAAGAAGTAGCGAAATGATAAATGTTTTGCCAGTTCCGCTTGGTGCATCCAAAAAAAAAAAAGAATCCCCCTTGTCCTGCCGAAACTGCCAGCATAATGCGGTCGTAAATCATCAGTCGTTAATGGGACATTGCGAGGGAGCAATCGCTGCCATTTCTACAGTATTGTACTGCAGTTCACGACTCATATCAGTGTTGATTAAAACATATGCACTTCGATTTGGTGAACTCATATCAAAATGACTGATTTGTAAATTGGCGATGGCAATGCAAAGATCTTCGATAGCAATCAATGTTTCATTGTACATTGCGTCGTTGAATGATATCGTTAGATCGTTGCACCTTGTACGATGTCGATGCAATATATCTTCAGTCATTGAATCTTTGGGATTATCCCACAACGTTTGTGCTCTAGCCGGGAAACATGTAGTCAACACTATAGCGAATAGTAGACGAATTTGTGTTCCTGTACAGCTTAATGCTGCTTCAGTAAGCATACTGTCCCAATGATTGTCGTCTTCTAGCAAGACTAGTGCAAGGCCTGCATCTTTATACGTTGGATACTGATGTCCATTTAATTTACGTATATATTGAAATGACAATGGGCCGGTGACATTAACCAACAACAGTTGTGATAAAAGTACTCAGTCTGCCTTGGATTGACTGTATATACACGATCCAAATTGTTTGATTTGAATTAACCGGTGCATGCATCAACTGGTATGCCTTTCTTGCGGGGCATCAATTTTTTTGATTGAGTCCACGTAAAATAGCGTGGTACTTCTGAATAGAGTAGTGTTTGCGCGAAGGCACCAAAAGCATCCGCATGATTACACAATTCAAAAAATTCGGTGAGTGTAGTTTTTGGTGGATTTATAACACGATCAAGCGCTGTCTCATTAGTCACTCGCTGTCACTGGCCGTTTTCAAGATGGACAGCTAAATGGATAACTGCTGGATCCCGTTCATGAATTGGGAAACCGAAGATACGGCAGATAGCTTCATTGGAGCTGATGTACCGGCCAATTTGGTAGTTCGTTGTTTCATCGTTGTTATTCAATGGAGGAGCATTCACATTGGTATTTTCAATTCTAAATACAGTCATATCACTTCCTTTATTCACATACTTTCAACTATATTTGGACAATCATTAATAGGAGCATTGAACGTTTTGCTCAGCAGAGGTGAATATGGTACAACCCAACGATTGTCAATCTCAATTTCTACGTTACTGATAGTTTTAGTAAATTATTGCCCGTCATTTTCAGTACTTCTTCGACGATATATTGGATACCCGTCGACATGTGTGACCATATCGTTGGTGAAATCTTTAGGAAAACGCTTTGTACATTTTCCATCTACTTTGCAAGACAATGAACGATTCAGATGGCCGCATGGGCCATGAATCATGTTTGTAGTGACAATATCAAACAATAATTGATTAGTAGACGGATTTGGAATTTCTGCAGAAATTAAACTATCGATGTCTTCAGGAGGTATTTTGTCGATGAACCAAATCAAAATGTGAGCATGGGGTAATCCTCGCTTTTGCCACTCAACCGAATACATTCAGCAATGAGTGGGGCCAAATATATAATTTTGTAATGAAGCCGATTAAAGACTTTAATTTTTGTTTAAACACATGTGCTGTAATGTCATGACTAAAAAATTAAAAAAAAAAAAAAAAAAAAAAAAAAAAAACCACTACACTGTTACCGATTACATTGTTAACACTACATTGTTTTGCCAAAAAAATTTAAAAATATTTAGGGGTGGGCCACCCTTATCACTTAAGGGTTTAAAAAATAGTTTACGACCGATTCGCAGACCTACCAAATATGCACAAAAATTTTCATAAGAATCGGTCAAGCCGTTTCGGAGGAGTTTGGCAACAAACACTGTGACACGAGAATTTTATATATATATATATATATATATATATAATCTTCTTAAAAAATATGGTTATTTAGTCCAGGTTTTGACATTACCCATCAAACTATAACCAACTGGGAATGTAGTAATTACTCAGGAAATTGTCTCAGACCAATGCTGAAAACTAGCCAGGGAAATTGTATTTTTTTATTTATTATTGTCATAATGTTTTTATTATTGTCAAATTCCGACAGATGGAATTGAACTACATCACTCATTGCGATTTCAGTAACACAGATCTTAACTTCCAAAACCTTCTCTACAAAAGTTCAACGTTATTAGTAATCTAGAATGTTCAATTCATGAACAATTATAAATTTGTAGGGATGAAAATGTAAGTCGGTATAACGAATTCTTTTCAAAACACGACTGAAGATGCTCAAAGCAGTGGATTGCTGGTGCACTGTCTCAATACAATTCCGCACGATACTAAAACGCAGCAAAATAGCCCGGTTTGGCAGGATTTTTATTTATATTTTTTCAGTAATGACGTGCATTAAAGACTACAACATGAATGTTAAGAAGGCCAGGCGCTCCCCCAAAGGGGGAGTGTTAAAGTTAAACCCCACCCCAAGACCATAAGAGATATGTGTCCATGAGTTCAAACTTAGAGGATTCTACCATGGTGTAAGCACGTCGTCAAATCCCTATTTTCTTGCCAAACTGGCAGTCGCCGGATGTCAAAATGAGTTTTGCTTCCAATGCTTTTATGATAATTATCATTCGAATTCTTATTTGTAAATACAAATTAATAAATAAAGAAAAAGTTTGTAGAATTCATGAATAACAGTTTATTCTTTTATAACAGTAATAAAAGTTTCAATTTATTTCCATTAAAAAGGCATTTGAAATAATTGGACTGTTTAAAAATAAAGCATTAATTTTAACACGTTTCATTCAAGTTTCAAACACAAATTCATTTCACATTTGTTTTATTAATAAAATAAAATTATTTATAATTTAATTTAAAATATTTGTAAACTGTTAATTTTATTGATAAATTCATATAATTTTCCAATTAAAAAAAAAAAAAAAAAAACGTTATCCGAAGACAGGATCGAATACTGACTGACTAACTGATAGGTGAGTACACTACTTCACTACTACTACTACTACTACTACACCACACCACATCACTGTGCCTAGAGCTGAGTTGCCCCTATACAGTTTGGGAATGATGCGGGTGAAAGGAAAGGACGTACGATGGAGGCGGAAAAGTTTTGCATAATTCACTTTTGGAGGTACAGAAGCTGAACAATGGGGAAAATTCATACAAGAACAGAAGTAAATGTCAAAATTTAAAAAATTGAATAAGGAGGAATATGAAATGCGAAAAATATAAAAACGTTAGGAAAGAGATTTTAGAGAAAAAAATTAAAAGCAATATGATACAATAAACACTACATAGGAGATTATACAAATCAGAGAGCTGAAGGAATATTCACCAAATCAATTATTATAGAATTTAGAAAATCTTAATAGCTAATAAATAAATCGACGGTAGGAGCAGTTGCTGCAAAATTATGGACAAAGGTAATAAGAAAAAAAAAAAAAAAAAAAGGCAGGAGATATTACATAAGAGATAAATATGCTAGGTATATAGCTAGAAAAATGGTATTCACATAAAAAAAATTTTGATTTTGCAATTTGAAGTCTAATAATGAAAGAGAAAACGAATTGTTTAAAATTTAGTGTGCCCTAGAAATATGCTGATGGACCCACTTAAATTATATACATTATAATACAAAGTTTCCTTTGATACATACACAAGCATAAATTGTTTTGTAAAACAAATTACTTAAATATGCAAACATGGTACGGTTATGTTACCTTAAATATATACACAAGCAAAGATTATTTTATAAAGTTAATTACTTTACATGATTCACAATAATAAATTATTTTAACAATGAATTACCTTAATATTCTAACACAGTATATGCAAACATTTAGATTATTTAAAAAGTAAAATTACTTAAAATATACACGCAAAAAAAAATATATATATATATATAGATATACACACACTTAAATCTTTGTGAGAAGCAAAACTATAAGTATATACACATGATGAGTAAACACGTGTCAATTGTTTTATAAAGCAGGATTACTCTGTTTATAAATACATTCACACACGTACAGAGTATGAAAAATATATATATGTAGAAAAATAAAGAATGTTACTAAAGATTGTTTAAAAAATTGTGTACAAAATACACTACTTCACTAGATACACCCTCGCAATTCACAAAATTTGCTAGTATATAAACAGCTTGAAACTTAGAATGCTTTCTTTTCCTTAGAATTTGCTGGCCATTGCGGTTTAGTATTTGTAGAGATGAACACCTTTTGAACTATTAGCCTACCGAGTCCCATTACAATCTACATTTTCTATGTCAGTCTCCTCTTGTTAGTAAAATATTTTAAAACTGAATTTTTTATTGTGTGATGTACATAAAATTAAAAGTTGAAAAAATTTAATCATTTTTTTTTTTTAACATTTCCAGATTTTGGTAATTTAAAATGTACCCTTTAGGTGTACTACTAACCTACCAAATCCTATTCCTAACTGAATTTTCCATGTCGTGCCCTCTGCTTGTAAGAGCGGTGGCCTGATGGCCAACTGACTAGCGCTCTAGCCTTTGGTACCACATGCGTCAGTTTCGATGGATGTTTGTTAGTGGTTCAGAATCCAAGTTAAATTGTAGGTCCCGGTTTAATTAGTCCAAAGTGTACACAAAATGATAGTAGAGCGACAAACCAAATCTTGTAAGAGCAATGCTATTACAATCAAACTGTGGATAGGGACAGTATAATATTCTTTTCATTACCATTTTATATATGTTTTTCTATGGGTAATTTTTTTATTATAATGAATAAAAATATATTACAGGAAACCTCCACAAAAAATAGATTTTGAGTATAATTAAAAAAAACAAAAAAACAATACATTGACGGGATAGATTTAAAATTAACTACAGTAGGAACCAAAATATAAAAACCATTAATTAATAAATATATATTTTGTATCTTTTTTTACATGCAGCATTTGTATATATTATTAACTAAGGTGCATAACATTCCAGTAGGAAAAAAAATATATAAATTAAATGTTTTATCATAAAAAATATAAGAGGGACACTTTAAGGAGAGGCAGACATGTGTAATTGAACAATAATCATTAAGCTCTCGTTGTTTGAAACTATCACCCACCTTTGCATAATAATGATGCATATTGCGATATGCAATAAAATCTCATAGTATCTATGGTCAGTATAGCGGTAATGAATTACAAACTGTGATGGAGTTTACCTTTCGTTAACCACTTCGTCATCCCGACGGCAGAGGATAGGTTGGTTGACAGGGTTTCGTTGTGTTACCACCATGATCTTTAGTTTGGTTTGGTTTGTCGCTCTACGATCATTTTTTGCACACCTTGCACGTGGAAAAATTCAACAGGAAGCCGGGTGCTTCCCAATGTTTTGCGTGCAATCTTTTCCATCATTCGGCAAAGAACTGCCATTACAAGAAACGTTGTCTGAAATGTGGTGGCGAGCACTACCTGAAGGATTGCACAATTCAGGACAGGATTGAAAATCCTACCTGCATTAACTGCCACCAGATGGGGCACCTTGCCGCATGGCGCGGTTGCCCGAAATTCCCGAAGCCACGCCTTCCACCCAATCGCAACGTCGAGCCGCCGAAGACAACTTTCAACAGTCGACCAGTCACGCCTGGTGTCTCCTACGCAAGTTTCTTGCGTGGGCCGCCGCCAGCTGCTCCATCAGTGATTCCCGATCGCCAAAACATCTGGCAAGATTTTGATCATGATACGGCTGCCAAAACATGTCCTACAGGAAGTTTCCAGCATTTTCAACATGCTCGGTGGTATAGACAACTTCTATGCACAATTAAAAAATGCTAATTCACCTTTTGAAAAATTTCAAATCATCGCTAAATGTTTTAAATTAAATATTTAATTGCTTTTCCAAATTTTAATTGTACCATGCTTTCTACGGTTTTTCCGTTTCTTTTTTCATAAATGTCTAATGTTTCTTTTTATTTTTTTGCCGTGTGGACATGACCAATGCTCACTGCCTTCTTTTTTATAGTAATGTACTGTTTTTCCAATGTCTTTTACTGTAACAGACTAGGAGTTTTTCAGGCCCTACATGGCCATGGTACTCCGTGAACCAGAATGATGATTTTCCACACTTTAGTCTAACCATGATCTTTAGTTCTGACGTCTTTGTAGTTTTCTATAGGCATATCTGATGGAAATTGCATCGAATTCCATTTACTGCAAAGCAAATCTTAGTTTTAAGTATTTTTGTGTGGGATTTGTATGATGCTTTCGCTCTTATGGATTCAAGGCTGTTGGATTGTGTGCAATTGCCCAGATGTGACGCCTAGATGAGTACTCTCCTATATAAGTACAATAGCGTATGCAATTGTTTCTATTATAGTTCAATTTTCATGCACTGCATGTGATCTCATACTTTTTCTTTCGCACTTTTCTGAAAAGTTGTGAATTGTACGTATGGTCGGCTAGGAAACCTTTATGTACTCTGAGAGAAGATTTTTGTCCTGTAAATTTTTTGCAGTATTATCTGAACATTCTAAATATCATTCATAAACGGATGTTTTAAATTACTGGGATTTTTTAGTACTCTTAGTCCTAATTTATTGGCATCTGTTTAAAAATTTTTCTTCGGGTATCAATATCTAAAAAGTGATTCATAGTTTTGTTAATAAAATAAAAGATATCTACTGCTTACATAATACACTGAAGTGACAAAAGTCATGGGATACCTCTTAATATCGTGTCGGTCCTCCTTTCGCCCGGCGAAGTGCAGTAACTCGACGTGGCATGGACTCAACAAGTCGTTGGAAGTCTTCTTCAGGAATATTGAGCCATGCTGTCTCGATAGACGTCCATAATTGTGAAAGCGTTGATGGTGCAGGATTTTGGGCACGAACAGACCTCTCGATGATGTCCCATAAATGCTCGATGGGATTCATGTCGGGCGATCTAGGTGACCAGATCATTCGTTGGAATTGTCCAGAAGGTTCTTCAAACCAATCGCGAACAGTTGTGGCCCGGTGACATGGCGCATTGTCATCCATAAAAATCCCATCGTTGTTTGGATACATGAAGTCCATGAATGGCTGCAAGTGATCTCCAAGTAGTTGAACATAAGCATTTCCAGTCAATGTTCGGTCCAGTCGCACCAGAGGACCAAGTCCATGCCATGAAAAAACAGCCCACACCATTACGGAGCCACCACCAGCTTGAACAGTGCCTTGCTGACAGTTTGGGTCCATGGCTTTGTGGGGTCTGCGCCACACTCGAACCCTACCATCAGCTCTTACCAACTGAAATCGTGACACATCGGACCAGGCCACGGTTTTCCATTCATCTAGGGACCAACCGATATGCTCACGTGCCCACGAGAGTCGCTGCAAGCGATGTCGTTCTGTCAGTAAAGGCACTCGAGTCGGTCTTCTGCTGGAATAGCCCAAGAAAGCCAAATTTCTCCGCACAGTTCTAACAGACAAGTCCCTTGTACGTCCCACATTGATTTCTGCGGTTATTTGACGCAGTGTTGCTTGTCTGTTAGAATTTACGACTCTTTGCAGACGTCGCCGGTCTCGGTCGTTAAGTGCAGGCGGTCGACCACTGCGCTGTCCATGGTGGGATGTTATGCCTGAAATTTCATACTCTCGGCACACTCTTGACACAGTGGATCTGAGAATGTTGAATTCCCTAACGATTTCCGAAATGGCATGACCCATGCGTCTAGCTCCAACTAACATTCCGCGTTCAAAGTCTGTTAATTCCCGTCGTGCGGTCATCATCACGTCAAAACCTCTTCACATGAATAACTTGAACAGAAATGAAAGCTGTGCGAAAGCACTGCGCATTTATACCTGTTCTACGTGATGCTACTGCCATCTGAAAATTTGCATATTGCTATCCCATGACTTTTGTCACTTCAGTGTATATTTCAAAACTATTATCAGAGAAACTTCCTATTTGAGAATTGCTTAGATATTAAGTTTCTCAAACTATAAGTTTTCTTATCTGAATTTTTTTACCTTTATTACTTTTCAAGGACTTTGATTAATCGTTGAAACTATGAGTTTCAGAAGTATAGGTATGTATTAACAAATCCTTTTGAGAAATCCAATCTTTTTTTGAGCATACGTAATTTAACTTCGGGAAGAAAGAATTGATTGATCTAGCATTTTTTTTTTTTATTTGCGTACTTAAGTAGTGATTATTTTATTCTATATTGGAATTTTCTTGCTTACCGATTCCGCATTTATTAAATATTTTTAATACATATCTTTTTAATAAAATTTATATGAAATACGGAATTTTTGATGATCTGAATTAAATTTTTTCTATAAATTCTTTTTTAAATTCATAATAATTAATCTTTTTTTTAATAATTGATTAATTTTTTTTTTTTTCCGCATAAGCTAATTTTTTATTCAACATAGATTTTTGTGAGTTTTTAAAAGTTTAATTTTTAAGCATGTTATCATTTTTGATTGTTGTTTTTTTATACGTCGAAAATCAGTGTATACTTCCATCAGGTAGCTTTAAAAGTATTTGCCTTGCTTCAATTATATTTAATTCACTATCGACGACAAAATTAGGATAAAACAATAAATGACCTAATATTTTTGTGACTCACCTTATATGAGCTATTGGATTAACAAATGGAATGCAAATCCTATTTCAGAAAATATTATCGTTATTTTATGCTTATATATTCTATATGAGACATTTGGGGGACCTGATGGCCGAATGGCTAGCGCTCTCCGTTCGGTACCACAGGTATCGGGTTCCAATCCCGGCGTGGCCATGGATGTTTGTAGTGGTTCGGAATCCACTTTAAACCGTAGGTCCCGGTCTTAATTGGATCGTAGAGCGTTGCGGGGGCATTGTTACTCCGCGTCCGTAGCTTACCATCAAGTTACACGCGCCCCCTGGGTAATGCAAAGTAAGTAACGTCTGTGCAGCGCTTGCCTTAAAGCATCCAAGATGTCCATGTCTGTGCCAGCTGCTTAGAAAAAAAACAACATTTGGGGCCTGATGGTCAAGTGGCTAGCGCTCTGGCGCTCGATATCACTGGTTTCTTGCCCGAATTCCAGTGGTGCCATGGATGTCCCTAATGGTTCGGAATTCACTTTAAACTCTCGTGTACAACAAATGAACGTCAAACGATAAACCAGAGATTTAGATGTTAGAGGTAACAACCCTTCTCCGTATAAATTTAAAAAAAAATCATTTCAAGAAATCCCAGTCAGAAAAAACCGGACAGATCTCATACAGACGACTTTGATATTAGCGTCGGAAGTTTGGAATGTCGCTTTTCTGTCATCTTGTGCACACGAGGGCTAAACAGACTGGTACCTACAGTTTAAAGTGAATCCCGAACCACTAACAAACACCCATGTCACCGCCAGGATTCGAAGTTGAAGCCTGTGATACCAAAGACCAGAGCGCTAAGCCACATAACCACCAGGCCGCAAACCATGGGGAATCAATTTACAAGAAAAAAAAAACTTACGTTTTCGACACTAAGGCCAAAAGTTGAATTTGCAGGGTTATTAGAGGCAATAAAATAGATATAAAAGCTTTAAAAAAAATGACTTTTTACTTGATTGACTAACATTTAATGGACATTTTAGCACAGATATTTCTCTGCAATTACATTTGCTTTTTGAATAAAAAAAGTTGCATGATTGTGATTTAGCATTTTTTTTTGTAATTCGCAATCACTGTTTCTTAGCATTAATTTTTGTTGTTTCCATTAATTACAATCGTATTTTGATGTGAAAACTATCGGAAAAATTAAAGGTGATGAATGAAGTGGTATATGGGGATGTGAAGCAACAAGGACTGTAATCCCCTAATCACTATATATATGAACAGTTAGTTTTTCCTTATTTTTAATATGTCACTCTCCACAACGCTCTACGATCGTGTTAGACCGGGACCTACGGTTTAAAGTGGATTCCGAACCACTACAAACATCCATGGCACCGCCGGGACTCGAACACGAAACCTGTGGTACCGAGCGCCAGAGCGCTAGCCACTCGGCCATTCAGGCCCCAAATTCAAGGTGTTTGCTACATTGACAGAATATCGAAGGATTAAAGTCTTGAAAAAATGTTCAATGATAATCGCAGATTTGCGAAAAAATAATTTTGAGTTTTGAAAAGTTTGGAACCGAGGTTGAAGCTGTTGCTATTGTCAAGAATGTTCAACAGCCGGAATAAGCAATACTCGGTCACTATCTAGGACACTGAATATGCCGTATGGTACAGTAAGGAAAACCATGCTTAAATTGTTAAATGTTATCTTTGTTAAAATGTTATTTTTTAAATGTTATCTTTATTTATATAAAATTGTTATCTTTATAAGTGTTATCTTTTAATGTTATCTTGTATTATATATAATTATCTTATAGCTTTGCTTCAAAGATACTTTGTGACTCGAACTCAAGAATTTCTTGAAAGAGGTACAAAAGCTCTCTTGGGAATCACTTAGATCAGGGGTGGCCAACCCAAATGATCTTGCGGGCCACTTTGGAAATGCATCATAACTTCGAGGGCCACATATAAAATTATATATCTCCATATTAGATTTAGACCCACATTAGACATTTTTCGGAGTGAGAAATTGAAACATAATGAGTTATTATTTTTATGTTTACTATTGTTCTTACATGTAAACATAGATAATACAATGATAAAGATACTAAACCCACATTGTAAAGAATAATGAAATATAAAAAATATAAACGAAATAAAAAAATTTTATTAAAAAATTATTTATTTTACTAGTGCGATATTTGCTTCTCCACTCTTTCACTTAGCTTTTGCAAATCGATCTCAATTTGGATATTTGCACATCGTAATTGATGTTTCAGGTTAGCGTCCATTAAGTTTGAAAGTGTTTCGTGTTTGGTCAATTTCATTTAAAAAAAAAAAGTTCGTAAGTATAAGTTGAACGAAAAGCGCTAACAACTTCAACTAAGCGTCTGTTTTTCTCTATCAACATTCAATGTGTGCCTATCTAGATATGGTAACTGAGGTCACTTAAAGCGAAACATAGAACCTGTTATATTAAATGTGCCACGATGCGCACGCGCCATGCGCCGAACTTTGGCCATTATAAAATAAATATATTTTGTAAAAGTGTGATAAATCTCAAGGGCCGTAAAAATGTTCAAAGTGGGCCGTGGGTTGGCCACCCCTGGCTCAGATGTTTCTAGCTCTTTTCGAAGTTTATGCGTCGTGAACTTGGAACTCCTTAAGATTTGCTTTGGTTCGATTTGTTGCTGCACGGTCATTTTGTGTACACGAGGGCTAAATAGTCTGCGATCTTTAGTTCAATTCATGGTGGGATCATGTTTTTTTTCCGAGAAGAACAGGAAAGGTGTTTAGACGACATCCGTCAATGCTGGCAAATATCGTACAACGCTACTAAATCTTCTTATTTCTGAACTCCAACAACATAGATACTTATAATCTACAGTCATTATGCGATCGTTAGGATTGTGCACCTCATCATATTGAATTGCGTATTCAGAAAGTTTTGCTGCAGCACTTTACCAAAGATGGCATAATCAGTTGTGCATTTCTTACGGATTGGCCAAACCATTACTAACATAAATCTTTGGGATTTCTGATTGTAGGGTCTTTAAAAACGGCTTGTGTACTCAGAGAATGAGACAATTTAGACGATTTAAAAGGATCGCATAACATTACACATTATATTCTGTATTCTGCAGCTGATAGTGTTATTTCGGAAATGAACATGGTACAACATGTGCAAAGAAAGCATGCTGAACACATTTTGTAAGTTAAACTTTAGATATAAAAGAAGCCAAATTGTAAAAAATTAATTCTGAATTATAAAGTTAAGTGTCAAAATTCAGTTAATTAAAAAAGATGAAATGTAGCTACTAAAAAAACCTTTCTGTATTAAAATGTCCATTAAATGCAAATTAATTACGTAAAATGTTTGTTTTGTTTTTTAGTTTTTAAGCTTTTTTCACTCGTCAAAATCAACTTGCAGCGTTTCATTTGCTCCTGGTGTTGGAAATGTAAACTTTTTTTTTTTCTCTTTTTAATTCCCTATGGTCAAAATAGAATAATGTATACAAAATGGTGTTGTGTTTGTCCCAAACACTTTTCATAATTCAGCTCTAAATAGTAATATTTTAATTGTGGGCACCATGCATATTTTATTTGGCTGATAGCATCTAAATATAATAGTAGTAATAAATAATTACATTTTTAAAATTTCTTTGACGCAAATGAAATAAATACATAGTAAAATAAATGTAATTTATATATATGAAAGTAATGCTAATGTTGTTAGAATTTATAAGTTGATCAGTGGCGGGCTAGGTTTATTTGATGGTTTGGTGGTTCAGTGTTTCAGGTCCCCAAAGTCCCTTTTTGGTTCAAGAACTCTGCTTGTTATCATAGACGTAAGCAACAACAACTTATGAACTAATTGTTGAAGTTTACTTTTTTTTAACATTATTTACAGTGTAGGGGATAGATTTTAACACCCAGGTAGCAACAATTCATCTTGGAGTCCAGATGCAAACAAGTTTCAGAATATGGCACCTAGCATCGAGTTGAACGGCTTACAAAGTTCAACATACGTCTACCCATATTTTTTAAGATACAACCTAAGCACTCAGAACAACTATAACTGCAAAGGTGTTGAAATCCAACAGTACCTGAATAATGTAAATACGCTGAACTTCAATAAATAATTGAAATAAACGTTTCAATGTTATCCAAAGTTTTGTTGATAAGAAAGGTTTGTGGGGACTAGAAAAAGTGACTGCGTAACAATAACGAACCACGATTAACACAAAAATTGCAAAATAATGCTATCATAACTGTTGGCATATTACGGTCATATGTAAGAAATCGAATTCATGTAAGGAATAACAATATATATATATATATACATATACAGGTTAAAACAGTAAAGAATATAACTTTAGAGACTAGTTTTAATGTTATTAAATATAAATGTTATAATTGTATCGTTATTATAGCAATATTATCTTAATTCACGAGTCCAATTTTTATTAATATAGATTTAAGTGATATTAATTTTTTTTATGCGTAGTTTAGTTTCCAATATTAAATTACATCATTTTATCAAAAAAAAAAAACGGGTCTCAAATAAAGAGATTTCCAATAATTTAACAAAATCTCACACAAAAAAAAATTTTTTTTTCAATAATTTTGAATTATATTGAATAACAATAAATGTATAAATACTAAAAATATAACAAAAATATTATGTAAATAAAAATTAGACATGAATGAGAATATTAATTGAATTATTGAAGTCAAAATTCGTAACTTCAAACTAAATATTCCTTCAAAAATTTATTTTTTCGTTGTTAGTACAAATTTCATTACACAAATAAAATATGGCTTAATACTTTTAGAGGTATTATCGCTTTCACAGAAAATGTGGTGATATATTTGAGATCTATTATACGGATTTCATTGTGAGGAGATCTATTGTGAGGTTTCTTGTGTCACATTTTAAAACTGTCCCTAGGGCACATAAAATGTGCTAGTTCCGATCATTGTTGTTTAACAGAAAAGGAAGTAAAAATTGTGCCATGTGTGATATTTACCATGTTACATACGTAAAAATGGTGCAATATAATAAATTTTTGATTTACAAGCTTTTTTTTAAAAATTATTGGGAATGAAATTTTAATTATCGAAATAAGAAATATTTTAGAAAATAAAAATATGATATGCGGATTGGCACTTAAATAAAATAAAATAAAAATTTTTAGTTTTTTTTTAAACTCTATATAGTTAGAATTTCAAAAATTGTTTAAAACACTACATAAAAATATCAATATTTTAACGAAATTTACAATTTTTTGTTGGGTTATATTCATAATAGTTCTTGGACGCGGGATGAGCATGCTTGATGTATTGCCTTCCATTGTAAAATCGTATATTTATATGTCATATACGTAAAAACGGAGTAATATAATAAATTTTTGATTTACAAACATTATTTTAAATCATTGAGAAAGAAATTTTAATTACCGAAATAAAATATTTCAGAAACTAAAAATATGATATGCGGATTGCCATTTAAATAAAATAAAATAAAAACTTTTTTAAGTTTTTTTTTAATATTTTATATAGTTAGAATTTCTATACTCTATATTTATATGCTATATTATAATATTTATTACTATATTATATTATTATATTATAATATTTATTACTGTATTATATTATTATATTATAATATTTTAATATTCTATATAATTGGAAATTGAAGTAATATAATAAATCCTTGATTTAAGCCTTTTTTAACGGTTAAAAAAATACTTGTAAATCAAAGATTTAGAAAAAGAATTTTAATTACCCAAATAAGAAATATTTCAGAAAATAAAAATATGATATGCTGATTGGCATTTAAATAAAATAAAATAAAATTTTTTAAAGTATTTTTTTTTTTTTAATACTCCACATTAACTCAAAAATTAATTAAAACACTGCATAAAAATATAAATATTTTAAGGAAATTTACAATTTTCTGTTGGGCTACATTCAAAATAGTTCTTGGTCGCGAACTGAACATCCCTGATCTATCATTTTCATCAACTAGATTTTCCCCTATTCTTAAGGATGCGCCGAATTTGAAAACATCAATAAATGCGACTACCGGATGAGACTTTTAACTCTCCATCCGAGCAGAAGATGGCGCTGCCAGCAACAATTTAATCAAACAATCCAAGAATGATATGCTTGTTCTTTCGTCTTCATCGGTCTGAAGTTGATTATAGTAAGCAGGTGAGCAAAGGATTCTGTCAACTCGTATCCGATTGAGAACGTTTCATCACACCCCCACGTGAAAGCCGAATCCAGGGATGGCAACGCACGAGAGAAGTAAGAACCCCCTTTTTATTCTCCCATTCCTCTACACTCCCGGGCACTTTCCCTCAGACACATTGCAGTTCTGTCACAGTTCAAGTTCACTGACCTACACTGTCCGATCTCAATTGGAGATTTTTTTACACCATTCCACTTTTTCGCCGGCTGTAGGTTGCCTTGCCGGCCCTCAGGGTTGGGAATCATAAGAAAGTAATCAAATGGTTTTAATAGTGGAAAGAAATGTTTGAGCGCGGGAAATTATGAAAATCGGCACATGATTTTCGAAAATGTTTACTTTTTATTCCTGGTGCATTGCGTCACCATATAGTGCTTGTTGTACATAGGAAAAAAAATATTGATGCACTCTATAATTGCTTATATATATTGGACATAAGGTTTAATAATTATTTCATTTTCAGTACAATTCGTGGTTAAAATTTAAATATCTATGTGGAAAAAAAATTGTTATATACTAGTGTCATTAAATTGATTACAATAATCATGGAAATTATATATCACCATATATAAAAGCATGCCATCTATCTATAATTACTGATCTCTATTTTTTGACACAATATTTAATAATTAAAGAATTATTTTCACTACAATTCTTGGTTAAAATGTAAATATAAATGTCGAAAAAAAAAAATGTTTAGATTTCTTATTTGCTGATAAAAATTATTTTTTTTATTGTTACATACTATTGTCATTAAATTGATTACAATAATCATGGAAATAATTTATCGCCATATAATTGTAAATAGAAAAAAAAAATATTGATGCACTCTATAATTACTGATCTATATTTGACATAAGATTTAATAATTATTTAATTTTCACTACAATTTTTGGTTAAAATTTAAATACCCATATCGAAAAAAAAAAAATTTTTAGATTTCTTATCTGTTGATAAAATTATTTTTTTTGTTGTTACATACTATTTCCAATAACTGATTACAATAATCATGGAAATAATATATTACCCTATATAAAAGCATGCCATCTATCTATAATTAATGTTCTATATTTGATATAAGATTTAATAATTAAAGTATTATTTTCACTACAATTCTTGGTTAAAATGTAAATATAAATGTCGAAAAAAAAATATTTAGATTTCTTATTTGGTGATAAAAACTATTAATTTTTTATTATTACATACTGTTATCATTAAATTGATTACAATAATCATAGGAATAATATGTAGTCATATATAAAAACATGTCATCTCATTGTACAGGAGATTGTATAAAGTATGATCACAGTAATGAGAATTTCATATTTCTAGACTAAATTTTGTGTATATAAATATAATTGCTTACTGCATCTAGTATTTTTAGCAAAAATAATTGGAAAAGTCATTTAAATAAATCAAATAATATATCGTTTCAGTAATATGAATTTCATATTTCTAGACTAAATTTTCTGTATATAAATTAATTCTATTAATTGAACACTTAATATTTTTAATTATCAGTAGCTTTTAATTAAACCTTAAATGCATTAGATGTTAGGAATGTTAATTATTTTTATTTGAATTTCGTAACAATTTCAATTGTAAATCCTATTTGCGAAGATTATGATGAATGATAAAATTTCTGTTTCTTTAAATCTCTCTAGTAACTTTTTATCAGAGAATTTTAACGATAATAACTAAACTTACATAAAAAAAATAATTTTAGATTCCTTATTTGATGATAAAAAATTATTAATTTTTTTATTGCTGCATACTCTTGTATTATTTCCATGATTATTGTAATCAATTTAATGACATCGTCATATATAAAAGCATGCCATCTCATTGTACAGGATATTCCATAAAGTAGGATCACAGTATTGTGAATTTCATATTTCCAGACTTAATTTTCTGTATATAAATATAATTACTTACTGCATCTAGTATTTTCAGCAAAAATGTCTGGAAAATTTGTGCAAATAAGTCAAATATTTCACCAAAACTAAATATTTACTCAAAAAATATTTACAATTTTTTTTCTAAGGTTTTTAGTCTTTTAAAACAAATGGGATAAGTTAAACTTTTATCTATGTTGTAAATTTTACTTTAGATGTACTGATAGAACTACCTATTTGTTTAAAAGGATTTATTTGATTTTATTAATTGAATACGAAATATTTTTAATTAATGGTAAATTTT
This sequence comes from Caerostris darwini, assembly GCA_021605075.1. Taxonomy (NCBI): domain Eukaryota; kingdom Metazoa; phylum Arthropoda; class Arachnida; order Araneae; family Araneidae; genus Caerostris; species Caerostris darwini. The sequence goes on from BPLQ01014999.1 coordinate 18,889, forward strand.
AATTAAACCTTGAATGCATTAGATATTAGGAATAGATAGATAGATATTTGAATTTCCTAACAAGTTCAATTTTAAATCATATTTGCGAAGAGAATGATGAATGATAAAATTTCTGTTTCTTTAAATCTCTCTTGTCAGTAAAGTAACTTTTTATCGGTTAATTTCAACAATAATAACTTATCTCAACATAAAAAATATTTACTAAAAGGAAAGTTAAAAATAATGATATATTTTTTATGAAATTAAGTTTTTTTCACAACTTTTAACTAAATTCAGCTTTCTTTAAATGCATTACTACGTAAAAAAATAAATTGTTTTATAACAATGTCATTTAATATTTTCATCGTGCTTATTAAAATTATAAATATTTAATATAAAATTGAAAGAAAGCACAAATATGCATAGTTACATACATATCTAATGTTTTTATTATTTGTAAGGTATGCCTGTTCTTTGTGAAGTCTAAAGACCAAAATTACCTTGATTCACCTGTTAGCGTAAACGTTGAGATAAAAATTATCTCACATGCTTTCTTTTATTCTGATTAAAAAGTATCACAAAAAAGCTGTACTCAAAATGTAAGATTTCAGCATATTATAAATTAGAATTAATTAATTTGAGTAAGCAAATTTATTTAAATATGGAACTGGGAAATACCAACATATATTTTAGAATACAGTGAAAATTTTAGAATATAATACTTGCAAATTATCTAAGTTATATAGAAATAATAATTGGAGTAGAAATTTACATCATACGTGTGTTAACATTCTAAAATAAACAACTTGTTTTTCAGTGTTAAAAATTTTTTTTCTCAATAACTATATACCATTTTTCATATTTAATCCATTTACATGCATACTTAAATTTAACAAAATATTTATTTAAAATTTTAATCAAAATATTTATTTACCTTAACAAATAAATATTTTTTAGTGATATATTAAAATTACAATAATAAGCAATAATTGGATGCTAGCGTCCGAGGAAACATTTGTTAGTATATTAATAATGCAATGGCCTCTAATGAACGCAGTCAGATCAAACCCATTTGTGTTTTCATACATTCTGTTTACTAATACACCCTATAAATTAGTGATAAATGCAGAGTTAATTATATATGCATTTTATGCAAATACGTCAACTAATTCATGAGCCCAATGGAAACCCAAAACTAATTTGTTAGATGAAAAAAAATATTTGTTAATACTGAATTAACTATGTTATATAAAAGGTAGCATATTTCTTAAATTAAAAATATTAAATACCATAATCCAGCTAAGAATATTTTCAAATTTTGATTTTTCCTTTTTGCGTTTAATTATTTTTGTCAAATTCGAATTAAAAAATATTATGTAGCTTATCACTTTTTAGAAAAAAATGTATTTTTATGTCAAAAATGACATTTTTGAAGTTTAAATAAGGGCATTGTTCACATCAGTTTTTAATTATATATGATTTTATGCAATTACGCCAACTAATTCGTAAGCTAATAGAAACCCCAAACTACTTTGTTAGAAGAGTAAGAAAATATTTGTTAATACGTAATTAACCATCTTATATAAAAGGTAACATATTTCTTAAATTAAAAATTATTAAATACCATAATCCGGCTCAGAAAATTTTCAAATTTTACCATTTCCTTTTATCGTTTAATTATTTTAATCAAATCAAAATTTTAAAAAAAATATTATGTAGCTTATTACAGTTTAGAAAAAAAATATGTTTTTATGGCGAAATGACATTTTTGAAGTTTAATTGATGACATTGTTCGCATAATTTTTTTAAATTATATATCCGTTTTATGCAAATACGTCAACTAATTCATAAGCCTAATCGAAACCCAAAACTAATCTGCTTGAAGAGTAAGAAAATATATGTTAATACTGAAACTGTTATATAAAAGGTAACAAATAAGCAAGTTATATTAAGTAATAAATAATATGATATATATAATATATATATTATGTTATACTTATTATAAACTACATATTATGTTATATTAAGTAACAAATAATACAGCCCTAAGCAAATATTAAATACCATAATCCAGTTGCGAAAAGGAAAAATTTTTAAATTTTCTAGTTTAATTAATTTAATCAAATCTGAATTAAAAACATTATGTAGCTTATCACTTTTTAGAACAAAAAATATATTTTTGTGGCAAAAATGACATTTTTGAAGTTTAAATGATGGCATTGTTCGCATAATTTTTTTATGAAGGCCATAAATATTGATATAAAAAGTTATACAAGCATCATAAAAACATAAAATGCTCGTATCTCAAGAAAAGAGCAATTACATTTTAGGAAAGGGTAGCGAAAGTTTTAATACGAACTTAGTAATTTTTCCTCCTTTGTATAGTTTTCTATCTTATTTCACAACAAACTAGTTACGGTATCATCTTTACATTGATTTTACCCTTACTGAATCTCCTTTATCGACATATTTGAAAATTATTATTCATTGCAACATGATCGTGTGATTTTTAAACATATTTTAACTTTTTATTTTAGTGATTTCTTTTTCCTAGTGAAATAGTAATGAAAAGGTAACGACAGAGAAGCGTAATGATTAGCAATTTGAAATTTAAATGCAAAGGAAAATTTCTATGAGGAAAATATTTTTTGCAATTATTTATAATTGTGGTCAACCTAAAATTTAAAAATTAAAACAATTTAAGATTGCAACTAATGTATTTTTTAATGAATGTCCAAGCAGTATTAAGAAATCATGGCATCCATAGTTGTTTTCTAGTGGAAGTATATTTGTTACAGAATAATAGTTGTATAATTTTTCTAAAAATAGCATTAGGAATACTATTTTTAGAAAAATTATTAGAAATATATTTAGAAAAATTATTAGAAATATATTTAGAAAAATTATTTTCTCTGGTTTATATTCATAATATAAACTAGACTAAATTAATTCCGACTATTCATATATAATATAAGTTCAATTGACTTATTTAATGATGTATTTTAAAAGAAAACCGAAAAATCTATTTTTTGTTGATATCTAGGTTAATGATATCAAATGCAATTATGAATGGATAATCTATAATAATCGCGATTCTTATTAATATAGCCATTTACTAAATATTGAATGTCAACAATTTTGCAATGTGTTTACTTTGACTAGAATACATCTATCAAAAATAAACACATCGCAAAAGGTCGAATGATGAGAACAAGATAAAAATTCATTGCGTACTATCAGTGATTGTTATTTTTAGCAACCTACTGTTAATCAATAACTAGATTATGATAACAACATTTAAAATCTTGTGCTTCTAAATATTTGGATTTTTTAATTTCCTTTATCATTTAAAAAATATACAACTTAGCTAATAATTGTATTTTTTAGAATGTACTTATTAGTTTCAGAGCTGTAAATAGGATTCTCACTCTTCTGAAAATCCAAATTTCATTAGAGGGTTAAGACACAATTTTTTGTCTACAGCCCAGAGAATGGTGAAAAGCTCTACTGATGCTTTATCAAGATCATGATCTAATACTAAATGTAATATATCGTAAACTAATATATCATGATCTTATATTAAACACTAGCCAATCAGAAAAACCATCACCCCTTAAAATATCCCGATGTCTGTCTTTGGATTCAACTTAAATCTGACCCACCTTTTTGTCGTTGAGACTACTCAAACGAATAGGAAATATGGTCCATTAATCTCAGAAGCATGTTGTTGGCTAAACCTTAAAAGATAAATTAGCGTTACGCTTGTATTTATTTCCCATTATTAGGAGTATTTTTTTTTTATTTATAATGAGTTTATAAGCTATACATTTTCAAAAGTACTAATTTTCATAGACTTGTGATAGGATTTCGAATTCTTTTCCTAAATATATATACTTCTCACCTTTTTCTTTCGTATTTGATAAATTTTAACACTTATTCCCTATTTAAAAATATCGAAGATTAAAATAAGAAAGAAAGGAAAGTTTAAAAATACTTTCGGCAAATACAAAGAAATTCAAGATTTTTTTAAACTAATTTACGATTCAATTTTATTATAAATAATAATAATAATAATTAGGAATAATTTAATTCGCGTGTCAGTATTTCAATACCATCAACGCCATTCAATGAATAAAAACGTACCTCAAATAGCACAAATTTCTTCCACTACTTAGAACCATATTTGAAAACTTAACAACGTTGTTATTTCTAGCATTAGAGAGAAGCAGTTTGATAAAGAGAGGTATGTAAAGAATATAAGTAATGCTTGAAAAGAAGTTGTAAACAACCAAATATGCAATAGGTTTGGTTTGTCGCTCTACAGTTATCTTGTGCACACTTTAGGCTAAATAGACCGGGACCTACAGATATGCAATAGGGATGATTGGTTTGGTTTGCCGCTCTACGGGCATTTTTTGCACACTTTAGACTAATTAGACCGAGACCTATAGTTTAACGTGGAATCCGAACTCCTAGCAAACATCCATGCCACCGCCAGGATTCGAACCTGAAGCCTATGGCCATCAGGCTGCGCAACAGGGCTGAAGATATATGTATGTATATATATTTGATATTCTTTTCTCGCCAGAGCTGAAAAACTTTGATGTTTTCAGAAACATGGGTTCAAAAATTCAGATTAATGCATAAATATCTAGTCCGTCGGTGCCATGGATGTTTGTAGTGGTTCGGAATCCACTTTAAATTGTAGGTCCCGGTCTCATATGACTGTAGAGCATTGTGAGTAGGGTTGACAACAATATCATGTAAAAATTAACCATCTCCTGTTTCGAAATCTGCCAGTAGGCAGGCAGCCTTGGCCTACCATGGGGCTGTTACGCCGAAGATGATGATGATGATGATGATGAATAAATATCTACGTTTTCACTTTCGGGTCTAAATATGTGAAATTAGCCGAAAATTATGTACATTTTCGATTTTCAGTGGCTCTTTTCTTTTCACTAGGGCAGAAAAGTCGGAAAAATAAAAGGGTAAAATTTTAGAAAAATCAATAAATACCTTCTAGTGTGACTTTTAGTTCTTAAAAATGGTTAATAGCTGACAATTAAAAGAATTAATATAATTAGCTTGAATAGAAATTAGGAGACAAATATTTTTTTTTTTAAACTTTAGATGCATAAAAATATGAAATACATTTTTACCAAAAAGTACCATTAGTGAAATTTTATACATTCATTTAACCATTTAAAGCACTTTATTTTGCAAATGCTGTGTTTGCCCAATAAAAGCCATTTCTACTAGTATATGCCATTGCTACTTTGCTGTCATTGCTAGAATTACCATTGATACTAGTATTTGCTATTGTATGGGAAATAAATTATAACTTGTAATTTATTTTTGATTGAACTATCCAAGTCACACAAAACATAATTTTGCATTTAATTTATTTTGCTTACTTCTTAAGCTCTTATGATATGTTATGTCAGATTATGTAAGTACAAACTATGACATTTGAAATCCTTTAAGTATTTTATTCTACAACTACAGTCAACTCATTTAAGTTGTAATCTCAAATAAATATTAATGTACCTTATCTTTTTATGTCTAAGTCTTATTAATATTATATTTCTAAAGATGCATGAATACTACTGCTAAAGTTGTCGTACGTCTTAAATTAATAGTTATCCAAATAATCTGAAATTATTATTAAAAATTTTATTATCCTTGCATTCTTAGGAATTCAGGAAAATATATAGTTAAAGGAGAATGAAAGTAATTGTTTTTTAGTTTTGTTAAATTTCTGTTTTTATTTTATTTTAATGAATATGAGTCACAAAAAAGGTGCATAAACGTTTAATGTTTTCCTTAAAACACACGAAATTTTAAGGAAAAATTCAATGAATTAACTGAAATCTTTCTAAGGTAAATTTAAAGGGGAAAGAAGCAAAATGTTTTTCATTTTTTTAAAGGAATTAATTCCCAAAATGATTGACCTAACTATTGTACATTTTAGAGTTCAGAAGTAAATAATTTATTTATGCTGTACTCGTGTTGAAATTTAAAGGTGAAAATGAAAATATATAATTAAATGAGAGTGAAAATAATTTTTTTTTTAGTTTTGTTTGATTTTTATTTTTACTTTATTTTAATGAATATGAGACACAAAAAAGGTGCATAAACGTTTAATGTTTTCCTTAAAACACGCGGAATTTTAAGGAAAAATTCAATGAATGATTCAATGATGAATTAACTCAAATTTTTCTAGGATAAATTTAAAGGGAAAAAAGCAAATGGCAAAATGTTTTTCATTTTTTAAACGAATTCCCAAAATGATTGACCCAACTATTGTACATTTTAGAGTTCAGAGGTAAATAATTTATTTTTGCTGTATTCTTGTTGAAATTTAAACCACAAAATTTAGTATACCGTATATAGCTTTAAGGGGAAAAAAAAGAAAGAAAAGCATGTTATTGGAAATGATGCTTTTTTAGCGTAAGATAGGCAAACCAGAATATTATCTCCAGGTTGGTAACAGGATAGCTTTCCTCCACTTTCTCTAGACTTAAGGTCACAGATGTGAGCTCTCTTATCCTCAAATTAATTCCCATCACGTCAATACAAAAATTCGAAAGTTTAATGTTCTGTGAGAGGGATCTAAATTTCATTAAAAATCGTACTTTAAGATCAAATTTTCTACTTTGCTTGGAAAAGGAAAACCCATTTATAAGATATAAGAAAACCAAAAGATATTTTTACTATCGAGGCTTCTTTTAAAAAATCAGTTGCAAAGTTTTCTGATGATTGTAAAATTGGTCATTAATTATCAATTAACACCATTAATTGTAATAAATAAAACATAAATTGTTTGGAATTGTCATCTGGAAACATAAATTGTTTTATGTTTCCAGATGACAGGTACAAAAATAAAATTAAATAGCCATCAGATAAAAAAGAGATTTGTATTTGGTGGAAAAAAAAAGCATGGGTATTTCAGGAAAATCTGCTTATTATATGATAGAACTAGGTTAATAATGCTTTATAATATTTGTGTTTTAGATCTATTTCTGGAAAGTTGCGGATTATACAAATACAGTTGGTTTGTTTTGTCGCTCTACGGTCATTTTTGCAAACTTTAAGCTAATTAGACCGGGACCTATAGTTTAAAGTGGATTCCGAACCACTAACGACATCCATACCGCTGACAAGATTCGATTCTGAAACCTGTGGTACCAAACGCCAGAGCGCTGGCCAACTGGCATCAGGCTGCATAAAAATAATTTGCTTAACACATGCAAGCTATCTTAATGAAAAAATAGTACCATGAAGCCTATAAAAACGTTATTCGTGGCCTATTTATAATGACCGAAGCCTAGTATAAAGGAGGGCTCAGATTCGCTGGCGACCTTGGTTTCAGACACTGCTTTCAGAAAAGAGAAAATTTAATGGCGATTGTGACAACGTGTCTAAAACATTTCGCATCGACATTTAGGCTGCGTGGTAGGAGTTTTCCAGTTTTTTTTTTTTTTTTTTTTTTTTCATACGATTCACTGATGTGGGGCAGTTACCCCAAAACACTCTCATAAGCATAATTTATCCATTCCCTTTGATGAACTGTTTGGACCTTTTATTAGAGGAACAGGAGATTCCCAATGTTCAAAAAATTAGGTATCACTGAACAGAAGTTTCCTCCGTGATGTAATAATAACATTTAAATAATAACGATAATCCTACAAAGATTTAACGATATCTTTTGAAGGTTTAACTGTTGGTTTTTAATTTTTCTTTTTATTGTAAGCAAGCAGCTATTTTGTGTAACAAATCATTTTTCCGTCCTCTATCCAAGTTCATTTTATTCCAAATCTGGACACAGAAATGAATTTTTAATCAAGCGTTTTTCTGGATTATTTAAAAATTTTATTTGTCTTTGAGATGATGCAATTTATGATTCACAAATCTTTAAGTAGATGAAAAATATAGGTTTTTTTAGATTCTATACAGAAGCATTTCTATACAGAAGACTTGAATCTATCATTTAACTTTCTGAATTTTGTTTAAATACTATTCACTAGTTTTAGATATCTCATTTTCCTTTATTTATTTTAATCAATAGTCTAGCAGTGGCCTACTACACGTGTTGGTAAGCTATTTCTAATACCAACCTCATGTTATACAATCTGAGATACACGATGTACAAAAAATTAGTTATCACTGAGCAAACGTTTCCTCCGTGATGCAATAATAACATTTAAATGATAGCGATAACCTTATAAAGATATAACGATACCTTTTAAAAGTTTAACTGCTGGTTTTTAATTTTTTTCTTTTTATTGTAAACAAGCAGCGATTTTGTGTAACAAATAATTTTTTCATCATCTATTAAAGTTCATTTTATTCCAAATCTGGACATAGGAATGAATTTTTAATCAAGAGTTTTTATCAATTATTTTAAAATTACATTTGTCTTTTGAGCTGATGTAAATAATTGGGTTTTTCTCAATTATTTAAAAGTTTTATTTGTCTTTGAGATTATGCAATTTATGATCCACAAATCTTTAAGAGGATGAAGAATATATAGTTTTAAAATAGTTTGTTTAAATACCATTCACTAATTTTAGATACCTCATTTTCCTTTATTTATTTTAATCAATAGTCAAACAGGGGCGTACTGCACGTGTTGGTAAGCTATTTCTAATACCAACCTCATGTTATACAACAGTTTAATATAGAAACTAATTCCAATCTTCAACGACTAAACAAAACTATCCTTTGACATTTCCGATTTTGAGTTCTCTGATCTCATGACACTTCTTTTTTTCATGGCTTCCTTCTTTTTTCATCTCCTGTCACCTCTTGAAAGAAAGTTGCCAAGTATTACAGCATCGAGGAAAAGTACACACTCGGCTTTATTCTCTCTTTCTCACGTGGGGAAGAATAATAGGCACAAACCGGTAGCTATCCTCTCCGTGTTTTTAAGTACTTAATTACTCTTGAGGTCTCAACACAACAGTTCTTAAGATTCGGAAGAGATTCCTTTTCTTTCATTGTGTCTCTATTCATTTTGTCTCAAAATTGTGTCGTAGTACCGTAATGTATAAAATCGTCATTTTTAAACACGAACTCAATTAAGAATATACTAGCAAAACAAATGCGAAGAGCCTTTCTGTCAATCATTTTGAGATGTTCAGTATCTTTTCTGAGATATATAGATCGGTAGCTATCCTCTCCATGTTTTTAAGCACTTCATTACTCTTGTGATCTCAACACAACAGATTCGAAAGAAATTTCTTTTCTTTCTTTGTGTGTTTCTTCCGGTTTTCTGAAAATTGTGGTTTATCACCGTAATGTATAAAATCGTCACGAGCTCAATCAAGAGTATACTAGCAAAATAAATGTGAAGAGTCTTTCTATATATCATTTTGAGATATTCAGTATCTTTTTTGAGATATATAGATCGGCAGCTATCCTCTCCATGTTTTTAAACACTTAATTACTCTTGTGGTCTCATCACAACAGTTCCTAATATTCGGAAGAGATTCATTTTCTTTCTGTGTGTCTCTCTTCATTTTTTCTGAAAATTGTGGTGTAGTACTGTAATGTATAAAATCGTCATTTTTAAACACGAACTCAATTAAGAATATACTAGCAAAACAAATGTGAAGAGCCTTTCTGTCAATCATTTTGAGATGTTCAGTATCTTTTCTGAGAGATATAGATCGGCAGCTATCCTCTCCATGTTTTTAAGCACTTAATTACTCTTGTGGTCTCATCACAACAGTTCGTAATATTCGGAAGCGATTCATTTTCTTTCTGTGTGTCTCTCTTCATTTTTTCTGAAAATTGTGGTGTAGTACTGTAATGTATAAAATCGTGTTTTTAAACATGGCATCAATCAAGAGTATACTGCCAACAAAGCAAGCAAAACTAAATGTGAAGCGCCTTTCTATCAAACATTTTGAGATATTCAGTATCTTTTCTGAGATATATAGATTGGTAGCTATCTCTCCATTTTTTTAAGTACTTAATTACTCTTGTGGTCTCATCACAACAGTTCCTAATATTCGGAAGAGATTCCTTTTCTTTCCTTGTGTTTCTCTTAATTTTTTCTGAAAGTTATGGTGTAGTACTGTAATGTATAAAATCGTCTTTTTAAACATGGCATCAATCAAGAGTATACTGCCAACAAAGCAAGCAAAACTAAATGTGAAGCGCCTTTCTATCAAACATTTTGAGATATTCAGTATCTTTTCTGAGATATATAGATTGGTAGCTATCTCTCCATTTTTTTAAGTACTTAATTACTCTTGTGGTCTCATCACATTAACATTTTAGAAAAAATCATTTTAGAAAAAATCAATAAATATCTTCTAGTTTGACTTTTAGATCTTAAAAATGGATAATAGCTGCCAATTAAAAGAATTAATATAATTGGCCTGAATAGAATTTAGGTGACAGATAAATTTGATTTAAACTTTAGATGCATAAAAATATGAAATACATTTTTACCAAAAAGTACCATTAGTGAAATTTTATACATTCATTTAACCATTTAAAGCACTTTATTTTGCAAATGCTGTGTTTGCCCAATAAAAGCCATTTCTACTAGTATATGCCATTGCTACTTTGCTGTCATTGCTAGAATTACCATTGATACTAGTATTTGCTATTGTATGGGAAATAAATTATAACTTGTAATTTATTTTTGATTGAACTATCCGAGTCACACAAAACAGAATTTTGCATTTAATTTATTTTGCTTACTTCTTAAGCTCTTATGATATGTTATGTCAGATTATGTAAGTACAAACTATGACATGTGAAATTCTTTAAGTATTTTATTCTACAACTACAGTCAACTCATTTAAGTTGTAGTCTCAAATAAATATTAATGTACCTTATCTTTTTATGTTTAAGTCTTATTAATATTATATTTCTAAAGATGCATGAATACTACTGCTAAAGTTGTCGTACGTCTTAAATTAATAGTTAGCAAAATAATCTGAAATTATTATTAAAAATTTTATTATCCTTGCATTCTTAGGAATTCAGGAAAATATATAGTTAAATGAGAATGAAATTGTTTTTCTAGTTTTGTTAAATTTCTGTTTTTATTTTATTTTAATGAATATGAGTCACAAAAAAGGTGCATAAACGTTTAATGTTTTCCTTAAAACACACGAAATTTTAAGGAAAAATTCAATGAATTAACTGAAATCTTTCTAGAATAAATTTAAAGGGGAAAAAAGCAAAGGGAAAAATGTGTTTCATTTTTTAAACGAATTCCCAAAATGATTGACCTAACTATTGTACATTTTAGAGTTTAGAAATAAATAAATAAAATTTATTTATGCTGTACTCGTGTTGAAATTTAAAGGTGAAAATGAAAATATATAATTAAATGAGAGTGAAAATAATTTTTTTTTTAGTTTTGATTTTTATTTTTACTTTATTTTAATGAATATGAGACACAAAAAAGGTGCATAAACGTTTAATGTTTTCCTTAAAACACGCGGAATTTTAAGGAAAAATTCAATGAATGATTCAATGATGAATTAACTCAAATTTTTCTAGGATAAATTTAAAGGGAAAAAAGCAAATGGCAAAATGTTTTTCATTTTTTAAACGAATTCCCAAAATGATTGACCCAACTATTGTACATTTTAGAGTTCAGAGGTAAATAATTTATTTTTGCTGTATTCTTGTTGAAATTTAAACCACAAAATTTAGTATACCGTATATAGCTTTAAGGGGAAAAAAAGAAAGAGAAGCATGTTATTGGAAATGATGCTTTTTCAGCAAAGGATAGGCAAACCAGAATATTATCTCCAGGTTGGTAACAGGATAGCTTTCCTCCACTTTCTCTAGACTTAAGGTCGCAGATGTGAGCTCTCTTATCCTCAAATTAATTCCCATCACGTCAATACAAAAATTCGAAAGTTTAATGTTCTGTGAGAGGGATCTAAATTTCATTAAAAATCGTACTTTAAGATCAAATTTTCTACTTTGCTTGGAAAAGGAAAACCCGTTTATAAGATATAAGAAAACCAAAAGATATTTTTACTATCGAGACTTCTTTTAAAAAATCAGTTGCAAAGTTTTCTGATGATTGTAAAATTGATCATTAATTATCAATTAACACCATTAATTGTAATAAATAAAACATAAATTGTTTGGAATTGTCATCTGGAAACATAAATTGTTTTATGCTTCCAGGTGACAGGTACAAAAATAAAATTAAATAGCCATCAGATAAAAAAGAGATTTGTATTTGGTGGAAAAAAAAAGCATGGGTATTTCAGGAAAATCTGCTTATTATATGATAGAACTAGGTTAATAATGCTTTATAATATTTGTGTTTTAGATCTATTTCTGGAAAGTTGCGGATTATACAAATACAGTTGGTTTGTTTTGTCGCTCTACGGTCATTTTTTGCAAACTTTAAGCTAATTAGACCGGGACCTATAGTTTAAAGTGGATTCCGAACCACTAACGACATCCATACCGCTGACAAGATTCGATTCTGAAACCTGTGGTACCAAACGCCAGAGCGCTGGCCAACTGGCATCAGGCTGCATAAAAATAATTTGCTTAACACATGCAAGCTATCTTAATGAAAAAATAGTACCATGAAGCCTATAAAAACGTTATTCGTGGCCTATTTATAATGACCGAAGCCTAGTATAAAGGAGGGCTCAGATTCGCTGGCGACCTTGGTTTCAGACACTGCTTTCAGAAAAGAGAAAATTTAATGGCGATTGTGACAACGTGTCTAAAACATTTCGCATCGACATTTAGGCTGCGTGGTAGGAGTTTTCCAGTTTTTTTTTTTTTTTTTTTTTTTTCATACGATTCACTGATGTGGGGCAGTTACCCCAAAACACTCTCATAAGCATAATTTATCCATTCCCTTTGATGAACTGTTTGGACCTTTTATTAGAGGAACAGGAGATTCCCAATGTTCAAAAATTAGGTATCACTGAACAGAAGTTTCCTCCGTGATGTAATAATAACATTTAAATAATAACGATAATCCTACAAAGATTTAACGATATCTTTTGAAGGTTTAACTGTTGGTTTTTAATTTTTCTTTTATTGTAAGCAAGCAGCTATTTTGTGTAACAAATCATTTTTCCGTCCTCTATCCAAGTTCATTTTATTCCAAATCTGGACACAGAAATGAATTTTTAATCAAGCGTTTTTCTGGATTATTTAAAAATTTTATTTGTCTTTGAGATGATGCAATTTATGATTCACAAATCTTTAAGTAGATGAAAAATATAGGTTTTTTTAGATTCTATACAGAAGCATTTCTATACAGAAGACTTGAATCTATCATTTAACTTTCTGAATTTTGTTTAAATACTATTCACTAGTTTTAGATATCTCATTTTCCTTTATTTATTTTAATCAATAGTCTAGCAGTGGCCTACTACACGTGTTGGTAAGCTATTTCTAATACCAACCTCATGTTATACAATCTGAGATACACGATGTACAAAAAATTAGTTATCACTGAGCAAACGTTTCCTCCGTGATGCAATAATAACATATAAATGATAGCGATAACCTTATAAAGATATAACGATACCTTTTAAAAGTTTAACTGCTGGTTTTTAATTTTTTTCTTTTTATTGTAAACAAGCAGCGATTTTGTGTAACAAATAATTTTTTCATCATCTATTAAAGTTCATTTTATTCCAAATCTGGACATAGGAATGAATTTTTAATCAAGAGTTTTTTTATCAATTATTTTGCAAAAATTACATTTGTCAGTTATTTTTTGAGATGATGCAAATAATTGGGGTTTTCTCAATTATTTAAAAGTTTTATTTGTCTTTGAGATTAAGCAATTTATGATCCACAAATCTTTAAGAGGATGAAGAATATATAGTTTTAAAATAGTTTGTTTAAATACCATTCACTAATTTTAGATACCTCATTTTCCTTTATTTATTTTAATCAATAGTCAAACAGGGGCGTACTGCACGTGTTGGTAAGCTATTTCTAATACCAACCTCATGTTATACAACAGTTTAATATAGAAACTAATTCCAATCTTCAACGACTAAACAAAACTATCCTTTGACATTTCCGATTTTGAGTTCTCTGATCTCATGACACTTCTTTTTTTCATGGCTTCCTTCTTTTTTCATCTCCTGTCACCTCTTGAAAGAAAGTTGCCAAGTATTACAGCATCGAGGAAAAGTACACACTCGGCTTTATTCTCTCTTTCTCACGTGGGGAAGAATAATAGGCACAAACCGGTAGCTATCCTCTCCGTGTTTTTAAGTACTTAATTACTCTTGAGGTCTCAACACAACAGTTCTTAAGATTCGGAAGAGATTCCTTTTCTTTCTTTGTGTCTCTATTCATTTTGTCTCAAAATTTTTTCGTAGTACCGTAATGTATAAAATCGTCATTTTTAAACACGAACTCAATTAAGAATATACTAGCAAAACAAATGTGAAGAGCCTTTCTGTCAATCATTTTGAGATGTTCAGTATCTTTTCTGAGATATATAGATCGGTAGCTATCCTCTCCATGTTTTTAAGCACTTCATTACTCTTGTGATCTCAACACAACAGATTCGAAAGAAATTTCTTTTCTTTTTTTGTGTGTCTCTTCCGGTTTTCTGAAAATTGTGGTTTAGTACCGTAATGTATAAAATCGTCACGAGCTCAATCAAGAGTATACTAGCAAAATAAATGTGAAGAGTCTTTCTATCAATCATTTTGAGATAATCAGTATCTTTTTTGAGATATATAGATCGGCAGCTATCCTCTCCATGTTTTTAAACACTTAATTACTCTTGTGGTCTCATCACAACAGTTCCTAATATTCGGAAGAGATTCATTTTCTTTCTGTGTGTCTCTCTTCATTTTTTCTGAAAATTGTGGTGTAGTACTGTAATGTATAAAATCGTCATTTTTAAACACGAACTCAATTAAGAATATACTAGCAAAACAAATGTGAAGAGCCTTTCTGTCAATCATTTTGAGATGTTCAGTATCTTTTCTGAGATATATAGATCGGCAGCTATCCTCTCCATGTTTTTAAGCACTTAATTACTCTTGTGGTCTCATCACAACAGTTCGTAAATTCGGAAGCGATTCATTTTCTTTCTGTGTGTCTCTCTTCATTTTTTCTGAAAATTGTGGTTTAGTACTGTAATGTATAAAATCGTTTTTAAACATGGCATCAATCAAGAGTATACTAGCAAAATAAATGTGAAGAGTCTTTCTATCAATCATTTTGAGATATTCAGTATCTTTTTTGAGATATATAGATTGGCAGCTATCTCTCCATTTTTTAAGTACTTAATTACTCTTGTGGTCTCATCACAACAGTTCCTAATATTCGGAAGAGATTCATTTTCTTTCTTGTGTTTCTCTTCATTTTTCTGAAAATTGTGGTGTAGTACTGTAAAATGTATAAAATCGTCTTTTTAAACATGGCATCAATCAAGAGTATACTGCCAACAAAGCAAGCAAAACTAAATGTGAAGCGCCTTTCTATCAAACATTTTGAGATATTCAGTATCTTTTCTGAGATATATAGATTGGTAGCTATCTCTCCATTTTTTTAAGTACTTAATTACTCTTGTGGTCTCATCACAACAGTTCCTAATATTCGGAAGAGATTCCTTTTCTTTCCTTGTGTTTCTCTTAATTTTTTCTGAAAATTATGGTGTAGTACTGTAATGTATAAAATTGTCTTTTTAAACATGGCATCAATCAAGAGTATACTGCCAACAAAGCAAGCAAAACTAAATGTGAAACGCCTTTCTATCAAACATTTTGAGATATTCAGTATCTTTTCTGAGATATATAGATTGGTAGCTATCTCTCCATTTTTTTAAGTACTTAATTACTCTTGTGGTCTCATCACAACAGTTCCTAATATTCGGAAGCGATTCATTTTCTTTCTGTGTGTCTCTCTTCATTTTTTCTGAAAATTGTGGTGTAGTACTGTAATGTATAAAATCGTCATTTTTAAACATGAACTCAATCAAGAGTATAGTAGCTATAGAGCAAGCAAAAATAAATGTGAAGCGACTTTCTATCAATCATTTTGAGATATTCAGTATTATTTCTTTTCTTGTTTTGCTAGGCCTGGACCTCTTTCGGATAACTCAACCATTATATACATAATTTTGAGTATCCTACGAACTATTTCAATGATAAAATTTTCCAGAAAAATATTTAGATTTGCAAAGGATTTTTCTGTGTCATTCAGCAGATTTTTCTTCTATATATCCATTATGTTGTCTTGATTCTGTATTTATTCAAGGATTTCCGTTACTTATGTTGTGTAGTTGAAGGTGAATTTTTTTCTTATTTTCAGTATGTATTGTTGCGATATTCCTGTGTTTTAAGATTGCATTTTTTAAAATAAATTCTGGTATTTTTTTTCTTTCCAAAACTCAGAAAATTTTGTTTTCTTAAAAAGTAATTTTTTTAATTTCAAAAATTTGCTTTTTTCTTTTAAAAGATATTTTTTTAAGAAAAAATTGCTTTAATTACGTGGTTTCATAACAGCATTAACGAAGGGCTTCTAAGTTCATAAATATGTGCTTGATAATGTTTCCTGATATTTTGGTTCAACTTGAAATTGGAGGCCTTTCTTCATTTCACACAATTTCTGCAAAATATATTTTTCACATTTAATTGCATTCTCATCATCATCATTGGCTCAAAAATCCTATGATGGGGTAAGGCCGTCTGCCTACTGGCAGATTTCGAGACAGTATATATTTTCTTTTTATTGGTTAGGGCTATCAGCCTTATCCCGAACGCTGTACAGTTATATTAGACTGGGACATACGGTTTAAAGTGGATTCAAACCCGAAACTTGTGGCACCAAGCGCCAGAGCGCTAGTCACTCTGCCATCAAGCCCATAATTATATTATAATAACCTTTAATTTAGATTAGTTATGAGTATGTATCATCTTAGCATCTTAATTTTATATTTATATAGAATTTACGTTACATGTGAACTCTAGAATTGCATAACATTAACATAAATTTTATAAAAATACTAATAAACAACCACATTTGAATGCATGAGGACTTACATAATAGACATACACTTGTATAACGTGAATGTTATACAAATGCATATGGGTTATGAAACTAATCAAGTAAATTATATTCTGAATACTGAATACTGAATACATACTCTAATATACTGAAATTCTGAAAAGTTGTCTATTTATTGGAACAATGCATTAATGCCAATACACGTGTCACATCAGCGATAAAATCCCTTTTCTCTTTTACAACTTGTATTTTGTTTTGACATTTTCACTGAGAGATCAAAATCTCAGGTGTCTAACACAAACATCAGTAAAATCTAGGAATATTATAGTCTCAGCTGACATGTGTGCATTTGGACTTATTTATTATATTGTTTAATTTGTAAAGAATAATAACTCGGATTTTTTTGTAAGAAAAACTGATGAATTAGACTTCAATGCACCGGGTTTACCAGTTACGGGGTATGTAGTGTTGTTTTTTAAAGAACATCTCAACCTCTTCATCAGAATTTAAATGTAAAGAATACTTTATGGGACTGCTGCTTAATGAATTGTTTGTAAGTCACAAAATTTAAATATTTTAAAAGAATCATAAAAAATAAATTTTTTTCTCATTATTGAAGAGTTTATAAACTATTGAGAATTAACAAAGAATGTAAGTTCTTTAAAGAAAAGTATTTAAGATAATTTTCAACAATTATGAATAATCTGGTACAATTTTATGATAGTCAACATGAAGTATATCTGCTAAATGATTGCTCAACATATCTTGAAACCAAATTACAATAATCTCAGTTATTAAACTGCTTACATATATATCGCTTAAAATATTACGCTTACATATATATCGCTTAAAATTCTACGCTTACATATACATCGCTTAAAATATTACGCTTACATATAATCGCTTTAAATATTTTTGAGATGACTTGAATTAGGAAAGATCATTAGAAATCGTAGAAATCGTGTGACAAAATACGCTTTTTTTTTTATCTATATTAAATGTTGTACTTTGCCTCTGTTATTTGAGATTAACAGAAAAATCACGATTAAGAATCAAAACCTAATTTTCAAAATAATAATAAAGATCTGGTTTGTGATAATAGATTTTTTTCAGCTGTCACCAATTCAAATTCATACATAATAAAGAATAAACTACCCAATATCCGTATACTTAAAGTATCAAAGTGTTGTATAAAAAATATTCCAAGTAACATTTTTAATTAAAATGCTTTAACGATAATTTTGTATAAACCGGTCTGTGTATAAATCAAACTAAAATAGTTAGTGTACAAAATGTAGATTTTTAACTTTTTAAAATTATTTTTCATTTTTCTTGAAATTAGTCTTTACTTTTTTATTTTTATTTAAACATACAAAGTGGCCAGTTGTTTAAATCTGGTAGTGTAAAATATTGCTGCTTATTTTCTTAATAGCAGTCAGTAAGTGATTTTTTTTTTAAATTTGGGCAAACTTTAGTTGATTTTTTTAATTGATGCTATAAATTATATAGAATATTTCAAAATATGAGATTAAAAGAGAAGAAAAATGATTCTATGTTTATTAGCAGTTTGCGATACCAAAAAATGTGGCAATGCTACTATTAATAAGTTCTTAAAAAGCCTTGTAAAGTATTTCCCCAGAAATTTTGGTCTTAAAAAAACCAGTTATATCATTATAGTACGTGAACGACGTACTTAAAGCAATGACCAGTTACGGATTCTGATATACTACACTTAACGTTTGTAAAAAAAAGGAAACGTACTTTTATTTTAATCGCATATCTGTGGTATATGGGCAATGGTATATTTTTAGTTTCCACTACACTTATATAAACAAGAACATTTAAAAACAAATCATCAAGAGCAAATTTTTTTTACTTTATAATATTAATGTATTCATAAATATTATCATATCGCAAATATTGAAAATTTTAACATAATACTGTAAAATATTTATAAGTTATAAGCAGTTGCTAGAAAAAAAAGGCATTGAAAGCCTCTTATAACTGATTTTTAGCCAAAATCAGTTGTAAGAGAAAAAATTAGCTATGCATCTAAATTATGTTAATTCTTCTGGGTCCAAATTTATTTATTCCATACATTCTTTTGACCAAATTCTTCCTTGATAGCATCAGTGTTGAATTCTAGCTCAAATGACCTTCCTTTCTAAATAATTGCCTGTAGAAATCGTTTAGGTAATATTTTAAAGAAGATATAACATATTAAACGACAGTATAACATAATTCATCGAAATAGTGAATGATCCTTATAAATTATTTCCCCAAAAAATTTGGTCTTAAAAAAACCAGTTATGTAATTAATTAAATGTTGGAAAAAACTCAAGTGAGAGAAAGAATGGTGGTTTCTGTTAAAACACTAAATTATGATAGTACGTGAACGACGTACTAAAAGCAATGACCGGTTGAGGATTTTGATATATTACAGATAACGTTTGTAAAAAAAAAAGGAAAACGTGCTTTTATTTTAATCTCATATCTGTGGTATATGGGCAATGGTATATTTTTAGTTTCCACTACACTTATATAAACAAGAACATTTAAAAACACATCTTCACTAGCAAGTGTTTTTGAACTTTGTAATATCAAGATATGTTCATAAATATTATCACCTCGCGAATGTTGAACATTTTAAGATAATACTGTAAAATATTTATAAGTTATAAATTCAGCCAAAATTAGTTGTATGAGAAAAAAAATTAGCTATGTATCTAAATTATGTTGATTCTTCTGGCTCCATATTTATTTATTCCATACATTTTTTGGGCCAAATTCCTTCTTGATAGTATCAGTGTTGAATTATAACTCAAATAAACGTTCTTTCTAAACAATTGCCTGTAGAAATCGTTTAGGTAATTTTTTAAAGATTAGTATAACATTAATCGAAACAGAGAATGATCATATTTCACTGGTTTGGTTTGCTGCTCTACGGTCATGTTTTGCATACTCTAGACTAATTAGACCAGGACCTACAGTTTAACGTGGATTCCTAACCACTAACAAACATCCATGGCAGCGCCAGGATTCAAACCTAAAGCCTTGTTCAGCATGGCTACGAATTATGTAAATTTGTTTATAGTGCACAAGAGCGCCTTCTTCTGTTTTATATGTAAGGCGAAGTAAGCCAAGATCTATGTTACCTTATTTTATCAGTGTGGGGGCCTGATGGCCGAATGGCTAGCGTTCGGTACTACAGGTATCGGGTTCAAATCCCGGATTTGCCCATGGGTGTTGTAGTGGTTCGGAATCCACTTTAAGCCGTAGGTCCCGGTCGTAATAGGATCGTAGAAGCGCTGCGGGGGCATTGTTACTCCGCGTCCATGACTTACTATCAAGTTACACACGCCCCCTGGGTAATGCAAAGTGAGTAACATCGGTGCAGCCCTTATAGGCATCCAAAGACATCCATGTCTATTTACCAGCTGCATTGGAAAAAAAAAAAATTTTTATCAGTGTTAAATGAACAGGTTTCTAATAAAATGGATTCGCAGAATATTTGCTGATTATTTTTACTACCACCCTTAAGCTGCGTACATGTTTTGATGATCCAAACGTGATTGAGTGGTTCCATCGTTTCAAGTAAGAAATATCTCTTTACTTTAAAAAATGGGCCGCTGAAAAAGGTTTCGAAAAGAAGGATTTAACCCGCATCGAGACATTTCTGACCACCGTCAGTTCTGAAACTAGTACAATCAGCATGAAAAACCGACTTGTTAGGTTAGAAGAAATATTTAGTAAAATACTCGAATATGAATCTACTTTGCCACAAGGTCAATCAGAAATAATTGAAAATGATTTTTTTGAAAAATTTTGATGTAAAAGAAACACTTTGGAAGTTATTGGAACCAACATAGAGTGCCGAGCGGACAATAGATTCGCATTCTAGTATTCTAAAACTCTTTGGAACAACTTCGAATTTTCAAATACCTAGATTATAAATTTTGTTTTTCATGATGATTACAAACAGTGGCTTCCTTTCAAAGATTTGTATTTAGTGTTGTACACAATAACAACCCACTAACCAATATTCAAAAATTTCAGTACTTACTTGGCAAATTGGGGATAGATCATTTAGCAGTTATACAGCACATTCCCGTAGCAAACGCTAGTTATGAGGAAACATGAACAAAAATTGTGGGCCTTAACGATAAGAAAAAAAAAATCGTTAATAATTTGTTAGCCACGGTTTTTTATCGGAAAACTCAATTTCTCATGTTAACGATAATAAACTGACGTTACTAGGACAATTCCGAGCAATTTGTCAGAGGCTTACAATACGTTGACAAAAAAGCTACTGAGCCAGGTGTTTGGATCATCTACATACTTTTAAACAAAATTGATCCTGAAACTCATCGTCTATGGTCAGAAAAGACAGTTGACATAGACTTCCCATCTTTCGATTCTTTTATAAAGTTTTTAAATGATAGAGCCTCAACATTAGAAAATACAAAAATCAAGTCAAATAGACACACATACACACACACACACTATATATATATATTTGCTGATTATTTCTATTAATACCATATAAGACTTCCCATCTTTCGATTCTTTTATAAAGTTTTTAAATGATAGAGCCTCAACATTAGAAAATACAAAAATCAAGTCAAATAGACACACATACACACACACACACACTTAATACCATATAAGACTTCCCATCTTTCGATTCTTTTATAAAGTTTTTAAATGATAGAGCCTCAACATTAGAAAATACAAAAATCAAGTCAAATAGACACACATACACACAAAAAAAAAAATATATATATTTGCTGATTATTTCTATTAATATCATCCTCAAACTGGATACTTATACTTATTAATACTTGTTCTTGTTATTATTAATTTATTTTTGTCTCGAATTCTATAGGGTAGTTACCTCCGTTCATAGTTGGCTAGGATATTTAGTACTCCTATTCGAGAATTAGGGAATTAAAGAATATTCTAAAATAGAATCAATCCCTGGGAAAAAAATTTTTTTTCACCCAGTGGAACATACAGTTCGACTTATTCATCAATGAGATTCGCAGTCTTTTCTTTTAAAGCAATAAAAATTCTTTGCGAAGAGCACGTTTTATGAATCATCACTGAATGTATGGTAAAAAAAAGTCTTCCTTATTTACCTCTTTCCATCTTTGTTTTTCCATTCCATTCTTCTTTAAAAAGTTTCTCAAGAGGACTTGAATTGATATGTTCAACAGAAGTCGTTCATTTTATTTTTCAAAAGATGTCTTTCATAGTTTGACCCATTTTAAAAACGTATTTTATATAGATAAGCCATTAAAAAAATCAAGAAAGTAGTTAAATCAAAGCAGGTAAATTCATACATGACTTAATTTAAAATTTATTTACTTGTGTATTTAACATTCATTTTATTTTAACGGTTATAAATGTATTCATAAAATATTTGAACTAACGCATACTCAAAAACTTTAATCATATTCTATCGCTAATTTGCGGTTGAAAATTAGCTTTTTTTTAATTAAAGAATTGATTGGAATTTGTTCGGTATATTTGGATTTGTATCAGAAAAAACATTGCCTTCGGTAAAAAAAAAAAATTGAAATTTGTGATTATTATTTATAGCTTTTAAATTGTGACAATATATAACCATGTATTTTTCTACATTTCAAGCACGCTAGCATGGCAACAAGAGTAACTGCGTTTCGCTTTGATCTAGTATACCCATCTATAAAACATATTCATTGTTAATTCATTGGAAAAGTGGATTGTATACCTTCTTTTCCAAATCTTAATGAATACTATATGAATGGTCTACCTTTGTTTTAGTTATTTTCTGATGTATTTTTCATTGGATATTCTTCATCTAATTACATTATTAAAATTTTATGTTTGAAAGTTTATAATTGTTTCTACAATATTCTTTAAATAATTTAAAAATTACGAATGTAATTTGTTGTTGTGACTAATCCTCAGTGTCCTGAGGATTAGTCACAACAATGCCTCCAGCGGATTGAACTTCAGCCATAATGCTCACCAGCGGTGCACGTGTCTAATTTAAGCAACTTCATTTTGTGCAAATTTTCTAACTAAATTAAGATGTGGAGGTATAGTGGTTCTTAAAACCACATAGGAACTCCGTAACCGGTACGCCCGTTGCCCGTTATCACTGAACCACGAATTGGGCATGAATGTAATTTAAATCTAAGACAGTCGACCCTTATATTGGATTTTTAATAATCCTATTTATAAGAGAAATTTTTGTGAAGAAAAAAAAAAAGTAAAAAATCTATTAAAATTTACGCAATTTTAAGAATACTCGTATTTTTTATACATAAAATGTAATCATTAAAAAATTGCTATTCATTTTCATATGCATTTTTATCGACTAATTTTAAAAGAACGTTTTTCATACATCTTGAAAACAATTTAAAAATATTTGATAAGAACCATCGTAATTTGAATTTCAAACTTCCAAGAGGAAAATGTTAATAATGTTTCCATCATGATAAAATGATAAAGTTTTTTTAAAAAATCAAATATTATAGATATTAAAAGAATGCCTCATTGTTTCCAATAACATTTACTTCAACTTCTCTTTAATATTTTAGATAAGCGTTAAACTTTTCGGGGAAAAAAAAATATCACGGTGATTAATATTAGATAAAAACTCTATTATGTCAGAAAAGAAGCGCGTTTTTCTTTCTACTGAAGCATGTTTCGACGTTGTTCATAAAGAAACAGATGTTCGAGACAGGTCACACGTCTCTTCTCAATAGCGGCTGTAAAAAGACCTTTTTAACGGGTTAAATGTATGATTGAAGGTTAGGATTTTAACGTTAGAAACATTAATATTACGGAATTATGATGTCTTGTAAAATATTCGAATTACGCAAATAAATATGTTTCCGCTTTTATATTTAGATAGAATTTGGCATTTTTTCCCAAGTTTCATAAAAAATCTTGATTTCAATTCGTTGTTTCTGATCGAGTAGACGAAAGAAAGAATGTTTTAGAATACCGTACGTTAGTTACCGATAGGATATGGTTGAGCTTTTTCTCCCTAGCGCGCATAGGAAATTATGTTTCTTATGAGCATGCGCGCTAGGGAGAAAAAGCTAACGGACGTCCTACGGTAACTAACGTACGGTATGCAAAAACTCTCTAATGTCTAGAATTAACCTATTGAGGATAGATATGGTTTGATGCATCACGGTCTTTTTGTGCACACGATCATTTTACTATCATGCATTACGGTCATTTTACTATCATGCATTACGGTCATTTTACTGTCAGGCATCAAGGTCATTTTGTGCAAACGGTCATTTTACTGTCATGCATCAATGGTTATTTTGTGCACACGGTCATTTCACTGTCATGCATTACGGTCATTTTACTGTCAGGCATCACGGTCATTTTGTGCACATAGTCATTTTACTGTCATGTATCACGGTCATATTCTGCATAGATATGTGAATAGGAATTCTCATTGCTAGTCACTATTGTTTTAAAATACTATTATAGTGTAAAATTTACATCTGTAAAAAAAAACCGAAAACAATATTTCAAATTTTGATATATTTTAAGACTTTTCTATATCATTGATTATCGGGGGTATCATGACAAAAAAATAGTGTATAAATACTCTTTAGATTGGATGTGGAGTAATAATTAAAAATTTGAAAAGCTAGTATACATTATCACCTTTTAACATGTGTTGTAACAGCTGTTAATTCAAATTAAATTGCTGTATGGTGAGATAAAATTCAGTTTTTAAATCACAATCGAAATTAGTAATTAATTCACAAAATTGATTGTTTTAAAAATGATCCTTTTCATGTAATGACCGTTATACTTTTCGTAAAAATCATATAATAAATCTATATTCATTTTAGCTATTCGTCGAAGGCCATTATTCAGACCACTGCGTTAAAAATTTACTTCAAATCACCATAAGAATTTATTATTGTTTTCAATGATTTAATTATTTCCAATGATTTAAATTGTTTTCAGTGATATTAAACTGATGCGACGAAAAGCAGATTATTTCTTATAGTTATCAAAAGTGATAACATTATCAGAAAACATATCAGCTTTCTCATGTACTGTATTATCTCTGTGCCTTGCTCAATTGCCTTGAGATGATGTTTTATTTCCCAGGAAAATTTTAATGACATACAAATAAAAAAAACTTATTATTTTAGATCTGAAAACGAAAATATTTATTTTCTAGAAAGATTTAATTTACGTACAGTTGCATAATTAAATTTACCCTTCATTATCTCCGATAAGAATGGCATAGAAAAAAATTACGACACGACAGGATGAATTGAGAAACGATGAGGGAGGATGTGGGTTATTATGGATAAGATAAACATGTAAAAACTATTAGATCGAAAACAAAAAGAAAAAAAAAAGGTGTGTTTACGAAATATTCAAGAACACTTTGAAAACCACAAAACCAGTGCTGAATAAAGTTAACGAAAATAGAGGAAGTAAGCAAGTTTCAAAAAGAGCTTTCTCAGCGAAATAGCATTCAAATATAACTTTTAGAGCATAATGCTAATAAACTTTCAGAGCATATACTTTTAAACGATAAACGAATGAAAACAATTATTTTAAAATAAAAATTTAATACAAGTCTGTTTTCATTATAATTAAATAAAGTTATTATTCATCATCATCATCGGCGCAGCAGCCCCATGGTGGTCCAAGGCCGTTTGCCTGCTGGCAGATTTCGGGACAGGAGATGTTTTCTTTTTAAGGGGTAGGGTTGTCAGCTTTACTCCCAACGCTCTTTAGTCATATTAGACCGGGACCTACGGTTTATAATGGATTCCGAACCGCTACAAACATCCATGGCACCGCCGACACCGAGCAGTAGTCACTCTGCCATCAGGCCCCAAAGTTGTTAATAATTAATAAAAAATATTTTGCTACGAAATAAATTTGCTGCAGCTTTATCCTGATTATACCAAAAAGCCGCGTTTCCAACAAGTATTGAAGACTCAAAGAAAGAGAGGAAAGAACCTAGTTATTTCATCAATGTCGATAAGGGTCACACCAAAAACTAAATTTTTCGACTACCACAAACTTACATCTAAGTTTCTTATTGATTAAAGAGCCATCTTTGCGGATTTTTACAAAAGTCTGCCATCGAAAAGTTTGATGCATTTCAAATTAAAAGTCGCCATGAAGTGAGAGTACTGTTCAACAGGTTTCTGATTGGCTGTTGTTCTACGTTTTAAGATTTTGGTACCCGGTGGTAAGCCATCTTAAGAAAGACAAACATTTAGACTAAATTCATAAAACTGTAAGGGTGTAGGATTGTGTTTTCGGGGAGAATTTTGTGTGAATGTGTTTATATTTGCTGTTACGCTACTAGTATAGTGATGATTTAGTTACGCTACTAGAATAGTATAGTATTTCTTCGAAATACCCTGCCAGTCTTCTGTTTTCTAATGACTTTTGTTAATAGTCCATGAAATTTGAACTTTCTATCTTTTTTTTTAAAACTCTCGCAGACCACAAATCAACCAAGCCACTGGTGCAGCTTTCTACTGACGAATTAAAATGGTTATTTGGTTTATTATTATTTCCACTCTCTCTTAGTTAACAGAATAAAAAATTGCAACAGTTTAAATTTAATTTTTTTAATCGAAAAAACATTACCACTTTTGTAGAAAATAAATTAATTTCGTATAAAGCTTACGATATCGGAAATTTTTATAATACATCATTAAATTGTCGAAATAAAATAAAAAAAATATTTGCACTCAAATTAGAACTATTCCTTCATTTAACGTAAGTCAACAACAAATGGCAATTCAAAATTGCAGTTGAGATATTCAGTTTTATAATAGCACATGCTAGTATTTTCAGAAAAACCAAATAACATCATTATACAATTGCTGAATAAATACACCATTTTCCATGAAGATAATTTTCAACATCAATATTGTCTAATTGACCACATATTCCAAAATAGTGTAGGTATTAAATAGCGTGGACAAATAAATTCATCGACTTGGTAACTACTAATGAAGGGGATTGTTTAGATGAATAAATAGGAATTTATTGCTCTATTAAACCAATTGGAATGGCCATAAAAGTACGAAGTGTAAAAGCAAAATGTTTAAAATTAAGGTGTTTTGTCCTTTTCAATATAATACATTCAAACTAAAGTGTGCGTCATTCCTTTTGATGACGTCTGTGAACTATAAGTTGAACGGCCAATGTGACCTTTTTCCCGATTATTTCACTTCAATATACTCCAATTGCTATTTACTTTAGGATCGTCTGCTTCTTCAGTTAGTACGTTCCAAGGGCGCTGGGAAGAAATCATCTAATCCACCGTTTCGTTCTTATTAGAACCATCTAAAATTGTTTTCGTACGTGGAAAGGATAGGGATTAGAATGTTTTACCCTTAAAAAACTCTTGCGGTTTATCGTGGTTTTAATTTACCTGTTTCCATCCAGAATTTTCCCGTTTTCTGGCTCTACTCATTCTGAAAAATGGATCCCAACTTTTATTATTATCCGGATCAATTACCATATCATCAGGGTGAGTGTTCTTTTCTCCTTTTTTTTTGTTTGTTTATTGATGTTTTCTTTTTTTATTATTTTTTTTATTCAGGCACGACGTTTGAGATTTTTTTTTTTCAAATCTCATTTCAGCGATATGAAAGATAACATAATTTGTAAAGTTCGCGACATAAGTCGATAGTAATAATAGAGAATTTTTCAATGTAAGAATTTTCCTGTTATTTCCTGTTTTTTTTTCCTAACTGAAATAACTTCGAGATAAATGAAATTTTGTTTATTTATGAAATAAATAAATTGTTGTAGCGTAAATATTATTTACTCATTGATTTGCAAAAAAAAAAAAAAAAATG
This sequence comes from Caerostris darwini, assembly GCA_021605075.1. Taxonomy (NCBI): domain Eukaryota; kingdom Metazoa; phylum Arthropoda; class Arachnida; order Araneae; family Araneidae; genus Caerostris; species Caerostris darwini. The sequence continues at coordinate 46,734 of BPLQ01014999.1, forward strand.
GAATGGTCAAATAATTTAATGAAAAAATAAAAAATTATTTGAGGTTTAATAGATATGATTGTTTGTTACATGTTCAAAATCATTTTATTTTTGTTTTCTATAAAGTTTTTCCTTAAATTAAAAAAAAAAAAAACTCATTCAAAAAAAGGTAATATTTTTCCGAAAAATTATTTATTTGAAATATTTCATTGAACTTTACAAATTCTCAAAAATTAGTCCCATAGATGAAAAAAGTTAAAGCAAACAATTACAGTGCTGTAAATACTGCTGTAAGTACTAGTAGAAAAGCTCCATAGGTAAAAATTAAAGTTAAAAAGTAAAGTGCCGTAAGTAAAAATTAATGAAGATAGTTAAAAAAAAATTCAATGAAACCCTTTTTACATAATTTAAGTTAAAAATTATTTTTTTGATTTACATTAGGATATATATTTATTTTTCCAATTACGTTATAGTATTTGTTTATTTTTTGAAATTATGTACTTATGCTCAAATAAAATATTACAGGGAAGCTTGATCTCTTAGATAAATTTCCCAAATTAGAAGAAGAATTGTAATATCTTTGTACATTTAATTATTGTAATATTTAATTATTAATTTGATTACCCTAGATGACCAAAATAAGTATATTTCACTTATTCTTTTTTTGAGAATTTAATAGTTTATCATATTATAACCTAAAATAAATAGTTGTCGTTTTGCATATATTTTTTTTAATTGAATTTTCTTTTAAATGATTTGAATTTTCATTAGAAAATTTTATTATTATTTTATGGTGAAAAAAACATTTTTACGTATCGAAAAGCATTATCTTATTTCTCGATTTGTCTTCAAGACTTCATTTTCAGAACAACATTATGTTGAAAAATATTTCTTTGTGTTATTAACTTCTCTAAAAAACATCCTATCCATATCAGTCAGACAAAAATAAATTCCATTAAACAGATAATGCAATCAAATATTAAATCTATCGTTTTGCTTATCAGCTGATGAAGAAGTTTGTTTAGCTTCATAATTGTTCTTTTTTGAAACAAAATAATCAGACATATTATTCAGATATTATCATTGGCACTTGAAGTAAATCATATCAAGATGAATTAATGTATGTAGTAAATGTAACGATTTATCACGTTACAGAAGGATATAGGAGAAAATTAAAAAAAATATGTAAAAGAATTTCTGAAATGTTATTTAATATTTATAAATGCAACATGCAACTAAGAAATATGTTAAAATCTTCCCAGTATAGCGAAACTATTAAGGCAAAATAACGTGACGTAATTTTAACGTGAGTTGCGGGGTTTGTTTTTAAAAAAATTGCTGACTCCATTAATTTATGTCTCTATTAATATTCATAAAATTAATTTTAAAAAGAGCCCTATGCAAATAAAATTTAAAAAATGAAATTTTATTCAATCACGTAATTAAAAATGGTTATTATGGATGTTTTAAATACATTGAAATCTTTATTTACAATATCATCCTACACTTACAATATGGATAAGTTTGCGTTAACTGATAATTATTTCTATAATTTTTTTTACCTGTACCTATCTAATCTGATATTTATTGGTTAAGCAATGCATTATCTTAACAAAAGTAAATAAATAGCTAGATAGCTTTTTAGCAATATCTGCGTGTCATAAAAAAAATGTTTCATTTTTATGTGACAGTATTAATTGATTTTGTAGAAATTTTGACTACACAAACTCTTGTGAACAATAAAATTTAAAAAAACGACGTATATTACTCAAGTTTTTTTCTTCCAAAGTGTACAAATTTTATAATATTTTAACAAATTGTATCAGTGCACTATTGATATTTCATCAATATAATAATTTGTCTTATCAATTAGTATCCTTATTTGGAGACAAAATGCTAATTTTCCATGCCTTTGATAAATATGCGAAGTATTTGACCTCGATGTTGAATATGTAATACTTATAACAAGAAAAATTTCTTTGACTGATAATGTATTATTATAAAATCATTTAGGATACTGTTGCAGTGATTGGGTACTGAGTCAGGCGACTTTTGTAGCGATGTAAAGTCATTTAAGATACTGTTGTAGTAATTGTGTACTGAGTCAGGTGACTGTGATAGCATATGAAGTCATTTAGGATACTGTTGTAGTGATTGTATACTGAATCAAGTGACTGTTATAGCGATTGGTTTATCAGTCCGAATGTCTTAGCAACGGGTCGGTTCTAGCACTTGAATTACTAGTTAGGGTCAGTAGGTTTAGAGTGAACTTTCTTCAGCAATGTAATACATTTTTTCCCTCTTTTCAACCTCGTATTCCTCCATTTAATTTCAGTTAGTGACGCTTGGTTGATGCTTGGATCATTTAAATTCAATGCTTCAGTTGCGTTGCTTACTATAATTGTTTCACGAACTGTTATGGAAGAGAGACAACTTTTGATTTCAAGTATGACGGTATTTTAAAGTTGTTTATGCCAGCTGCTTTAGAACTTTCATCCTTTAGGAAAAACATCCAAAAACTTCAAGGACTGTCTGCAACACTGCACCTACATTTTAAACGAATACCGCAAGGTGGAATTTGAGGGATTCGTATCTTCCTCCTCTTAAAACTTGAATTATACGTGGATCTTTTACCTTATTTTTCATTTTAATGCTATAAATTTAACTTGAAAACTTTCTGTAGGCGTCTCAATGTCACGTATTAATAATTTTCATTCTCATGACATTCTAAATAAAATCTTGTAAACATAAAAATTCAATTTGTGTTCTTTTGAAGTAAGATATTACAACCATAATGTAGAAAGGATTTATAGATAGTGCGTGAATAAAACTAATCCTGTTTTATTAAGCACTTCTAGTTTCAGTAATTATTTAAATGCTATTAAAACCGTGAAGAAAGAAAAAAAATTGCATACATCACCATATGAAAAACCGCTGTGCAAGGTTTAAGTTCAACAAACCATCTTAACAAAAATAAATAAATGAAAGCTGTCTGAAATATAATCATACTGTATATGCCTGTCGTTTTAGACATCTGCACTGAATTTTTTAGTTGCTTTTCTCTCTTTCGCGTATATATTATCGTCATCCTCAGCAAATCTATTTGTTCATGATGCTGAGTTATTCATGAGCTGTTACAGCAAAAATGGGGTCACAATCTGATTGATTTCTAATAATACTAAACCGGGAGGACAAAGTCTTGTACCATGAATTTCGATTCACTGTACAAATTATCTGAAACAGCCGTATTCATGGTACAAACAATTTGTATAAACAGATGATTCAATATACTAATGTGTGCATCAAATGAATAAAAAAATTGTGTTTTTCTAAGAATTGTACCAGCTTTTCTAAGAATTATGCATACCATAATCTAAGAATTATACCAGCTAGAAATTCTTTTCTTTGGTTGTTAGATTTCTAGAAATTTTTTAGAGGGGGAGGGGGGTGTTCAACTTCAGTAGTGTTGGGTATTACCTTACTTTTAGAAAGTATTACTTTAAAAAACTTTATTCTGATTATTTCATCTCAAAGAAAAGATTATGGATCCTCATGTTTGAAATTAATTTTTGGAAACTTCTTTGTACTAAACCTATTTCCTTATTTTAACAATAATATTTGTATTATTAATTTAACATTAGTAATATTTTAACTGAACTTATTTCCTAACCTTTCCAAAAATCTATTTCAATTCACCCAAAACGAAAATCGAAAAAGTTAATTAACTTTCTGCGATTATTACAAATGTGAACTAAAATTATTTTTTATTAAATTGAAATTCTTAAATCCCTTTTTATAATTACTATTAACATTATTATAACCTTAATTATAAGCATTATAACTCGCTCGTGGTATTTGTCGCTATGTACAAAGTTTTGTGATCGATTTTAAGCTGCTTCAGGACACTTCGACAAGAGGAAATTTTGTCTACACACTTTTTGTGAATGATAATGAAATAATAATTAATAAAAGGTTAATAAAATATTAATATATAATTACGTATTTTAAATTAACCTCATTTTGATGACTTTTCCCTCAGCCAGGAAAGATTTCTTATTAAATGCAAATTCCTCGTATCTACTTCGTTCCAAATAAGTTTCTGTGTTCGATTTCGTCTTCTGTTCTACTCAATGTTGATATTAAGTCCTTGGGAAATGGCATCTCAGTCGGATCTGGTGATATATTCGTTTGGAATGAAGTTTGTTATTAGAACTTCTGATATTTGCCCGTTATTGGGAGCGCTGTGTTGCACCAAATGTAAACGTTTGGCGCCGTTTTCTTGTTATCTATATCTCACTATGGTGTCAAGCACACAGATGATCTGCAAAACCTATAAAATTCAAATATAAATAACACATATAATTGCATATTTAATTAATGCTAAAATACCCAAACCAAATGCTCTTACAATCATCAAACCAGGCCAAAAAATTAATAAAATGAGCAAAGCGTGTCATTAAATATTCAAATCATTTTAATAAAATTAAATGTAACAAATAAATCAAATCAATATATATATATATATATATTTTTTATGCAAGAATTTCAATTTTTCTCAATTTAAACTTTTTATACAAGAATTTCAAGATGATTTTGTGATTATAAATTTCTTCAATTTATTTTCAATTGTAAAAAAAAAAACCGAGCATGCATCTGGGCATTTATTCGTTAAAAACTAATCAATTTTTAATATTTCTTGGCTTTCTTTCATAGTAAATAAACTCAATCAAATTAAATTCTGTCGGGAAAGTTTTTAAATCATTCTAATGTATGTTGTTTAATATCATTTAATCGATAATTTAAATTGTTTATTATCATTTAATCGGTAATTTAAGTTTAATATCATTTAATTTAAGTTTAATATCATTTAATCGGTAATTTTTGTTTAATATCATTTAATCGGTAATTTTTGTTTAATATCATTTAATCGGTAATTTTTGTTTAATATCATTTAATCGGTAATTTTTGTTTAATATCATTTAATCGGTAATTTAAATTTAATATCATTTAATCGGTAATTTTTGTTTAATATCATTTAATCGGTAATTTTTGTTTAATATCATTTAATCGGTAATTTTTGTTTAATATCATTTAATCGGTAAGTTGTTTATTATCCTTTAATCGGTAATTTAAGTTGTTCAATATCATTTAATCGATAATTTAAGTTGTTTAAAATCATTCTGGAAGCATTCAGAATACTTTAAACCAATGGATTGATAGAAATGTAATAATCAATTATTTTTATATTATTTTAAAAGTAGCCTCACAATTTTGCTATTCGTGATATAAAATTTAGATGAATTTTATAAAGAGAATTATTTAATCTCTTTCTCCCATTAAACTAAATGATAAATTAATTTTCATTTTTAGTTCATTAATTAATTTATGCATTTTAAATAAAAGCATGTTTTATAAATTTCATATTTTGATTTTGTTATTTTAAATCCAAACCAAGTTTTTCTTCCATTTTTTTTTTTATGCTGTAAAACTTTTAATCAAGTATTTACAACTGAGTTTTGTATAAAAAAAATAACGAAGCTGTTTTAAAAAATAACGTAACAATGTGATGATTTTATTTAATTGCAATTTTCTTTCTTCTACATACCATTGATCAGTTTTTTTCCAGAACGAAAGCAATTTTACGTAACCTCAGTTTTGTTTATAAAATTTATGGTTGAGAAGTTCTTGGCTCTGCTTTAAGTTTACTTAACCGTAGCATCCAAACTAGTTCTGGGCGTTTCACCTACTCAGCTGCAGATTCATAGCTTTGGTTGGTCGTCAAGATAGAAAACTTCTCAGTTTTTTTCTATACGAAAGGAATTTTTTTTTTTCTTTACGGATAAAATTACTGTTGCAATAAAGACAGGTTTCAATGTTGAAAAGATAGTTCTGAAATGAATTTTAAAAAATAGGCTCATTTTGGCTTCATTAAAGAAAAACCAATAAAAATCAATCTTAGATACCAGGTATTGAAAGCACTAAAACGTTATCTTCAGAGATAAAGATAACCTTGAACTGCTATTCGTAAGTTCACTTTACAAAATACGGTTTTTGAAATACGCGAAATTTGCTATAAAAGGCTAATTTAGAAGTGCATTCGCAATTAGAATTGGAAATATTTAGCAACTTAATAAATTTAAGTTAATTGGTAATGCAATTTGTACCATGCTTTTCCCGTCTCTATATACTATTATTTGGACGTTTACCTCTCATCAATGATTGCATGTCTTCTAACTTTAATGTTAAAAACTTCTGTCAGTTCCAAGACCTGCTCATATTTCTACAAGATAGTGTTTAAACAGTTAAATTTATGTTATCCTATTGTATCTTTAAGCCATAGATCATTGCTTTAATTTAAGAGTCAATGATCAAGTCAATTGACTTAATTGCTTTGACAATGGTCCATCCCTTTTCAATGTAAAAGTGAATTCGCAATTAGAATCGTAAATATATAGCAACTTAATAAATTTAAGTTAATTGGTAATGCAATTTGTACCATGCTTTTCCCGTATTTTATATACTATTATTTGGACGTTTACCTCTCATCAATGATTGCATGTCTTCTACCTTTAATGCTAAAAACTTCTCTCAGTTCCAAAACGTATTTCTACAAGATAGTGTTTAAACAGTTAAATTTATATTATCTATTGCAGATTTAAGCCATAGATCATTGCTTTGATTTAAGAGTCAATGATCAAGTCAATTAACTTAATTGCTTTGACAATGATCTCTCCTCTTTCAATGTAGAAAGGTTAACTATCTTTCTTCAATTTAATTTATTAAACATGCATCAACGTATCTTATTTACCTTGTGATTTTCAATTCATTCATCACTTCTGTTGACTTTTCGTTATTTTTCTGTTATAATTTAAATACTCGTATTTCAATTATATTTTTGTCTAAGAACTGAGTATTAAGAATATTTCAAAAACAATTCAGATCGCTTGTTGTAAAAATTCATCAAAATGCGTTTGAATTTATGGATCGGAATCGGTTGAATCGGAAATATTTAGCAACTTAATAAATTTAGTTGATAGGTAATACAATTTGCTTCATTCTTTTCCCGTGTCTATGAATGGAATGCTGGATCATTGCTTTGAATTAAAAGTCAACGATCAAGTCAATTGCTTTGAGTGGAAATTAGTTTGACAATGATCCATCCTCTTTCAATGTAGAAAGGTTAACTATCTTTCTTCAATTTAATTTATTAAACATGCATCAACGTATCTTATCTACCTTGTGATTTTCAATTCATTCATCACTTCTGTTGACTTTTCGTTATTTTTCTGTTATAATTTCAAATACTCGTATTTCAATTATATTTTTGTCTAAGAACTGAGTATTAAGAATATTTCAAAAACAATTCAGATCGCTTGTTGTAAAAATTCATCAAAATGCGTTTGAATTTATGGATCGGAATCGGTTGAATCGGAAATATTTAGCAACTTAATAAATTTAGTTAATAGGTAACACAATTTGCTTCATTCTTTTCCCGTGTCTATGATACTATTACTTGGACATTTATCTCTCATCAATTATTGCATTTCTTCTGCCTTTAATGTTAAAAACTTCTATCAGTTCTAAGACCTGCTCATATTTCTACAAGACAGCGTTTATACAGTTAAATTTAAATTATCAGATTGTAGTTTTAAGCTATAGGAATGCTAGGTAATTGCTTTGAATTAAGAGGTAAAATGATGTATTTAACTCTACTACATTGGAAGGGAATATATATCTCTTTTAATTTAATTTAATTTATTAAACATCCATCAACGTATCTAATTTACCTTGGGATTTTCAATTCATTCATCACTTCTGATAACTTTCAGTTATTTGTCTATTATAATTTAAATACTCGTATTTCAGTTATCTTTTTGTCTCAAAACTGAGTTTTAAGAATATTTCAAAAACGATTCAGATCGCTTGCTGTAAAAATTTATTAAATTCCTTTTGAATTTATTGATATGATATTCTAAATTCTCGGCTTCTGAATTTGTAACTATGCAGTTCGACAAACTTCTTTTAAAAATCAGTCTTGTAAAAATTAAAATAAGATTTAGTAATCGAAAGATTTGATTGGGATTATTAACATGGATATTAACATTCTCGAATTTAATAAAATATTTCAACTTTATAGTGATTAGAAATCATAAATATTTTTTCAAAGTCAGTTCAAATAATTACTAATTACGTTTCAAAGTAATTCTCTCAGTTGATTTTATGAGCAAAACTTTGCGCTGTACTCATTGCTCTATATTTTATATGTAATAAAATAAACATTTCGAATAAAAATATCTAGCTATGCTTATCTCTGAAAAAAACAAGCTTAAAATATTCTTAAGGGTAACTAAGATTTCGACTTTGAAAATGTGTTTACAAAATAAGTCAAAATAGTTTATTATTTAAGTCAAATATTTTTATTATTTAAAGTCTAGTTACTAGATTAGTATTTTTTTTCTTCCATTTCTCAACTTTTTGTATCCTTATAGTATGTTTTTTCCCTTCAGATCAGTGATATAAAAATTCAGGCGTTGAACTGTAGAAAAAAAAAGTTAACTTTTTTTCTACGTATTATCAGGGAGCATAACTTTAGGTTTTTGTTGTAACAATGAAACATTTTTTTTAAGTGATTCGCTTGTTCTACGGATCTATTAATATCAAAGAGGTGATTTCGACTGAGATTAAAATGTACCTATTTATAGCACTGCTACCTCAAATTGCACGTGACTGCAGAAAAGGGACCTAGTTTTATCATACTCAATTCATCTAAATTATTAGGGCAGAAAAGAATGTAGTAAAGAAAAAAGTATATAAGGCTTACTTAAAAAGCAGTTTAAAGCTCAACGTTTACTTTATAAATTATATCTCTTTCACGTTTCAAAATGAAAATAGTTAGCTCATAATACCCGTTTGTAATAACAATCATTAGAAAAAGGGTAAAAAGAACTAAATATTTGAATGGAATTTTTTATTTTATGCTAAAGGATTCTTGTTACTATCTAGTATTATTGCAGTTGCAATTATTGTTATAATTGTTTTTCCTTTTACCATATTCTCTTTTTATAACCAGTTTCAAAATGCTATTCGAAATCCAAATGAATGCCTGTCGATGGCACTAGATTTGTAAATATATTGTATTTTTGAAAATAAAAAAGTGCAATATTAGTAGAAAGCCATATTCTTTTTATTCGAACTATTCCGAACCAATATAGAAGTTAAATAAGTGTAAAATGATTCTGGAAACAAATATGCATAAAAGTATACTCCAGGTTAAAATTATCAATAACTGTAAAGTTAGATTGTTACATCAGGATTGGGGAGCTGTATTTTCATCATATTTACAGAGCAAAAATGTGACAACTGTGTTTGGTCAGAGATGAAAAATCAGAACTTTAAAACTGAACAAAACAGCTTTAAAATCAGATCATGCTGATGGCAGAGTCACTCTAGAGGCATCAATTGCCTTTTTCATTTGTAAGTAACAGCCGGTTATTAGATAATTAATTTATTAACGTATACTAATTTTACTGAAAGAGGACAAGGAGATACTATCCAAGTAAATATTATAAAATTAATCAATAAATTTAACAACTATGGAATGTAAGATAAACTCGTAATTTGGATATACTTAAAGAAATGCAATTCAGATAATATTAAGGTCAGCTTGGTATCTTTTTATTCATTAGTAACTTTTAATACTTTTTATAAATAAGACTTCTATCTGCTGATATAAAAATAACAAAAAGTACTAAATTCTCAAAATCAATAAATTTAACAACTATGGAATGTAAGATAAATTCGTAATTTGGATTTATTCAAAGAAATACAATTCAGATAATATTAAGGTCAAGCTTGGCATCTTTTTATTCATTGATAACTTTTAATACTTTTCATAAAAAAGACTTCTATCCGCTGATATAAAAATAACAAAAAAATTGCTAAATTCTCAAAATGATAAGCATTACTATGAATTTTGATTTTTTTTTTTTTTAAATTATATTTCTATAAAAACCATATAAAATAAAAAGTTGTTCAAATTATATCGTTAATAATTAATACAGGATTCATTAAAAAACAATGTTGGAATTACCAAACCTTATAAGTGAAAAATACTAGTCCTATACAGAATGATTTTTTTATTAAAATATGCGTGAAGTATCAGTAGATTTCGAAGTGTTTTTTATTGTTGGACAGATGGTATTCAAGCTCTTGCTACATCCCTTACCACTGCAATTTCAGATGCGATCTTATTTCATAAGTCTTTAATCATGTTATTGAAAGAATGTCCTTGATACATCAAAGTAAAAAGTCCAGCAAGGAGTTGCAAGGAAACCAGGGAATTTGCACGCTCCTTGCAATCCAGGCATTGAGGAATTTCTCATTTAATGCTTCATGCACAGATAGGGTCTAACGAAGAAGAGCTTCTTTTTTGCATAAAAATAAATTGATCCGTATATTCTCTAGAGTCTTCAAGTTGTGGTGCCACATAACTTGAAGCAAATCTAGATTTTATTAATTCTCCCCTCCACCAAACGATGCCATTTTCCTTTTGCTTAAAAGTACAATAAGATACTGAAACTTTAAAATCTAACTGTAGTTTTTGATTAAATGTCTGTAAATTTTCTTTAAAAAATGATATAATACATTTTAATTATTGAATTTTGTTCATCTGTTTGGCAAATTTAATATCAATATATGCCTGCAATGAATGTGGGATTGATAAATTAGTTGGCTGAAAATCAAATCCCTGTTTTAAAATGAAAGTTTCAAGCTTAAAGTTAAATAAAAATTTCAAATGCTTCATATTTAAATCAAAGCTTTAAAGTTTTGGCGCCACATAAGTTGAAACAAATTTAGTTTTATTAATTTTCTCCTCGACGAAACGATGTCATTTCCCTTTTGTTTAAAAGTCCAATAAAATACTGAAACTTTAAAATCTAACAGTAGTTTTTGATTAAATATCATCAAATTTTTGTCAATAACTAAAATGTATTACAGCAATTTTAAAATTTTGTTAATCTGTTTGGCAGATTTAATATCAATATACACTGAAACGAAAGTAGGATTGATAAATCATTTTTTTGAAAATCAGATTTCTGTATTAAAATGAAAGCTTGTTCTCAGATTCAAGGCAGTGGTGGACCCGCATTAGATCTGCCAGGATAATAATTACTATTAATTTGCACAAAATGAGAGGAAAAGTTACCCAGAATATCTAAGATACCCAGAAATAATGATAATTATTGAATTTCACAATGGTACATATATATGTAAAAAGGAATAAAACAATCTGATAAAAGAAAAAATGACTTGAGAATAACATGAATAAAATATTTCGTAAACAGCATTCTCTTCCATTACCTCTTACTCTCTTTTAAACAAAGTTGTCGTGGATACAGATTTGACATTCTGAAGAAAAATCCAACCAATAACTGACAACTAAAAATTATTAGTTGAATAATAATTAGATATTAACTAAAAAATATGTTAGTCATCGATCATTATTAGCACTAAATAATTAAATGTTAAAAACGAATATCATTGCAAATGAATGACAATCGAGAACTATCTTCGATAAACATTAAAGCCTAATTTGATCAGAAATCTGCTATATTACTCCTTACTCTCTTTTAAACAACGTTCTCGTTGATACAGAATTGATACTGTGAAAAAAAAAGCCAACTAATAATCGACAACTAAAAATTATTGGTTGAATAATTAAATAATTAGATATTAACTAAAAAATCTGTTAGTCATGGATCATCATTAGCGCTAAATAATTAACTGATAAAAACGAATATCATTGCAAATGAATGACAACCGAGACCTATCTTCGATAAACATTAAAGCCTAATTTGATCAGAAACCTGCTATATTACCCCTTAATCTCTTTTAAACAATACAGAATTACTCATGAATACAGAATTGACACTCTGAAGAAAAATTTAACCAATAATTAACAATTAAAAATTATTGGTTGTATAATTAAATAATTAGATATTAACTAAAAAAATCTGTTAGTCATCGATCATCATTAACACTAAATAATTAACTGATAAAAACGAATATCATTGCAAATGAATAACAATCGAGACCTATCTTTGATAAACATTAAAGCCTAATTTGATCAGAAACCTGCTATAGTACCCCTTACTTTCCTTTAAACAATACAGAATTACTCATGAATACATAACTTCAATACAGAACATATCTTCTTACAATACAGAACTTCTCATGAATACAGAATTGACACTCTAAAGAAAAATTCAACTAATAATTAACAATTAAAAATTATTGTTTGTATAATTAAATAATTAGGTATTAACTAAAAAATCTGTTAGTCATCGATCATCATTAGCACTAAATAATTAACTGATAAATACGAATATCATTGCAAATGCATAACAACCGAGACCTATCTTCGATAAACATTAAAGGCTAATTTGATCAGAAACTTGCTGTATCTTAAAATAGCTTATACTAAAGTTCAGAGTACTAGGGCGGAAGACTAAACTGTTTAAACAGAAGACTCGCTAGCCAATCGAAATAAACACACCTACTTCAGATAATTGCACCTGCTTCCTGCACACCTCATTCACCGTGCAAGGTTACGTTTTCAGGAAGACAATCAAGGACATCTAAAAACTTGGGAAATGTTAACAGATCACTCAGATTTACTAATTACCGTTTGTTCTCTGGGAAATTGAATAGTACAGGTATTAAACTCAGTTCTGATAACTTGCACAATATAAAGGCTTTATGCCGAAAGGTGGGAATACATGTTAATGAAATTAACTATCGAAATTTTGTAAGAAAATACAATCTCGCCTAGTATAAATCTCATTAAAGTTTAATGGGATTTTTTTCCCCATTAATTTACTATGCAATCTGATTCCCTTCAAGGCCTAACGTTATAATACTCTAGCTAGGAAGCAAAAAAGACGATTGTTGATTGTTAAGGCTGATTGATAATCACTGCATTGAAAAACAAATATACATGGTTGCAGTTGTGGTAGAGTGTCTATCACCGATTCGGCGTTTTTTCTGAGAATTTAGCCGGTTTTCTCACGTTTCGTTGAAGGTATCAGAGAATGTTTATACCAAAAGGAAAAAAGAAAAAGTATTTTCCAGTACGATACAGAGATGTGAGGTAATTATCCCTGAAAGTCCTACTGGAAGACATTATTTCCCCTTCGCATTTGAGATTGATGTTACTCGTTATTAAGTGATTAGCAAGATTAGAGGAATAACAGACCACGTGTTTTTAAGGACTTTAAATCTAAGATACTCAGAAAGAAGGATAATTAGTGAATTTTGCTTTAGATTTTACAATGGATGCATACTGACTAAAAAAATGAACAAAATGATCTGATAAACAAAATGAGGGTTTTAATGTAATATATATTAGAGGCTACCCTGTTTTCTGTCTATTTTAATTCTAGACGTTTGTAATCTGGTCATGACACCAAATTCAGAACTTTAGAAAAGAGAGGATTTATTACTGTTTCTGGCAGTGCTTTAATAGCAAAGTTTTTTTGTATCCTTTAACTTTTTTAAATCACTCTCTCGTAATCCTCAACAAAATAAACACTCAGTATTGTAATAAAAAAAATGGAAAAAAATCTTTTTTAAATACCTTTTATTTAAATAAATTAAACAGGAACTAAAACTGGAGAATATACTTGTTTAATTTAATGAAATATAAGTTTAATGAAGGTTTGAAAAACAACTAATTAAAAATTACTTATTACTAAAGTCAGTTAATTAAAAGTAAGTGATTCATAACTATGAATCACAGTAGTAAAGTTTAAAAAATGTAATAAATAATGTAAAAATTAAAGTTTAAAAAATGTATTCAGATTTTTCAATTATTTTTTATTTACCATATATTATATATAAGCAGAGAAAGTTAAAAACTTTTTCTAAAGGTAAACTACGAGGATACAGATCTTCATTAGCCAGGCACAAGCCATAAACCACCTAATATCACTAAATATTCCACGTTTTTAATTCCTTAGTTAATATTTCTTAAGTTTAAGGAAATGAGTTGTTTTATTTTCGGAACTGTTTATATTGCTTATCTAATGCATCACCAAACAGAAAAATGTGATGTTGGCGAAATTTGCACCTGCCTCATGGAAAAGTACCAAAACGTACAAGAGAAATAATAATAGAATACTTCAAATACTTAACACAAAAAATAATAATGGACAAAAGAAAATTATTTTAATCTTTAAACTTAATTTGTAAGTGTTTTAAATGAAACCTGCATGCAAAAAAAAATCATATAAATCTTTCAAACTCTGTTTCAGAAACCGAGTTTCTAAATAGTTTCTCAAATTTGCTTTTATTCATTTAGAATGTCAGGATTCACTCATGTTAACATGTTTAAATATTACAGCATTTTTTTTTTTTTTTTTTTTTTTCGTTTCGGCTTATATACGGGTTGGTAAGTTTTTTGTAGAAAAACGTTCCTTCTGCTGTTAAACTGATCGGCTTATATTCGGAAATATACAGTATTATTATTAATATTATTTATTTTTTGTTTATTTTTATTTTTATATCAATTTTCAGTAGAAGACTCCTGTAGTAATTAAAGGAAAAAAATTGTTAAAAAGTAGATTGTGTATAATTTTTTTCTTGAGATTATGATATGATTACGTTAAATAAACTATTAAAATTGGTGGTAAAATTGGTATATGAATGTAACTAAAACATCCATAGTTAACGAAATATAATGTCAATACGTATGTAAATAAAATAACACGTAATCGATAACGAAAAGTACATGTCATTTAGACATATTTTTCTAAACAACTTTGTGGATTCATCGATGAAGAGCAAGATACCCCATACCATAAAAATCTAGTATCAAATTCCCAAAAACTGGATAGTAACTTCTTCATCAAACGAAAAACAGCCATCGCTTGATTGCTGCAGAAAAAGGTTATTTGTGAGCTGCTTTGATGTTTTGTGTCGCAAGTTGCCCATGCGCCAAACATTCTGCAAAAACCGGAGACACGCGCCTTCCAGGACGTTGATCTCCAATCAATAAAGTTATCTCGCTTCAATATACTCAAGGACATCTCACCCTTTCTCCCACGTGAGCTAAATTAAGAATGCGCCCTTTCTCGGTTCACCCGACTAATGTCCAATCGCATTCATTCAGATAGCGTCTGCACTTTTATCAGAACTAGACATTTTTTTTATGTTTGTCTCATTTTAGTGAGGGAACATATATATATGGTCATTATTGGGAATCTGGTCATTATTTTCTTTTCATTCGAAAGTGGTAAATATGCTTTGTAAGATACTTTTTTGGGGAAGGGGGTGAATTAATAGTTGTTAAGTGTTTCAAATAAATAAAAGTATCAATGACCATTAATTTTCCTTTTTTTAAATTAGACAGATAATTTAAAAAAAAAAATTATATCCCTTATTTAGATCCTTTATTTTTATTTATGCTTTTCAATTATTGATTATACTTGTTTGAATGAAAAAATGTTGGCATGGTAAAGTTAAAATAATAATAATAATAACAGAATGAGATCGTTTGGTTTTGTTCAGCAAAAACCAAAAAATAACAAAAAGAGATCGTATGGTTTTGTTCACCAAAACCAATCTTTAATCAGTACCGAAAACTATGGCGGACAGTAAGCAATCATGCGCGTTTAAGAAACACATGTCGCTTTTTTTTACTCTTGTTATCGTTAGAAAACTTTTTCACACGACAGAGTAAACATGTTGGACAAAATACTTAAACTGTATTTTTAAGGTACAATCAGTAGTTGTGAATCAAAGTGTAATTATCAGTAACTATTTGTTATCCTGCTTTTGACATCAGACAAACATTCATTAATCTAATCTGTTCATTATTCTTTTTTGTTTCATTCGATAGTGTTAAATAGGCTTTGTAAGGTACTTTTTTGGGGAAGGGGGTGAATTAATAGTTGCGAATCAAAGTAACATACGTTAAGTGTCAAATAAATAAAAGTATCAATAACCATTAATTTTCCTCTCTTTTTACATTCAACAGATAATAAAAAAAAACATGTCCTTTATTTTTATATATACTTTTAAATTATTGATTATACTTATTTGAATTGAAAGATGTTGGCATGCAAAAGTTACAAAAAGAAATCGTTTGGTTTTGATTAACAAAACCAATCTTTAATCAGTACCGAAAACTCTGGCGGACAGTAAGCAGTCATGCGCCTTTAAGAAACACATGTCGCTTTTTTTTAACTTGTTATCATTAGAAAAAAAAAATGTTTCACACGATAGTATAAGCATGTTTGACAAAATACTTAAACGGTATTTTTAAGGTACAATCAGTAGTTGTGAATCAAAGTGAAATCATTTGTAACTTTTTATTATCCTGCTTTTGACGTTAGACATTCATTAATCTAATCTGTTCATTATTCTGTTTTTTCATTCGATTGTGGCAAATATGCTTTTGTAAGGTATTTTTGGGGGAAGAGGGAGGGGGTGAATCAATAGTTGCGAATCAAAATAATGTATGTTAAGTGTTTCAAATAAATAAAAGTACCAATAACCATTAATTTTCCTATTTTTTTACATTAGACAGATAATAAAAAATATATATATCCCTTATTTAGATCCTTTATTTTTATATATACTTTCAATTTATTGATTATACTAATTTCAATGGAAAAATGTTGGCATGCAAAAGTTACAAAAAAATAGCAAAAAGAGATCGTTTGGTTTTGATCAGCAAAACCAATCTTCAATCAGTACCGAAAATTCTGACTGACTGTAAGCAGTCATGCGCGTTTAAGAAACACATGTCGCTTTTTTATTTAAACTTGTTTTCATTAGAAAAAAAAATTTCACACGATAATAAAAGCGTGTTGGTCAAAATACTTAAACTGTATTTTTAAGGTACAATTAGTTGTGAATCAAAGTGAAATTATCAGCAACTATTTATTATCCTGCTTTTGACATTAGACAAACATTCATTAATCTAATCTGTTCATTATTCTTTTTTTTTTTTTCATTCGATAGTGGTAAATAGGCTTTGTAAGGTACTTTTTTGGGGAAGGGGGTGAATTAATAGTTGCGAAATAAATAATAATAATTAAAATAAATAATAAATAATAATAATAATTTAGTGACTAACAAAATAATTTTGTTAGTCACTAAAATCTAATTTTTTTCTGGTTTTGTCTAATAGAATTAATTTCAGTCAATATTTGAAATTTTGTCTAAATGTGAGTGAAATTTTATGTAAATGTTTTATGAGAAAAAAATTGACAATAAGCACAATAAGTTGGAGATATAAGTTTATGATGAATATTATACGTTTTAGAACAATAAATATAAGATATAATAAAAAAATATAGTAAGTAAATGTTTGTTTCGTGTTATCGATGAATAATTTTGAAAAAATCTTTGAAATTCGCACTTTATTATGTTTAAATTAATTTTTCTTATTTTATTGTTTTCACATTTTCATAATTATTAAAAACAATCTAAAAAGGTGATAGTATATGCAATATACATATAACATTATATTTTAAGTACCGTATCTTGAATATAGAAAAATATTGTACGTTTAAGAATTCAGAAATATTAGAGAGTTTTTGCATACCGTACGTTAGTTACCGTAGGACGTCTGTTAGCTTTTTCTCCCTAGCGCGCATGCTCAGTTTCCTATGAGCATGCGCGCTAGGGAGAAAAAACTAACGGACGTCCTACGGTAACTAACGTAGGGTATGCAAAAACTCTCTAGTATACGTTTTAGAATTGACTTTTCATAACAAATCTAAGATATATTAAAAAATATTATAAATAAATGTTTGCTTTTATGTTATCGATGAATAATTTTGAAAAAATCTTTGAAATGAGCACTTTGATATGTTTAAAACAATCTTTCTCATTTTGTTGTTTTGACATTTTCAAAATTATTAAAAAAATCTAAAAAAGAGATAGTGTAAGCAATATCTATGTTACATTATATTTTAAAAGTTACCGTATCTTGAAAATAGAAAGAAAAAAAAAGTTGCTTATTATAACATACGATTTTTAAGCAATTGTTAACCTGAATTTTTAAAACATTCCTCAATTCATTATTAAAAGAGAATATAAATTCACAATTCAGATAAAATATGAGACTAATAATACCGGAAAGGAGGTCAGACAACTTTTCTTTGTATATTCATACGTAACAGTTGACTTGATCGATCGACGTATGTGAGATGACATTTTAACGTGTATTAAAAGAGTTCCGCTAATATTTACAACGTTAAACCGTCTGAGTCTTGTTGTAGATGAATAAACTTTAATATCTTAAAATCGACCTCCTATATAAACGTATTTTAAATAAGATTTAAAGTTAAGGTAGGTTTCTATAGCTTTATATGTTTATACACCCATAAATGAGGAAAAAGAAAATGTCTTCAATTTTTAGCAAGTATCATACTTTTGTTTAAGATTCTCTTCAATCTTAAAAATTGTAAACCTTTTTAAAATAGAATGTTACACTTCAATGGCTCTCAAACTTGAGTCCTTGAACCCCTACTGAATAAAGGCCAATATTTTCTCATCCATTTCTCTACCTTTCCTTTTCCATCTATTTTCATTACTCAGCAAGTTGTGTTATATTTGACATTTTAATCCAGTGGTTCTCATACTTTTTGAAGTCGGGGTTCATTTAAAGTCCTATAAATAATTGTAGGCGCACTATATTCAAATTTATATAATAGTTACAGAATTTATATAAAATATTTTAAATATTCAAATTCATATAAAATATGTTATGATTAGTTATAGAATTATTATGATAGTTACAATAGTTATAATAGTTATAATATTATTATAGTTACAGAAAAAAGTGATGCAATAAAAAAAATAAAATAAAATGCACCTTAAATTTATTTATTCTTGTGTGTATGAGAAACATGATCTTGATGTCTCCCAGCGATTTCTTCAATGTTTGACATATATTTAAAAAGGCAAACTCTCATTTTCTGGTCATTGCATTGATGATGCCTTCTTTTTTTACACTTAATTGTGATGAAAGTAAAAAAATCTCAATTCACATAAATATGACATTGAAAACTGTAATAAAATGTCCAAAGCTTTTTTAGATATTGATACGCATTCTTCTTTTATAGGAATCCAAACATGTGTCCCAGCGATTTCTTCAATGTTTGGACATATATTTCAAAGGCAAACTCTCATTTTCTGGTCAATATATTAATGACGTCATCTCTTTTTATACTTAATTGTGGTGAGGATAAAAAAATCTCAATTCACGGTAAATAGGACATTGAAAACTGTAGTAAAAATTTCCAAAGCTTTTATAGATATTAACACGCATTCTTTTATAGGAATCCAAAACTTTTTAATAGACAGTTCTTTATGTTTAATCCTCAATCCATTATCAATGGCTATAATTATATTAGTTCTCCTTCTTCGGTTAATGTTAGATGATTAATTCCAAGGAGTACTACTTAACTACAGACGGCGGTGTCTCATAGGCTGCAATGGAAATTCTTTAACATTGAAAATCATGTAGACGCAAACGCTTCTAGTAGTTAACCATGGAAGTTACCGTTCCTAGTTTCTCGGAAACATTCTTTGGCTCGTCATAATTGTTATCGACTTTTAATATGAATAAAAAAACAATTCCGTTCTTTTATAGGAACAAAACGTTCTTTTATAGGAATCCAAACATGTGTCCCAGCGATTTTTTCAATGTTTGGACATATATTTCAAAGGCAAACTCTCTTTTTCTGGTCAATATATTAATGACGTCATCTCTTTTTATACTTAATTGTGGTGAAGGTAAAAAAATCTCAATTCACGGTCAATAGGACATTGAAAACTGTAGTAAAAATTTCCAAAGCTTTTATAGATATTAACACGCATTCTTTTATAAGAATCCAAAACTTTTCAAAAGACAATTCCTTATGTTTAATCCTCAATCGATTATCAATGGCTAGAATTATATTAGTACTCCTTCTTTGATTAATGTTAGAGGTTTAATACCAAAGAGTACTTCTTACAGGCGGCGGTGTCTCATAGGCTGCAATGGAAATTCTTTAACATTGAAAATCATGTAGACGCAAACGCTTCTAGTAGTTAACCATGGAAGTTACCGTTCCTAGTTTCTCGGAAACATTCTTTGGCTCATCATAATTGTTATCGACTTTTAATATGAATAAAAAAACAACAACCCAGAAAGATTAGTTGTGTATAATGAAAGCTGTCTTTAAACGGAAAAACTGAAAATAAAAAGAGTAGCTACATTTATTTTTATATCTGGGCACATATTTTTCAATGTCACAGGGCGAACACGGAAATCTAGGGCGCACCAGGAAATCCTCTAGGGTGCTCCCTTTGAGAACCGCTGCTTTAATCTGATCTTGTATTGTAAAAATATTTTTTTATTTAATATTTATGTATTAGGAGTATTTAAAAGTACAGTTAAACGATATATGGATAAAATGACACAATAATATAAAATGTTTCTTTCATATGATAAAAATAAAAAATGTAATGATGATCTTTATTTTTTAATTGAAACTTTCTCTAATGTTGAAGCTAAAAAGGCATTAATTTTAGAAAAATTTATCCTTGAATGATATTGTGAATATATAACCACGAAGCAGAAGTATATGCATATATATACATTGATTTTCCTCTTAAAACCGTAATATATAATAATAATATATAAATAATTCTCATCATCATATTTTTATTTTTAACAACTCAGAGTTTCGCAACCATTTCATTTCAATTCAATAAAAATAAACTTAATAAAAACATTAACACCACAAATATTACTGAAGCGAATTTAAAGAAGGCATTTGAAAAAGGTTTTTACGACTTTTTAACCATTTTTATTATTATTATTATTATTATTGTCACGCGTGATTTTTGTAATTTTTTCAATAATTCGTTTAAATAATATGCATATCTACTAAAAGTTATACAACTTTTACTGAAATTCAACAAATATTTGTATTCCTGAAAATTTCTATGTTTGAATAATTTTCATTTAGCAAATTTCTTTTAAATTCTAACAAAAAAACACTGAATACTTTGAAATTTTTCAACCACGTGCCTTCAGTATACGTGCGTATATATATATCTATATCTTTTATTTATTTCCTTATATGCAATACACTTATTCTTTGAAAGGAATTTAAAAAAGAGGTATTATAGTATTGTGAAACTTTTTAGAATCTATATATGTAAGTAGGGGTTTACACTACAAATAGTTATTTAATATTGTTTTTAATTTTGTAACTGAAAATAGAGAAATTATTGTTCCAGCTGTTCTCATTAATCTCAGACAATTTGTATTCAAATTTTGAGTCCTGAAACATTGACATGGTTATTTGTATGCGAGGTCTTATTTGCATTCGAAAGATACATTAGAACTTTTTGTTAAGTTCAAAAACTAGGGTTTTTGTTAAATCCATTTAAACGAATGTAGGTGCTATTGTACCAGTTTCACTGTTTAAAAGGTTACGCTTTCAAACTGTGTATTTTTGTAAATTATTGCGAGTAGTTGAAACAAATTCTAGCATACGAATCAGATAAATGTGCAGAATGTAAGAAATAGGATATTAAATTATGGACATCCAAAACAGCCTGGGTAAAAATGAAATGGATGTAAATGTTGTTCAAATTTTTATGTATTGATCTTTAATAAATATTAATTAATTTCTATTCAAACCAATTATGTTATTATTTAAGTACTAGCTATTATCCATTTTAAGAGCTAAAAGTCAAACCAAAAGATATTTTCTGATTGCTCTAAAATTTTTCAGTTATGTTTCTTATGTTTTTCCAACTTTTCCACCCCCTAGCAAAAAGAAAAGAACAGATATTTAATATAAAAAAACTGAAAATTGAAAATTTATAATACATAATTTTGTGCTGATTTTATATGTTTAGACTCCCCAAAATTGAAACGGAAGTATATAATTAGTTTTAAAATTTTCATTAAGAATTGTTTTAACAAATTTCATAGTAATATTTTATATTTACTTTTATGTTTACAAATAATCATGTTTATAAAATCGAATTTCAGTTGCAATGTACTTAATTGAATTATTTAATTTAAAGTTTTCTGACAAACGGTAGGTTACAGTACATATGCAATCAATTTTAGAATAAATTTTTATTTAAAAAATGAACAAATTTATTTATTTTAAAAATATTTATTAGTAGTAGTAGTATCTTACATTCTGTCTCGTAAAAAAAAAAAAAAAAAAATAGAAGTATCAAGAAAAAAAAATAAAAGTATCAAGAAAAAAAAATAGAAGTATCAAGCATCTTTCTTTGAAGATATTTAATACTGAAAATTTACTTTAAAATTAATTCCGGTGAAATGAATATTTTCAGGATTTCTGATTTTCAGTAAAAATATTTTAAGATGTATAGTCGTCATACTAATAAGTTTAATCATTGATTAATTTCATGTATTTCTTAATTAAAGAAAAAGGATTGACATTAGACTGAACTGGAAAACTTAACAACATTGTTAAAAAATAAACAACATTGTTAAAACCAAAGTCTTCCAATAGTTCTTAAGATTATGACAGAGAATAATCAACATTTCATATTTATTATTATTGTTATTATTACCTGACGTTCTGTCTTCGTAAAAAAAAAACAATATAAGTATCAAGTATATTTTTTGGAAGACATTTAATTCTGAAAATTCACTTAAAACTAATTCCGGTGAAATGAATATTTTCAGGATTTCTGATTTTCAGAAAAAGTATTTTAAGATGTATAGTCGTCATACTAATAAGTTTAAATCATTGATTAATTTCAAGTATTTCTAATTAAATAAAAAAGGATTGACATTAGACTGAACTGGAAAACTTAACAACATTGTTAAAAAATAAACAACATTGTTAAAACCAAAAGTCTTCCAACAGTTCTTAAGATTATGACACAGAATCATCAACCTTTTCCCCGCCTTATCACTTGTCAGTTAGTGTTTTACTTTCTCCCTGTCCAAATGATGCAACCATATCAAAAGGGTGAGAGTGTTACATATCTTGAGGGTACTGCCACCGAAAATAGAATAAGCAGGTGAAAAAAAAAAAAAAAAAAAAAATTCTGCATTCCAGTTCTTTTTTTTCTTCACGAGATGATTGTGTATTCTCAATTTTATGTGTACATATTTTTATAGATATTATTATGACCATTATTTAAAAGAACTGGTTCTTCAGTAATGTGTGGGGTGACCTTGAAAAAAGATAATGATCCTAACTTAGTGACCCAACTGGTTTTTTTATATTTTTTTACTACTGTTTTTTCAACTCGTTCAACGATGCGAGGAAAGACATCCACTTATTATCCACTGATTTTTTTTTTTTTTTCCAAGAGGCGGTCATGATTATCTGTTGTCATGGAAACGCTAGATGTAGAATAGATACCATTTTGGGAAGTCATTAACTGCTTTAAGTATCAATAGATGGCGCCGCCTGCTTACTTATTTACAGATTTCGTATTTTTGGAGTTTAGATTATAAACATCCTTAATATTTCGGTGTAGTTGTTATTTTAAAACAATTTATTCTGTCAGATTATTATTTCGTTTATGATATAAAAAAGTTATTTTTTATAAAAGTTAGACAAAATATAAATTATGCGTTTTTACAGGAATTTATGAATAATAGTTGAAATCATTAAAGTCGTTAATTTGCTTTATAATTCCAATACAATTTGAATATAAAAAAATCAAAATTAATATTTTTTTTATTAAAATGATAAAATATGTGTATTTTTTCAAAACACAAATAGGAATTATTCCTGCCTATAAAACTATGAAAAAAAAATTATTTCGTGTATGATTTTTTTGATTTTATTTTTGTAATTATATAAAAAATATTACATAAAACTATTTTTTAAAGCGGAAAAAATTTTTTGAACGTGGCAATTATTTATATTTTTTATTATATTTGTTTACTTACCACATAACAATTTCTTTACGCATTAACTAGTTTTACAATAGAAAGTAAAGGTTCTCTAAATTATTAAAAGTGGAAAAAAAATAAAAATGAATAAAATTAAATGGAAATTTAAAAAAACAACATAAAATGCATCATAAAGATGATAAAAAACTTTTTTAACTCAATTATTTTGCCTTAAATGCTATGATATATTAGTTAGCTTCAAAAATGTATTCCCACAATCTCATTTAATATCTTCCACCAAACTAATAGGACTTCATTTTGAGGAGTAAAATTTTGATATTAGAAATTGAAGAATAGCGAAAATTTAAATTTTTTCTGTAATTAAAAACTTCTAAACAATTAATAACCCTATCTATAAAATACTTGACTTATCATAACGTAAAATATGACTTTCTATATCTATATTTCAAATAATTTTGATCAGCATATAGTTAACTTACCTTTCCTATATATGTATTTGCATTCTAAAATGTTTATTATTATTTTTAATTTATTTATCTTTATCTAAGATTAATGCATGTTCATTTCATTGTTTCACTATTCACTATAAGTTTAATTAAAAAGCCATATGACTTGGCCATATTTTTTAGAAACAAACTATTCCCACTAAAACTTTGCCCTAAATTGTATACATTTCTTCCCTAACGTTCTCCAGTGACGCTTGAGAAGTTTTCCCCCTCTATACCCAAAGGTTGACGATGGTCATGGATTCTCATCATTGACGTCCCTGGGCATTGAATACAGCTCAATGGAGGGTTAAATTGACATGTTTGAAAAACTTAAGCGAATTTTTAATTCAATCAGTACGTTTATATATTTTTTCACACAATTTTAATGAATAGCCGTACTATAACGTTCTGTTAAAACTCATCCAAAGCTGGTTTCAGCTGCTGTAACGCATTAATTTACGATTATTGATATGTTTTCTTTGAATTTTCAATTAAATATTTCTTCTTAAAAAAAGAAACAAGGTGTGCGTATTTGATTTTTTTTTTTTTTTTTTTTTTTTTTTTTAAAGCTTCCTATTTAATCTTTTAAATATGTCTTTAAATTTTAAATAGCAAAAGCTGTAATTAATAATAGTGATGATTTTTAAGGACTGGGTTCTATAATTTATAAGAAACCAGTCCTTAAAATCATCAAAGACATTTAAAGATTCAAATAATTTTGTCGAACTTCGATCTTCAAAATTTGACGTATATTTGATTTTACTTGTTGTATCCCAGAACATGTTACTGAACAGCTACTTTTTGTTTACTTATTTAATCTCATATTTAATTGTCTTCCTTAATGCATATATACATTATATAAAAGCTAAAGCATATCCTATTATATAATTAAATAGTGTTAGTTTAAAAATGCTGATTTGTATCGAATATGAAATGTTTAATAAAACTGGACCATGTGTCCCAAGAGGTGAACCATTTCATAATTCATTTTTAAATGCATTGAACAAGTGTTATTAGAAAATTACTGGATAGTCAGAAAGGTCCAAAGAACGCTTATAAGCCTTTTTAGGTAAATTTATATTTTCATTTAAGTAGGGGAACACTGTCTTTCACCATACCCTACATCCAGAACCGATCCGTGGAACTTCATCAAAAACTCGTGATCCTTACAATAAATTCTATTTCGATATAAATCACCGATATATGCACTATTTTTTATATCGGTGACGATGATTTGATCTATTTGAATCTTGTTGCAAAAGACAGAAGGCTGCATATTGCACAGTCGGTCTTAAAACCTTAACAAAGTCTGTCGTAAATTGAAATCCAACGAAATCTTTTAAAATAAGAATGGCCACTATTAGAAACTTGGCAATGTCTAGTTTAGATAAAACTAATCCAAAGAATAAAAATTCAAATCTTTACAAAACAATAGTACAATACATGTCTTAGTTTATATATTTATTTTTTGTTTGTTCTTCTTCCATGATTCAATACATTTCTTAGATGAAACTCTCGATGGGGGTTGTCGGCCAGACAGATTTCAAAACGGAAACGGAATCTAAAAGCGTGAGATCATTATTTTAAAGAATGAATTAGATAAACATTTTCTTTAACTTTTCGTGGAATTGGAAAGCAAATTTGAGTTCTTCTAGTTAGAGAGCCGCTTTTCTTCTTCATGGGCGTAAAAATACGACCATTGAACTTAAAAACTTATGGAAAAAAAATAGTGTATTGAACCTAAATCTTTTTCTCAGAATTATTAAATTTTGGCATAATTAGTTTATTTTATTCGTAAATTATTTCCATGAAAACCTAACATGAAAATTTATTAACAATTCGTTATATTATTATGTTATTATATTCTTGTAATAATATGTTATTATATTCTTGTTTTATGAACAATTCATTAACAGAAAATGTAATGAATTTTTTCTGCCTGAAATTTGCTTTCGACTTAACGTAGACTGGTTTGGTTTGTCGCTCTACGGTCATTTTTTGCACATTTTAGGCTAATTAGACCGGGACCTACAGTTTAACGTGAATTCCGAACCACTAACAAGCATCCATGCTACGGGCAAGATTGGAACCTGAAGCCTGTGGTGCCAGAGGACTAGCCAATTGGCCACCAGGCCGCTGATTAAACGTAGAATAACTGTTTAAAATTTTAAAAAAAACTACGTTGAAGTTTTTTATTTAAAATGTTTGCAAGGGTGAGAATTCGGATTTCATTTCAATCATTTTATTTCTTTTAATCTATTCATTGCGCTTTTTCTACATTTAGGTTTTCTTTATTTACAAACAGATATACATCCGATTAATATTATACTATATCAAAAAACGAAAAGAAAATCTAAAATATTATTTTCTCCTATATGTCTAATTTAGGTAATTTTTTCTACATTTAAGCTTTCTTTATTTACAAACAGATATACATCCAGTTATTATTATACTATATCAAAAAAACGAAAAAGAATAAAATCTAAAAATATTTAGGCTTTCTTTATTTACAAACATATATACATCCGATTCATATTATATTATATCAAAAAACGAAAAGAAAATCTGAAATATTATTTTTTCTCCAATATGTCTAATTTAGGTAATTTTTACATTCTCATAACTTCTTACTTAATAGGAGGAAACCAGTGGACGATAACAGAAATATATGGTGTCATCTTTATCAAGTAATGCCCCCACGTATAATTATGACTTAATAAAACGTGGAGAATGGAGTTGAAAGGGTTTGAATAGCATTAGACATGTGTACGATTAAAAACATACGTTTCATGAATTTGAAATTACAACACTAAAAAAGTATGAATCACCTGCAATTTAGAAAAACCGGTTATTTTCTATGAAGATATAATTCAATTTCCAAAACTTAATGAAACATTATTATTGTATATGAATTATTTACATTCTTACTATTTTTAATTATAGCCATTTTCTAACAATTTCTGCACCAAGTGTTTGAGGTAATAATTTTAAGCATTTTTCGCATATCATGATAATATTTTCCTTTGCTTAAAAGATGTCCATAAAAGGTGGGGTTTTTTTTTTTTCTGAAACTTTTTGATATAAAACAACCGCAAATGGTTACTATTCAATAAAATATGAAACCACAATTGTAAAACGCCGCATGGGATGTACAAAATTTTATATTAGCCAATGAATAGTATTTTTTTTTATACACATACGAATTTTTCATCCATTATTAACGTTTCCTGTTAAAAACACAAAGGCTTGAACATCTCATTGAAAGGGAATATCTTCTTAATTTTAATGTGAAAACCGCAAGTCCAAAAAAATATTTTAAAAAGCAACAATTTAATGACGAAATCGTGAAGTTACCATAAAATAATTCAAAAATTAGGAGTTAGGATTACTAAGAGACAAGGAATCAAAATCGAAACTTAGCACTGAATGTGTGTCATTAAAAATATTACGTGTTTTGTGGTAATATTAGGGATCAGATCTTGCTGAATCACCGTTAGTGTTTTTTTTTTCTACTTGTAACGATTATTAAAACAACCCCAGAGTTACAAAGAAATACTTTGGTTTTATGTATAGACACAGTGAATAGATTGTAATTAGTGTTTCCTAGGATTTTTCTGAAATCGATTATTTTTCTTATAAGAGCATAAGAATTGGATTAGTAGTCGTATTTTTTGTCGGAGTTTTCAAAGTTCTGAATCTTAAGACCTGTTAAAAGCATAAATGCTTGAACATTTCATTGAAAGGGAATATCTTCTTAATTTTAATGTGAAAACCACAAGTCTACAAAAAAAAAAATATTTTAAAAAGTAATAATTTATTGACGAAATCGTGAAGTTACCATAAAATAATTCGAAAATTAGGAGTTAGGATTGCTAATAGACAAAGAATCAAAATAGAAACTCAACACTAAATGTGTGTCATTAAAAATATTAAGCATTTTGTGGTAATATTAGGGATCAGATCTTGCTGAATCACCGTTAATGGTTTTTTTTCTACTTGTAACTGTTATTAAAGCAGTCTACTAATACTTTGGTTTTACGTAAACACACGATGAATAGATTTGAATTAATGTTTCCTATGATTTTTCTGAAAATGATTATTTTTCTTATAAAACCATAAGGATTAGAAGAGTAGTCGTATTTTACTTTCGAGTTTTCAAAGTTTTGAATCTTGAGACTTTTCTTTTCTTTTCTTTCCCATTTATAATTTCCTTCTTACTTTGTATAATATTTCATTTGATTATTTAATAATTATTTCTTTACCTTGAAGTTGTAATGACAATTTAAACCCATCTTTTCACTCTTCCTTGTTCACGAGGAAATGTTTCAAATTATGATAAATTTTCCTTGTTCAGATTAGGGTTATTAAACTATGAATCTTTCAGCCAAGGTCTTTTTGCTTAATCTGTAAGAAATTTTGAAATTTTACTAATCCTAAATCTGAAAACTTTATGAATATAAAGTTATAAAATAATGTTGCAATGCTAACTCAGTCTATTTAAAGCAATATTTGTCGATGTTTTTATAGAGCAGTACTTATTTTAGAATAAAGATTTATTTCTAAATACAATTTAAGTATTATGAAGTTGTTGTTTCTTGTTTGTTGTTGTTTCTTGTTTGTTGTTGTTTCTTATCCCACTTGGCTGGCCAAGCCCACGAGCCCATATGGACTCATGATTGAAGGGGAAGGAAGCAGCTTCTGTTGTGATGGAGCACCCGTAGGTAGAAGCCTGACTTTTGCTCCGTGACGCTCTTACAGTCATAGAAGACCGGGACCTACGGCTTAAAGTGGATTCCGAACCACTACAAACATCCATGGCACCGCCGGGATTCGAACCCGAAACCTGTGGCACCGAGCGCCAGAGCGCTAGACACTCTGGCCATTCAGGTCCCAAATTTGCCAACGGCACGCAGTGTTCCCAGGTGGTCACCCACCCAAGTACTGACCGCGCCCAATGATGCTTAACTTCGGTGATCTAACGAGAACTGGTATATTCAGCATGGTACGGCCGTTGGATAATACGGCCGTATTATGAAGTTCTTTCATAAATCTTTCTGCGTTGCCTAAGAGATTCTAATTTTGTCCAAAATAACATTAAGTATTATAGACGTATTGCATGCAATGTTTGGATGCAATAAACGATGTCCAATTAACTAAATGCTCAAAATTGTGACGACAAATTTATATTTTTATTTCAATAATGTACACAATATTAAAATAAAAATTTCAATATTGTGTACATTAAAAATAAAGCATAGATTTTATATAAATTTATTTTAACTTCTTTTCAGTCAGTTGACTTCAATTCATTTTAAAAACTATTTTTTTAAACCATCAATCCAATGAATGTGTAATTACAATACGGAAAAACTATAAATGTGTCGTCACAATACAGAAAAACTATAAATGTGTTATCACAATATAGAAAAACTATAAATGTGTTGTTACAAGACAGAAAAACGATAAATGTGTAGTCATAATATAGAAAAACAATAAACGTGTAGTTACAATACAGAAAAACTATAAGTGTGCAACCATAAGCTCCAGGTAAAGAAAACCATTAGTTTGAAAATATGTTCTAATATTTTAAAATAATAGAAAGGAAAATAAATTTATACACATGAGCATCAAACATATGTTAAAAACAGATAAAATATAATAACGACGAATGTATGAATCCAAAATTTTATTGTCTCAAGTAGAATTTTACCTCTTAAATTGCTATTTAATTTTATTTATAATATTCAAATTCATTGAATATATATAGTTATAGCTGATATATTAATTTAGTAAATCAATATTTTTCTCAAGATTAAAAGAAAAAGAGACCTTTTTTACTTAATTTAAATAAAATTCTTTAATAGATAAAATTTCCAGCTAACTACGAAACCGCAAAATCCAATCCAACATAGCTATCTTAAGAATTCCTTACAATAGTCAATGCCCCACAGTGCCTCATCTATTTTAATTAATACATAATTTTTTTTAATTAATAATGTTATTTAAAAGTCTTATTCTCAAAGTCGAATGAACTGTGATATAAATTACAGTGCATCATTTTAACGGTCGTAAATTTCAGTTGATTTCTGACATTTCTTTCGTGAGTCTTTTAAATCCCGAGTCTTTTAAAATCCCCCATTAAATTAAAATGCACATCGATAGGCTTTGAAGTACAAAATATTAAAACAAACTTTTCGACCTAGGTATGGGAGGAAGGTCAAATGGTAGTAAACAAACCTATTTTCTTATTCATAATTCTAGTCATCTTTCTGACATTGGAGTGATCCAAAAAATTGTTTTTTTTAGTTGCGGAGCTTGTTTTCGTCAATTTTGATGTTCGATTAAAAATGATCTCGAATGCTGCAAGAAATGCAAGCTGAATTCTTATTGTTTGGGGGGAGAGGGGTGTCAGGTATTGAGTTGAGAAAATGGTAAGAGTGGATTGAAAGGAAAAGGGAAGGTCAAGGTGAACTGCCGACGTGAAGTTTCTTCTGTCATTTACTTCAACTTCTACTTCCCTGCGCTGTGGAATGTGGACTGATGATTGAGTCAAACGTTGATTACCTTGAATTTCACTCGGAAAAGCTCCCTCCTGTAATTTCCTTTTAATAGTCTTTCCCGCTCCGTAAACTCCGGCCAATCCTTAGACGTTAGAAGTGCATATAAAACAAAACAGCAATTATACATGGAATCCTTAAAAAATGCATGAATATGGAATTGGAGTAAGGTTGCCATAACATGAAACGGATGAATGCAAAACAAGAGAATTTGGAAATTTTTTACATGTTTTTTCTATGAGAAACCTGAAATTGTAAAAATTAAGAAATTGAGAGAAGTTACTGAATGATTTTAAAAAAGTAAATTTCTATTATGCAAACTCACGGACTGATCTCCCAGATAAGCACTGGAACGTCAATACCTATAAGCGCACTGACAATTTGCGACTTTGTATTTATCTTTTTTTTAATTTCTGGCATTTTATTAAATTTTGTACTAAAAATAGCATCTACGGATTAAAAAAATATCAAAATAACCTTTAAAACTAAAAAATTATCTACTGATCAATGATATGTTGGGTTTATTTGTGTTTGCACGATTTATCCTTCTAGAACAGGGCTTAAGCTTAAACTTTTAGCTTAAGGGCCACAGTGACTTCTTCACCAAATTCCAAAGGGTAAGACGAATTAACTCACCATATCAATATACTGTAGTTTTGAACTGCATATAAGTTTTCGTTTAGGAACTAGTCGGCGAGTGAGGTATGTACGTTAGCAATTTAGGTTGGCACTTAGGAGGAAGTGTCAAAGACATGTCATTGCGGCGGAGATGCCATCTCTTCAATAGCACAGCGCCATCCTCTAGGTAGCGGCAGAATTACGCACAAACGCTAATTATGCTTGGTTAGTCGAAGAATACAACGCCCTTTTGTAGCGAATAGCAGAGCTAGAGTATAGCTGTAACTTTCCACTGACAACTGCAAACAATTGTCAGTGGAGAGTTCCAGCTACATGAATCTCCTTAATCATTATTATAGTGTTTAATTTCTTTACGTAAATTACCTATGTATGTCACTTATTCTAAATTTTTAGGACAAATTTCACATCATTAATTACAGTTGAAATGTTCAGTTTCATTATGCATGTCAGTTTAATGGGTCGCTACATAAAAGTATCTCATATTTATTTTGTATGATTTACTTGCATTGTAAATTTTACATTTTACAATTTATTCAAAATTATCTGCAGCGGGGCAAAAAAAAACAGAAAAGACAGGACTAACAGAGGAGTATTAACAAAAAACTGTTTCTTTCTGATATTTGCATCGGGTTCTCAAAAATTAATTAGTAATAGTACAGAATACTCAATCGATTTAGCCTTCAATAGCTCATTCACAAAAAGTTTTAACAGCATATTCCAGAATGAAACACGCTACTCTGTATAATAAAGGTAATATTTTTTTTTTTTAATACAGCAACACCTCATTATATCGCACTTCGAAATTTTCACGTGAGATTTTTACAGAAAAAAGTCACAGGATTGTTTTTATGTCAATATTTTTTTCACATACGAACTTTTCATCCATTAATGATATATCACTCTTTCAATATATTTCGTATTTTCCTTGTTTGCCAACACAAGCTATCTAACGATGGGTTACTGTATTTAAAAACTATAGTTTCTTATCTCTCAAGATGATTTTCTGAATTAATTTTATACATTGTAAAAATATTGAAACATCTGCACCAATTCTGTTTGACCAATTATCTTCTAAAGAAAAAATTGCTGTTATTGTATAATTTCTGCTAATGTGCTGTTAAAGTATAATTTCTTTTGCATCGTATTATATTTTATTGGGCTAACTTTTGCTGATTTTCTGAATTAATTTTATACAATATAAAGACATTCAAACATCTGCATCGATACTGGTCCACCAATTATCTTCTAAAAAAATTGTTGTTAAATACAATTTCTTTTGCATCGTATTATATTAGCTAACTTTTTTTTTAACAAACTGATTTATTTCAATCTTACGTTTAAAAATCATTTTGTGCTATTTTTTTAGATTCTTCCACACATTGGACACGTTAATTTTATTAGTTGCTCATTATATCCCACATTTTTAAGAAATATGAAAATGTAAATTACTTTATGAAATATTTTTAGACAATGGGAAAACACCAAAAGCAATTAAAGATTAAAGTATTAAGAAATGAAATAACGTTGAAAATCTTAGCATCTTAACGACCTTCTGGAATAACATACAATTAGCGAAAATTTTATCTTCAGCTTCCTACATAATATTTCCGCTCTACTGATCAAAATGATGCCAGAAACAATTTATAGGCCAGCTAACTAAACAAAAAAGGCAGACTTAATGCTTCTGCTGTATGCGGTTTATTAGAACTACAAAACAGATGGAAAAGCTTCATTAATTTATTCAAGCTAAAAATATTCACTTAATGAAACTTTTTAAATAAAATTTATGTATCGAAGCATCATGTATTAGCTTATTCCTAGTTTATATAAAAGAATTTTGTTTGATTTAATTTTAAATTGGTAACGCTTTATAAACATACACGAATCTTTCTAAACCTAACGAACTCATTTATTTTAAATCTATTTTTTAAGATAATTCAACTAAAGATAACCAAAGTGATCTTCCTTTACAAACAATCATCAGAGTTTGATCTGTTGGATATTTCCAAGAAGTTGTAAAGTTTGGAAGAGTTGTTAATTATTTATAGATTTTCCGAGAAGTTGTAAAGTTTGGAGACGTTGTTAATTATTTATAGATTTTCCGAGAAGTTGTAAAGTTTGGAGAAGTTGTTATTATTTATAGATTTTGTAAAACTCAGTTTTACTGGCCATCACAGATGACAACACGACGTGATGTAGCTATTGATGGAGTTTGAATAGATGTAACTCGGAACAACTTTATGACATTTATAAGATATTATACCCTACATCTGTGTAAAGATACTTTAAAGGTTTGCTCAAAGTAATAGGTTCGTTCTTCTTTAACCTTTGCTTTTGTAACAGGTTTGCTTCTGAAACGTCCTTCAAGAGAATACAAAACAGTGTGATAGTGATTATATCTTTTCTTTTTCCAGACGCCAGTCAAGCAAAGCTATATATCAGAGATCAAGGATGTAACTTTAACGAAGTTTGCTGAACGCTCTACCTTTACGGTTTATACATAGATTAAATAATAGTTCTTCTATCTTTCAGCTTGGAAATTGTAGAGATGCAAATTCATGTTATTATATCTAATTCGGTAATTCCCAATCCCCTATTTTGCTTCTAAAAAAAGTCTTGGCTTTTATTTTTTCGATGATGTAAGAACATCCTTTATAGATTAAAACTTTCAATCCCTTCAAAATTTACTATAGTATTTATGCCAGTTTTTCTTTCGAATGTGATATTTTTAACTCAAAATGATGTTAATATTATTGGTCTCAAGTTGATTATGCTTCAGATTCAAAGAAAATGATTTTACCTGGTTTCTCTCACACATAACAAAAAAATCTACATGTTTCCCTAGAGAACAGGAACTTCCATAACAAATGTTGCCAACGATATATGAAGATTCAAGCGGGTTTTTTTAACTTCCTTCTCAAGTTTCATTTAGCACAAGAAAAATTTTACCTTAATTTTTTTATATGGATTTAGACTGGTACTTATTATTTACTACTTAAATTTTTATCTATATTTGCCTTTAAATTTTATACATAGATAAAAAAAACATTAGTTTTTCAATTTGGAAACTCTGAAGAAAAGTTTTTATCATAACACTTTTTAAAAAAAAAATTTCAAACACCCTGAAGAAAACCCTTCTATTTAAATTATATAAATGTAACAAAAATTTCAACACCGTAGAACCCATTATATTGATCAATTTGTTCTCAGTGCCGTGTCTCGGTTCCTTCAGAAATATCAACGGTCCTCATGGTGACAATATCAACGGTCCTCTTCACTCACACACACAGGACGTTGGAGTCACTCCATCGTAGTCATCATCTCTCAGTCTCTAATATTCTTTCCGTCCCCGTCTCTCTCCCTATTTTTTTACCATTCTAAGTTCTTCCTTTAAAATCCTAATTTCCTTTGCCCCATTGGCCAGAACGAACATTCAGAGACCACCCTAAATCTGTAATTGGTTTTATGGGGTTTTGTCACAGCACATGGTGTGGGTCCCTTCATCCTTAGCTCTCGCTTCCACACAAACAACTGAATTCCTTTCCGGCAAATTCACCCCTGGCCACAAATATCTTCGAATGTCATCTCTCTAGCAGTCAACGTCAAAACTTTCTGGAGTCCATCTTCTTTCTGTCTGGAGTCCATATTCGTCCGTTCGAGTTGTATGTCATAAAAATTTCCTCTAATTCCAATTTAATCAAAAGGAACTTTCGGAATTCTAGAAACGGTGACTGTCTTCTAATGATATATGCTGCTGACAAATGGCTGTCTGTTGGCAACTAAATCATTGGACTTTTAATGGCAGATATTTAGCAAATTTAACGTTACCGGGATGTTCCACGGAGGCTTACAACACAGCATAGTGCCATCACAATTTGGATCGAATCCCAATCTGATGACATTTGGGGATTCTATACCCCCTTCCCTTTCCAACCCAAAGGAAAGACTTTTAGCCGACGAATTTATCCCTGGCATAGATATGAAAACATTCAGTTCGACATTGCTTGTCCGCTCGAATAAAACTCCTTTAATTCGGAAGCCCAATAACTTATGAAGCCGCTCCTGGACCCTATTGATTTATAGAAGGCATGTTGGCCAATTGGCTACGCTCTGGCCTTTGATACCAGGTACCTATTTGGCTTCAGGTTCGAATCGTGGCAGTGGTATGGCTGTTTGTGAGTGGTTCGGAATCCACATTAAACTGTAGGCCCTGGTCTAATTAGCCTAAAGTGTGCAAAAAATTACCGTAGAGCGACAAACCAAACTTATTGATTTATAGGAAGATAAGAGAATAAAAATACAAAATATGATACATTGCTTTAACGTGAAAATGCAAATTGAATTTGTTACAGAACACATTTTTAATTACTTGTCCTACCGATGATTAAGCAAAATTCCTTTGTAAAGGAGATCAAATTTTTAATCAAATTTTAGGTGCTTCTAGGACCTGTCTGTGCATATACCTCAACCAGGTTATTATGAATACAATACCAATTAATCTTCCAGCTATCCATAATACAAAATTCAAGGCAAAGACAAAAACAGAGGATACAAGTTAACTTTACACTCTTATTCTATTATTTTTCTTTAAAGATTTTTCTATTAATTTTGGATACTTTTTATTTATTCGATATTTTTCTCAAAAGATTTAATGACTAATTTTGACCTTAATAACTGAAATTATATTCTTACCTAAAATTTAGGCTAAAATAACAATTTGAAAAATTTAATTTTAGAATATTATGTCAAATAGTTCCAGTTTAAATTTGTTTTGGTAATTAATCCAAGGGCTGTCTGAAATAATAACGGGTTTCAGTATATAGAATGAAACTGAACAGGAATTTCTGCAATTAATTTTAATTGCAATGTTTATTTATAGCATTTTTTCTCAAAAGATTTGGTCAAAATGACCGTAGACCGACAAACCAAACCAAACCAATCAAAATATTTGATGAAAATAGAGATGTAGCATTCTAGAGCATTTTCAAAATCTCAATCTAGAGCATTCTAGATTGAGATTTTGTTAGGTGTAAGAGTTTAGAAAAATAACTATAGTTGCGAGTGCTTTATGAAAAAATAAATGTAACTAAAACGCTGCAAATTATTCTGAATTTCAGTTAAACATGAACATTTTGATACGCCTGACGAAAAACTATAATAGAATTTGTTCAAAAATCATCAGATAAAAAAAATAAGTTTCTATAATGAAAATGTTTAAGTGAATTAAGTTTTTATTTATATGATTTCCTTTTAATTAATTTATTTATTATTATTTTAATTTTTTATGTGAATTGCATTGCATTATTATATTGAAACTCATTTTCTTAGATTATTATGTTCTCTGAAAGGAAATTTGTGTTAGCCAACCGAAATTGTTTTGTCACAATAAAATCAATAAATGATAATTGGAGAAAAGAAGGCTCTACACGCTAAAAAAATAGGCATTACGTACCTACTCATTATTAAAAAAAAATTTAATGAAAAACGAATTTATTGATTTTAATTATTAAAAAATATTTTCTATACGGCTATTCACATTCTATGACCAATTCAGTGAATATTTTTTTAATGCAGCTTTCAGACACTTAGGCAGTTGTCTTGGACGCCTTAAGGCAAGCGCCGCACTGACGTTACTCACTTATCACTACCCAGGAGGCGCGTGTAGCTTGAAGATAAGCTACGGACGCCGAGTAGCAATACCCCCGCAACGCTCTACGATCATGTTAAATCGCGACCTACAGTTTAAAGTGGATTCCGAACCACTACAAACATC
This sequence comes from Caerostris darwini, assembly GCA_021605075.1. Taxonomy (NCBI): domain Eukaryota; kingdom Metazoa; phylum Arthropoda; class Arachnida; order Araneae; family Araneidae; genus Caerostris; species Caerostris darwini. The sequence continues at coordinate 84,096 of BPLQ01014999.1, forward strand.
CACGGCACCGTCGGGACTCGAACCCGAAACCTGTGGTACCAAGGGCCAGAGCGCCAGCCATTCGGCCATCAGGCCCCACAATTTATTGAATATTAAAATTTAGAAAAATTTTAAGCTATAAAAAATCTTAATTTAGTTAAAAGAAGAAATCTGTAAAATATTTCACTTTCCTGTTCATTTTGTCACTGCATTCATTCATTTTTTTATTAATGAAAAAAACTCATATTTCCATAAGGAAAAAAAACCTTTTCCATTTTAATTGGAGAATTCTAATTACCTAACTGTTTGAACTAACTGTGTAAAGACAATGAATGAACATATCACGTTTCCTTTTTATTACCGCGTAAACCAGGCTTAACGGTGATTGGAACTTACCTTGGCATTGTCTATTGTTCATTCTCATTTGCTGTTACATAAGCTGTTTGGGCGTTTCTGGTTCTCATTTCCTTAGGATGCTCATTCATAATATCCCTTGAAATCTGATCATTTAGGTATGATTAATAATCGTATTCTTATAAACCAGTTTGAAACTGATCTGCACCCTTCATTTTTGTTTTATGACTCAAATACATTAATGAATTCAAGAATAATTTTATACGTACACTAATGTTTATGCATTTAAATTAACACTGTAGCTAAATAATGGCATATAATGGTGAGAATTCCTTAAGAAAAAGTTAATGGCAATTAGACTTTGACTGGGTTGAAATTTGAATCATAAAACTGCTTCATTATCTAATATGCCATCTGAAAATCTAGAACTTTATTAAATAATAAAAATAATTAATTCATTTGCAAACTCAGCAAACAAAGAAAATGCAACCCAATATGCCAATTAAATATTTTCACTAATCAAATGCTGAATCTGTTACAATTCCTGATATTACTATATATTTCATTGACAGAGTAAGTATTTAATGTAAAAGAAATAATTACACATATGTATAATGAATTTTAATTAGCGTATAAGCCCGAGAACTTTTCCTAAAGGTGAATTATGGGGGCGGCTTATATACGGGTCAGCTAATCTCGCAAAAACCGTAAGTACTTTTCCCTTAACCGGGCGTAATTAATAAATCGTTAAATATCGTTGAATATATCGTTTTATTTCTTTAGTTTATATTTTTTATGTTTATGAAGAAAATAATAATTTTTAATGAAATAATTTATTCCTTTCATGACAATGAATTGTTATATGTGTCGTTGCCAAAACATCTGGCTAACGGAAAAGTGCCAAAGCGTAAACGAGAAATAATAATAAAATATCGTAAATAATTAGCACTGAAAAATAACAAAGGAAAATTGCTTTGATCTTTTAACTTACTTTATAGATGTTTTGAATGCAATATTTATACAAAAAGTCATGTAAATCCTTCAAAATCACTCATTGGCATTCATACCACTTTCAGTGCTTTTGTACGAAATTTTTCGCCAAATTGAATTTTTCTTTTTGAAGAAAACTCATTGGGCTTCATATAAATCCTTCAAAGTCCGTGTCAGAACTTTCGAATAAGTGCTTTTTTATACATAATTTATGCTTTTTTATACCGGAATTTATGCTCTCCTCCTACACAAAATCGTCCTTGCTGTCATTATAACATTTATTATCTAGTCTAGTTTTTTTCATTTCGGTTTATATACGGATTTTAGACTTTTTGTAAATTTTTTGAAGAAAAATTCTTCTTCACCTTCGGCTTCATATAAATCCTTCAAAGTCCGTGTCAAAATCCGAGTTCCCGAATAATTTGCCAAATTTACTTTCACTCATTGGGATGCATACCACTTTCAGTGCTTTTTGTACTGGAATTTATGCTCTCTTCCTACACAAAATCGTCCTCGCTGTCATTATAACATTTATTATCTACTCTAGTTTTTTTCATTTCGGTTTATATACGGATTTTAGACTTTTTGTAAATTTTTTGAAGAAAAAAGCATCTTTGGTTTACACGAATCGGCTTATAATTCAAAATATACGATAACGATAACGATATTATGTTCCATAAAGAAATTTACCTAAGGGATGAAATTACAAAATGCATGAAAAAAGAGTTGTTTATCAGAATTGAAATTTCACAAAGGTTCGCTACAAGCATAAGATACATGTGGGGAAGATATTATTGCATAGGGACTATAAAAATAATGTTTGTGATAGGAAAATACATTAAAAAAAAGGAAAACACATTAAGAAAAAGGAAAACACAAACAAATCCAACTATATTAATAGCTGCGACTTTAAAATTCCAGACCTTAAGTCTTATATATAAAACAAATTACAGTAAACGCTTTTTAATCCATCACGTTCCATTCACGTTCGTATTTCCATGGCCGTGCTGGATTAGCGATTTTGTCGGATTATCGAGCTTAAATATAGTTTTAACGGGAATTCAAAGATAAATCATTCTAAATAAAAAAATTAACCGAAACGTGATTTGAAATATCTACATATTTAATGTGTTTACGCAATTTCTGAACCTGGGTAGACAATATACAGTGTTTTTTTGTACACTTTAAAAATCTGTAGAAAAAGCGTTTTAGACGGAATTGAATTCAAATATATAAAAAGCCCAATATTTTTTTCATATCATCTTCATAAGATTCTAAATAAATTAGAACATTTTTTAAAAAATACACACTCATTTCCTTTTTTAAAAATAAAAATGCAAGGAGGCAAAGAATGAACACGCCACAATAGTGATCGTACTCCGAAACAGTTTTGAATAAATTCGTAAATAAAATTATGATCAGAAGTTTTTTTGTAAACTTTTTGGCTTAGATATTTACAGTGTTTTCTTTTGTACGAAAATACTGTAAATATCTATGCATTTCGTCATTCTAGCAAATACAAAATCAAAAGTATCAATGCCATTGAAAATTAATTTAATTGAATATTTTTATATTGATAAAAAATACAGATAAAAAAATTAATAATGTACAATGACAGTTCAAAAATTGTGACAAACTACTCTATGGCAAGAAAAAATACACATGAGCCTGCCTTACTTTTTAAAATAGTATCTGATATCGTTGCTTCTGAGATTCGGATATCTTATTCAAAACATCGTTACGAATTAAATACAGATGTATGAATTGTACACATTTATTAATTTTACACTGTACTGAAATGAAAAATGTTAATTACGATAAATGCCAGGCTGTTATAGATGTGTCGTTTGTTTGTGTAGCTCGAACTGGGTGTGGTCAAATAGAGTCCCAAGTTCAATAACATATTTATTATGATGCGCACAAGTATCACAAATACAATTTTAAAAAAATAAACAATATTTAATACACAGCGTGTATATTTTAAGAATATTCAATTAGAGATTTAGTGGGAGGATTCCACTCTTAGCTGTCTGGATGAGAGATTGTTATTCAGTGCCAGTTGCGCCTTGCGTCCTCTCGCGTGAGAGTCTGATTGCCTACTGACGATTTCTTCCGAACGCCGCAAGGAGCGCACTCTTGCAGTGCTTAGGAGGAAACATGGTTGCGTAGGTGGAACCACGGTTACAGGGTGAAAATCCCAGCAGTGCTGAGTCGTCATCTGGCAACAAACAACCAAATCCGAAACCAAACTGCTCGATCAATGCTTGATTACAGAAAGTACCGAACCATCGAATGAAAAAAGCACTTACTGTAAATCATCTCTATTAATCTATTTGTATATTACCATTTAATGTGACGCTTAAAAACACGGAATTTCATATCCTTCAAATGACAAAAAGTGTTAAAATATTAAATAATGTAATCCTAATCATAGCTTTTCAATCTCCTAAAAGTCAAAACTGAGCACCATACACAAATAAAGAGAAAATCATTTAAAATAGCTGAATAGTTTATTTATCTTGCCCTATAACTTGCATTTAGGAAGAAAATTGCAAAAGGCATTCAACACTCAAAACTAGTGCGATGTTTGATTAACTTTTCTTTGAACTATGAAATATAAGGAATAAAATAAGATTGATTCTCGGAAAGTACTTTTTTAAGTAAACATTATTTTCTCATTATATATTGCTTAGTAAATAACTTTATTTTTATTGTCTTCAAAGTGGGGTTAACATTCTTTTTCGAAATAAAACATGTGTTGGTTTTCTGAATATAAACACTAAAAATTGTGGTTTTATTGATAGACTAAATAAAATCTATGGATTTGACCACTTCATTGACAGACATAACACAAACTAATAGTAAAAGTGATGAAGTGAATTCTAAAAAATAGCCAAATTTAAAACTGCATCTTTATTTTATTTTTTTTTTTTTAAATATAATTTTGAGCAGACCAGTGTTTTTTATGTAAAACATTATTTCATAGCTTACATAAACAGTCGTTTTCTTTTATTCTGTAGTATATATTTCCGTAGACGCATATAAATTGTTTATTTTATTGAATGTTTTGTTTTTTCTTTCATTTGAAGTTGAAAATACTAAATTCAACTTATTTTGGAAAAATATCAAATAATATATGAAACAATTGCAATACCGATTTTGATTTTTCGATAAATTGTTATTTTACTAAGTTGTTTTCGTAGAAGTTCAGTGTTATTGTTAGAAGTTTATATTTTTTGTGCATTTTTCTATATTTGGATTCTCTATTTTATAATCGCTAAATTTTATGCAAATAGATGCGAAAAGTGCAATTTATTTATTTATATTTTTATTTAAAAAAATAAATTTATATTTTTAATGGGTTAAGACCATATATAAATGACCGACCCATGACCCAGTAGTGACTTGTGCAGCTAGGGTGTAGAAAGACTTAAGTTCGAAGCGCAGTTTCGACGTCCTTTGTGGTCACTGTTTACAGAAACAAGTAGATTCGATAATGATGAAACGAAAGTGCAGTGCTACTTTCATAAAATATAAATTTTAACGGATAGTAACACATTAAAAGAATGACAGATTTTTAAAAAAATTAATATAATATTCCTTTTTTTTTATATTGAGCAGAAAGTATTATCTCTGTTAATTAAAAAGTTTATTGAATATTTTCAATACTGAATATTGATCAATAGACATTCGTGTAATTGTAAACTGTGGCTTCTCTGTGCTATATTTACTTCTATACTACTATATTTATTTACTCTGTACTTCTCTGTACTTTGTACTAAAACAAAACAATAAAACAATAGTATTAACTTGTGATTTATTTTTTTTTAATAAATGTTAATTTATCTTTGAAAAAAAAATTTATAATATAAGGATATTATTATTTATTTATCTTCGAAAAAATTTATAATATGAGGATATGACTATTTATTTATCTTTGAAAAGAAATTTATAATATAAGATATGATTTTAAAGTTTTTACCATTTTCTTGATGTGCTATTAATTCCAATGAATGATAATCATATTATTAATTACAAAATACAAAGTGATTAAAGTGAGAGGGCATCAATATGTTTGGAATAATTATTAAGTCAATATTAGAGTTATAAACATCATTATCCTAAAATTATAAATCATTATTTGGAACTCTCTTATACTTCAGACCTTGTATTTGCTCTCAATTAAAGAATTATTTTAGAAAATTGTAATCAATAAGCGAAATTCTATCCTTGGAAATGTTTTCGTTTATTTCAATATATCCAAGCTCCTAAAATATTGAGTATCTAAAAAATCGTTTCCCACTGAATTCCTTTTTTTTTTTTTTATTCTAATAATCTATCTTAAAAAATATTTCTGCATGAAAAAAAAAGTCGCCTCAAATTAATAGTTGATAAAGTTTCGTGAAAAATATATTTCCAATTTTAAAAATTTTGCATTCAACTGTTTTAACACTAAGCATTAAAATTTCCACTGAGAAAGTTGTCATTTTACAGAGTAGTAAAGTTTTTGTACTTAAATTTTCAGATTTTAACAGCAAACACTTTTTCTATGAATTTTTTCATTACCAATTATTGAAAACTTATTATTAACATCTGTGAAGAAATCAGCGATTTCAATGGAAAATGAATTGGTGTCGTTTTTGGGAAACTACTGTATTTAATATTATTCACTGTAGCTTCTTGCAGTGTTTCAGATCCAAATCTGTCACTGAATGGTAAATCTAAAACTGGTGAGTTGGTTAATTTAAATACTTTAATAAATAAAGAAACTAGCGATTTCAATGGAAAAATGAAATGGTGTCGTTTTTAGGAAACTATTGTATTTAATATTATTCACTGGGGCTTCTTACAGTATTTCAAATCCAAATCTGTCTCAGAATGGTAAATCTAACACTGATGAGTTGGTTAATTTAAATCCTTTAATATGTGAAGAAACTAGCCATTTCAGTGGAAAATAAATTGGTGTCATTTTTAAGAAACGATTGCATTTATTATTCACTGTAGCTTCTTGTAGCATTTCAGATCCAAATCTGTCACACAATGGTAAATCTAATACTGGTGATTTGGTTAATTTAAATCCTTTAATAAGTGAAGAAACTATCGACTTAAATGGAAAATAAATTGGTGTCGCTTTTAGGAAACTATTGTATTTAATATTATTCGCTGTAGCTTCTTGCAGTATTTCAGATCCAAATCTGTCACACAATGGCAAAGCTAATGCTGGTGAGTTGACTAATTTAAATCCTTTAGCATATTTATGATGTAAATGCACTTGATTTGAATCTAACTTGAGGCAGGAAAATCTAAAAACAGATCAGCTGTTCATGAGTTGCGAATTTTTTTTTAGTTCTGTTTTTGCCTTCTAGCCAATTAGTGTGTGACACGTGCTGCGTGTTTTTCCCCCCGTTTTTATTTTTTCTGTTGTTTTTTGGTTTTTTTTCAACTTCTTTTCCCGTCTGCCAATCCATATCTTTTCTTCCTTTTCTAGGAAATCTTACCACGTGTCCAGCCTTGAACTTGTAAATCATCCATTTTTTTAATTATATTTTCTTCTTGATTGATTCGAAACAGTGCTCCAGTCTCTTCGGGTCAGTATGCCAATCCAGCTTTGACCCAATAATAGCTTGTTACCCTGCAAATGTGTATTTTGTCTGTTTTCAAGAGTTGGGCGCCATTATTTCAAGAGGACTGGAAAATGACAAAAGGAACGTGTTGGGATATGTTTTTGCTTACTCCTTGCTAATCTTAAACGAAAGCTAATCTTTAGATTAGCTTAACGAAAACTAATCTAAAGGTTTTACTTTCCTTAAACATTGTTTAAAATAAGCGTTGGTTAATTAAATGTGTTTTTAATATTAATTAGTAAAATATGTTAATTCAACTATAATATTATCTTAATTTAGAAATTAAAATGCGTACAACATAAAAACACTTAAGCATTGGTTAATAAATTAAGCAATTCAATAAACGTGCTTATGCATAAGCAATGCTTATAAACGAATAAGCATTGGTTAATAAAATTTATTTTTAACATTAATTATTAACATATATAATAATATATATTATATTACCTTATTCATCTATATTATCTTAATTTAGAAATTAAAATGCGTAGAACATAAACTTGTATTATATTCGTTATTTTCATTTAATTATTACATAACATTTGATAGTATATTTTAAATGATGCTGTTTAATTTTTTAAATTTATTTTTGCTTAGTGATACATTGTTTTAACAATATTTTCCGCTTTTAATAAAAATACATTTTTCGTTTTTCTTAAATATTATAAATTTTTGCAAAATTTAAGAAAATAATTCGTTTTATATTATTTTTTTTTATTATGCGTTTATTTATCTTATTATAAGATAGCGTTAATTTTACTTATTATTTACTTATAAAGTAAGTAATAAATGGTATGAATTTACTTATTTTAAGGTATACATTTAATTATTCTTAATATTCTTGTTTTAATACTCTTTTATTCTTGTCAATTGATTCATTATAAATGTATCATTCTTTTTTTTTATTTTAATTAACTCTGCTTATACATGATTTCCTTTACATTGGAATTATCATTATCACCATTATTATATTATTAATAAAATTATTTTAATATTATATGGTGATTTATTTATAAAACAACTCATCATCAGAAAGCCGTAATTATAATTTGATCAAAATAATTCGTTAATGTAATTTTGGATCGTATACAATTTAGATTTAATTTCAATACATAATTAAGATCAAAACATCCCGTCATACACATCATTCGTCATCATCATCATTACATACGTCATTTTCTTTTCATTGCGATTATCATCATCACCATCATTATATTATTAATAAAATTATTTTAAAATTATATGGTGATTTATTTATAAAACGTCTCATCATCAAAAAGCTACAACTATAATTTGATCAAAAATACTTTGTTAATGAAATTTTGGATAGTATACAATTTAGATTTAATTTCAAGACATAATTAAGATCAAAACACCATCATAATAAAGAATAAAAATAATTTAACCTCAGTAAAATGAGAAATAAAAAAATTGTGTTATATTATTAAAAACAAGTTCTTATTAACAAGCTGGTATAATTTTTGGAACATAATCTTTTAATCTTCGCCGTATCAAGTAACGATAACAAAGACGTGACAAGTTAATTTGACTCTTAATAGTCAGAAGTAACATGTTAAACTACCGTGAAAGAGAAGACTGTTCATTAAATAATAAAGAAAAAAAAGGGTATTTTCGCCATGAATTGACTATTCTTTTGTGTTTATTAGTCCATAACGTTGATAAAATTGTGATTATATTTTGCAAGGCTTCGTATCCGACTCATTATCAGGTCACAGCTTTATTCTTTGTTAAAATTTCAGATTAAGTAAATGACCTGCAGTTTATTGCTGTTTCTTGTGGTATTATTAAATATCTCGCCTTCCCTGTCACTCAGCTGTTCTCATTATCATAATTATAAGGTTTATTATGTGCACAGCTTTGGCTTTTGCTCCATGATTCTCATCTTCCATAGATAGCAATTACGACTTTTTTCGGAAAATAGCAAAGTTGTATCTTATAAAACAACAAGTTGTTTAATTTCCCTTTATTTATCAGTGCAATGTATTTTAAATAAAGCTGTTGGAGCAATACAAATTTTGTAAATTTTGATGTATGATATATTTATCATATACCACCGACAAACTAGATTGCCTTTTATATTTATTAATTATTGTGTAGAAAAATTATAATTATGAAATACTCATTAAATCATTGAATTATAAAATATATAATAAATCATCTTTAAATATGCTACAATATTGAAAAAAGATTCAATCTATTTAATATGGGCTCATGTCTAATTCTCAACTTCCATAGATAGCAACTGCGATTTTTTTCGAAAAACAACAGGTTATTTAATTTCCATTTATTTATCAATGCAATGTATTTTAAACAAGCAGTTTATAAGCAATGGCTTTGTTGGAGCAGTACAAGTTTTGTAAATTTTGGTGCATAAGATACTTATTATGTACCACCGACCAACTTGGTTGCCTTTTATATTTTATTAGTTATGTGTTATTTAACTAATAAAATTGTGTAGAAAAAATTATAATTATGAAATACACATTAAATCAAATGAAAAATAAATTGCTCATTAAATCGATTAAAAAATATGCAGTAAATCATCTTTAAATATGCTTCAATATTGCAAAAAATTTCAATAGATTTAATATGGGATTCTGTACGGTCCTCGACTTCCATAGATAGCAATTACGATTTTTTTCGGAAAACGGCAAAGTTGTATCTTATAAAACAACGAATTATTTAATTTCCTTTTATTTATCAATGCAATGTATTTTAAATAAAGGTGTTGGAGCAGTACAAGTTTTGTAAAGTTTGGTGTGTAAAATATTTATCATATACCACCGACTAACTTGATTGCCTTTTATATTTATTAATGTGTTATTTAAATAAAATTACTGTGTAGAAAAATTATAATTATGAAATACTCATTAAATCATTGAATTAAAAAACTATACTGTAAATCATAAATATGCTGCATCTTTGTGTATATTGCAAAAAGTTTCAATAGATTTAATATGAATTACTCTTAAATAAATCATAAAATCAAATATAACTATTAATTCTGGTACTAATTGCCATTAAATGACTGTAGGACCATAGAGCGACAAACCAAACCACTAAGCCAAATAAGCCACTAAATAATACAATTTGATTGAAAAGACTCCTGTAAAATGCGTTTCACACCAACGCTACTTTTTCCAAGGAGAAGCTATGCATACGAATACAATTTTCTAACAATATATGCATATTGTGATTAAAAATAATAAGTTAAAAAATATTCTATATAGGTTAAAAAATATTCTGCTTAAAAATTTAAATCGGTTTCAATTAACTAAGTTTCGTTAATAATAGAACAGCTTTTTTTTTTTATCAAAGCTAGATGTGTTCCGTTCTAAAACTGTTAAACTCGAAGCAAAATAAGTCGCATTTAATAAATCTTGACGCCTGATTTTAATCTTGTCGCTTGAGTTTTAATAAATCTTCAGAAGATTTTAGAACGTTAGTAAACAAATAAAACTTTTAAAGTCCTTTTTTCCTCAATTAAGAAAACAATTAACATAGTTAAGCCGTAAAATACATAACAAACAGCCCTTCCAGGCACAATTTTCATTTTTCATGCAAGTAAAAGAAAAACTGAAGGAATTCATAACATGCGGAAAAGCCTGCATTTGCCCAATACATTTCTATACCACTATTCTTGGTACTTTTGAAATATTTCATAGATCAGTTAACTAAGAAATAGTGATTTATTTCAATGTTGTGCAATAAAACCGCAATTTTTAAAATAAAATTCTTAGAACTATAACAATAAAACGCAAAGTTCTTAAGTTTGCATTAACGTATTCAAACTGCGGATGTCTTGATGTAATCAACTTTGAATGTTTCGCACAAAAACCGCTAATGCACATATAAAAAAAGTATTTAATTCGAGCTATTGTGATTATTACATTTTTCAAAAACAACCAATTATGGCTAGCATGGCGAAATAGTGTGGAATATTATTTTACCTGGAGTATGGATATTTCTATTGGCATGGTTTTGAGTCTTTGCTAGAAGTAAATAGAATAGAATAATAGTAAGAGCCGAATAGAATAGTAATAGATTAGAATAATAGTAATAGAGTAGAATAATAATAATAGTAATAGAGTCTTTGCTAGAAGTTTACTAATAATTTTGTGTAATTTAGAGTATTATAATTTTTATAAAAAATTATTGATTCCTAAAATTACATAAATATCATTGAAAGCTTTCAATTTACTTCTAGATTTGATTATTAAATATTGTTCTTTTATTTTAAATTTTATTTAATAGCAGTTTAGTTTCGTTGCTTCTTGCAGGTACTTTCTTGCCACTCTTAATTTAATAAGCGAACTTAATAAGCTTATGTCATGGCCTTGCTCGCTTATGTAATGGGTTGGTTTTGAAGACCAGAATAACACCCTGGTCCATCTTGCCTTTATTGGCTGCTAGTCTTGACAACGTTCTTTGTTCCATCGCAGGTGTCGCGAATTATTAATGCACTTTGACATAGATAATCATTTCATTCATATGCCTTTGTCTGCTATGCTGTGCCGCGACCTCTAATTTCTTAATGGTAGGCGAGTGTTCTAAGATCTTCAAGGTTCCTATCACACAGCTCTGCAGAGAACGAAGTTCATGGTTATTCGTTTTAACACTGAAGGTCGAGAGACGCGCCCCTCCACGATGATTATGTAAATTAGATGCATGATTTCTTTCCCCGCGAAAGAAGCAGTGTTTGCGATGCGATGAATCTTTCCATTTCTCCATTTTTTCAATAATGAAAATTAATTGATGAGAGCTTAATTCTAATTGGTCGTATCAAGTGGTCTAAAATTTATCTCGTAATTATAAAAATAAATTATTTCTTTTAAAAAAAAGGGATAACTTGCAATAGAATTTATTTGACGTTAATGAAAAAGCACACCTTTTCAAAAGAAATATATGTTTTATTAAAAAGATAAATTAAAACTTCATTCATACAATTATAAATAGAAACTATTTCTTCTAAAAAATGGTAATTTGCAATAGAATTTATTTGATTTTTACTACACTTTATATACAATAGATAATTTTCATATTTCAATTCCATTTAGTTGCAATTATTTTGAATCTCTTCACATTTTTTTCTTAATGAAAAAGCACACCTTTTCAAGAGAAATATGTTTGATTAAAGAGATAAATTAAAATTTTCATGTTTTCAATCATTCGAAGATATTCTTTGTTTTCATGTGTCTTACTTACTTTTCTAGAAATTTACTAAGAAATAGCAGAATTTGAAATCCTTTGTTCTCATTTTTTTTCTTTTTGTTATTGTCTTTTACCCCTTTATCAATATATTTTCTGTGGATTTCATTGTTTTCTTGCTGATTCATGAACATTACACGAGTTGCTGTAAGATTCTGCTTACTTTATACCAGTTCACATAACTTCCTCGAAATGTTGTGTGATCTTTTACATATTACAGTTACAGTTTTTCGTAATTTCGAATAGTTGCAAAAGAGTTATCTGCATATTTTCAAGAACTTGTTTAATTAATAAATCTAAATTTCAACTTTCTTGCTGGTATCTGAAATTTTTAGTCACTTTAACCAATTTTTCCCCCTCTTTAAATCTCAAAGCTTTTCCTAATTTGGATTTTGTTCTATAAAAATTCACAAAGCTATTACAAAATTATTTAAGAGGCAAATTAATTTATAACTGTCTTTTTTACATAAATTTTTCTTTTATGTCATACTATGAATGAAACAACCTAAAATTTTAAATCATCAGTTGTTTAGGGAAAAAAATTATTTCTTTAAAAATATTTTTCTTTAAGAAGCTTATAATCTGTTATTTTTCAGATGTTTTTAAAAAAGTTCCTTAATTTTCAGCAAGTAATTTTTATTGTTTTTTATTGTAAATTTTTATGTATTTTATTTGTTCCCTTTACTTTAACACTTAATTATGAAGAATCTCTAATTAAGTGTTGATTTTCAATTAATTCTGATGACAAGGTTAAGTTGTTATTGAAGCCACATATTTAAACCCAACACGACGAATAGAATAGTAGTTAGCCTGTTACCGTAGCCAAATAGATTTCACAAAACATCACAAATAGATTCACATTTTTTTTTTTTTTTTTTTTTTGCAATGCAAGTAATTCTGGTTTCTTAAAAAGAACTCTTTTCTCAGTAAAAAGCACATCTTGATAAATAAGATTTAAAGAATGTTTCTGATTTTACTTAAGTTAATAATAATCTCTATCCGGAGTTTTTTTTTTTTTTTTTTTTTTTAAAGTATAAACTGAACTAACTCATTTCCAACTAGCAGTAGCGCAATCTCTTCACATTATATTCTTCTACTGAAATTCACATGATTTTTAATTCTTAACCTCAGTATGAGGAGGTTTGGTTTGTTACTCTACAGTCATTTTTTGCACACTTTTCGCTAATTAGACCGGGACCTACAGGTTAGCATGGATTCCGAACCATTCACAAACATCCATCCCACCGCCTTGGATTCGAAATTGAATCCTGCTGTGCCAATGGCCAGAACTCTAGCTGATTGGCCATCAGGCCACTCACTATAAGGAGATTAATGAGAAGTAAGGATTTGTGTACTTACGTATTAACGGTACCTTGGCGACAGTTGTGTAAATAAAGAGCACACGCGCCAACCGCAGCTGCAGATTTGGCGGTTTTTAAGTGGTGTTAATCTATTCTATTGGTTTGGTAACCTTAGTAGCTGTTAGGTTGGCGACACTTAAAAACCGCCAAGTCTGTCGCCAAGGTACCGTTAATACGTAATTACCGGATTTATCTACTAAACATAAATATTCTAAAATTAAAGCTCGGTAAATTTAAACAAAAAATTTAATCATTCAATTTTTAAAATTGCGATTATCTTTTGAAAAACTTACACGCAACATTTATACATTTTACTGTTTTCCAACCAAAACCCCATTCTTACATTTTTCATCATTTTAGTCTTAACTTATTTAGATTTGCAAACAATTTCCCGCCATCTACCGGTGTTTTGACCAGAGTTGCAAATTCGGGGAGAAAGAACTGCAAGCATCAACAATGGAGCGATAAATTCATATACCTTTATCATTTTCCCCGAGTTTTCCAAAGTAGAACAACGGGATTGGCCGTTGAATCACTGACCTAAATGCCTTGGGAAAAAAAATATTCTAAAGGCGTAACTCTTGCCTTATTTTTATTTCGACTAGATGTTCTTCATTTGAATTTCGCAGACATGTTGAAAATGATGAAGATGAGCACGTGTGACACACTTAATCAGATTTTTTTTTGCAGGTGTCTACGCTGGAGTCTATGCAAATTGTAACGTTTAATTGCGAAAAGATTATGGGTTTTGTAGATTCTTGAAAACTTCTATATCCCCTTGCCTATATCACGTTTTTATTGATTGGTTCAATCTATGCGACATCTAAATTGTACTTTGAGGCTGTTGATGATGACTGTTCGAGGTCATTTCTGAAGGAAAGACCTGGGGCTAACATTTAAATCATATATCTGATTTTTTATTAGGTACATTTTAATTTTTGTTGATATATGAACACTCGATTTAGAAAAATGCTGTTTCTGTTGAGAAAATTGCAGGGCTTGCAAGTTAGACACTCGTAAATACTCAATTTAACTTTATTTAAGGTTGTAAAAAATTATAGGCTTATATAAATATATATACAATATCTATAATCACCTATGTCACATTTGATGGATTAATCGTCATGATTTACTTTGAACGGGAATCTATTGGCGACGATGTAATGCCAAATATGAAAACTACATTTGTGTGACTTAATAAACATTCCATTAAAAATATTTAACTAAGTTCTCATGGTAAAATTGAATTTCCTTCGAACAAATAATTTGAAATTATTCGAATTAGTTTTCTGTACGTCTTTCAGAATCCACAATAGGTCCTATGTAACTTTCATATGGGGGATTCATAATCATCCACATTATGCCAATACCATCCCGAACAACGTAATTTGATATTTTGCAAACGAAAAGTATGAGAGTAAAAAAACAATTGTGAGGGCTTGCATACTAGACACTTATAAATACTCAATTTAGCTTTATTTAAGGTTGTAAGAAAATTATAGGCTTATATAAATATTTATATAATATCTATAATCACCTATAGTATGTCATATTTGATTGATTAATCGTCATGATTTACTTCTAATCTACTGGCGACTATGTAATGCCAAACATGAAAACTACACTTGTGTGACATAGTTAATTATTGTTGATGGAATGTTTGTTAAGTTCACGTGGTAAAATTGGATTTCCTTCAAACAAATAATTTGAAATTATTCGAATTAGTTTTCTTTACGTCTTTCAGAATCCACAATAGGTCTTATGTAACTTTCATATGGTGGATTCCTAATCATCTGCATTATGCCAATACCATCCCGAACAACAACATAATTTGATATTTTGCAAAGGAAAATATGTGAGTAAAGAGAAAATTGTGAGGGCTTGCATGTTAGACGCTCACAAATACTCCGTTTAACTTTTATTGAAGGTTTTGAGAAATTATAGGCTTATATAAGTGTATTTACGATATCTATAATCACTATGTCACACTTGATTGATCGTCGTGATTTACTTCGAACGTGAATCTACTGGTAACGATATAATGACAAACCTGAAAACTACACTGGTGTGACATAGTTAACAATTTTTGATGGAATGTTTGTTTGAATGTTCACGTGATAAAATTGAATTTCCTTCAAACAAATCATTTGGAAATATTCGAGTTTTGTTTCATTTATGTCTATCAGAAACCACAATAAGTCCTATGCAACTTTCAAATGGTGCATGCTTTATCATCTGCATTATGCCATACCATCCCGAGCAACATAATTCATATTTTGCAAAGAAAAGTATCTGTAGAAAAACTGGTATTGGTGTAAATGTTGATAAATTTCTCTGAAGATGGTCTACAAGAAAGCGATCTTTCTTAATTTTCTTAAACTATTTGTGCGTTATACAAGGTTTTAAGAAAATTATAGGCTTATATAAATATATTTACAATATCTAATATGACCTATGTCACACTATGGATACCATAAAGCTATTCAATAGTTAGCTATTTTTGATGGAATGTATGTTAAATTCACCTGGTAAAATTGGATTTCCTTTCAACAAATAATTTGAAATTATTCGAATTAGTTTTCTTTACATCTATCAGAATCCACATAGTCCTATGTCACTTTCAAATTGTGGATGCTTAATCATCTGCATTATGCCATACCATATCGAGCAACATAATTGGATATTTTGCAAACAAAAGTATTTGTAGAAAACTGGTATTTCTGCTTCGTCTGGTGTAAATGTTGATCAATTTCTCTGAAGATGACCTACAAGAATGCGATCTTTCTTAACTTACTTAAACTATTTGTGCGTTATGCAAACTAGGCGGTGTTCTGAATTTAAGGCGGATTTTCTGCCCAAACATAAAATGCATAGAGTTCCTGCAAAAGAAACTTTTACTATTTGAATTTTTCAAAATTAAATTTATAAAAAGTGACTTCTGACTTATTATTTAATTCTATTTTTATTTGCAGAAGTTAAATTAAGAACATAGAAAGTGTTTCCGGTAAAAATAATTTTTTAATACTGCACATGAATGTGTTGTTTAAATTTCATAAAAATTGTAAATATTTAAAAGTTTTATGAATTTTATCTGAACTGAGTTATTTTATGATATTGTATAAAGCTAGTTTTACATTGATATAAGAGTGAAATAAAATTAGTTTTAGAAATATCTTTAAAATATTTTTTTTGTAACTAACAAAATTAATGGCATTGATGTTGCTGTAGATTTAATTTCTTAATTTGGAGTATATCATTAAATATACTTGAAATAATTCTCGTTTTATACTTTTATTTCTACTAATTGTAAGAATAAAAGTAATGTTATAGAAACATCATTAAAATTTAACTATTTTTCTGCTAAAAAAATTCTAACAAATTCTACTATTTCAAAAGAGTCCAAAAAATAATTCTAACCAAACGAAAAACAAAATTCCTATCTGTCTTTTACATTCTATTTTCTTGTGATATTTCAGGTAGTAGTTGTACCATTTCCTCTCGAATAAAATTCGAATTTTTTTTTTCTCTTTTCTTTTCCTTTCATGGATACCCCGCTGAAAATAATTGCTTCGTGTGTTGACTTGGCCTTGCCGTCATGTAAAAACATACACTACAATGTCATTTTTAGTTTGCTTAGTAAACCTAAACCTTTTCAGTAACTTTTTTTCAGTGAATCATCGCAACATGATGAAAAGGGCTTTAGAGAAAGTATCATTCAACTTGAATGCAAAAGCTACTTTCCTGATCTCTAAAAGCAAATAAAAGTTTTAATTTATACTTTGAAGTTTTTGTTAAATACAAAAAGTATACTTTCAAAAAAGGTTTTATAGAGTAGATGTTTGCAATTCAGTTGGTACTTTAAAAAAATTACTATGATATTTAGAGAATTATTAAGGCTACTATTATATATATATATATATATATATATATATATATATATATATATATTAAAAAAAATTACTATGATGAAAAATTTGTTAAAAAAAGTGAAAAAGTTCTCTAAATAAAGTTAAAAGTTCTCTAAATATCATAGTTAAAACATTACTATGATATTTAGCGAATTATTAAGGTTACTATTATACATATATATATAGATATATATATATATGTTGTTGTTTCTTATCCCACTTGGCTGGCCAAGCCCACAAGCCCATATGGACTCATGATTGAAGGGGAAGGAAGCAGCTTCTGTTGTGATGGAGCACCCGTAGGTAGAAGCCTGACTTTTGCTCCGTGACGCTCTTACAGTCATAGAAGACCGGGACCTACGGCTTAAAGTGGATTCCGAACCACTACAAACATCCATGGCACCGCCGGGATTCGAACCCGAAACCTGTGGCACCGAGCGCCAGAGCGCTAGACACTCGGCCATTCAGGTCCCAAATTTGCCAACGGCACGCAGTGTTCCCAGGTGGTCACCCACCCAAGTACTGACCGCGCCCAATGATGCTTAACTTCGGTTATTTAACGAGAACCGGTATATTCAGCATGGTACGGCCGTTGGCATATATATATGTATAATAGTATAATATATATATATATATATATATATATATATTTTATATATATATATTATATATATATATATATATATATATATAAATGTTTTTTTCTCTCTCTCTTTCATATATATATATATGAAAGAGAGAGAGAAAAAAAACATTTTATGAAAATTGTGTTTTTAAGTTTTTAAGATGACTTTCACAAAATCATCTTAAAAACGCTCTCTTATTATGAACATTTCGTTTTATTAAGAAATAGTCATAATATTTTATGCTTTCGAAGTGTAGTCAATATAACTGTCATGTAGTGATTTTTAATTTGTGTAAAACATTAAAAGATAGTTTACTCAAGAAAGGAAAATATCTGGAAAAGAAATCTTAAAAATCGTTTTTCAAAATAATATTATATTGTATCAATTATCTGCCAAAAATTTTAATTTTATAAAAAGTAATTTGATAACTGTAAACATTAGCTTCCTAAAAATTGCTGCTCAATCTAAAATATCAGAAAACATTTGACATAAAACATAATAAATTTTTTCGTCTGCATACGTCATATTGCAACATTCGCACCATACATGGAGTCTTCATACTTATTAACTGAAGATAAGACTATATTCGTAAAAAAATTATTTAAAATTATTAACTTTTAATGTTATAAATACCGATGCTTATTAAAGTATATATGAGTAGTAATCCAATACAGTCCTTTAATGCATCTAATTTATTTACAGATAGCGTCATACGAAATGGTTTGGTTTGTCGCTCTACGGTCATTTTGTGAGCACTTTAGGATAATTAGACCAGGAGTTTAACATTCATATGAAATATATGAAATGACAACATAAAAGAATTAAAGACCAAGATATTTTTAACTCACACTAAACATTATCAAATAACTAGAAAGGTGTGCTAGATATAATTATAAATGAAAATGTATCAATAAAAGTTTAATAATATGTCTAATTATTTTGTAATTAATTATTGGATGAATTGAAATAATTCGTTTTTTTTTTTTTTTTTTTTTTTTTTTTTTTTTTTTTTTTTTTGCATCTCTTTAATACAGTGATTGATACAATGTAATATAATTGTTTTATAATTTCCAAAGAAACTGCGGTCTGATGGCCAATTGGCTAGTTCCATGGCCTTTGGTACCACAGGTTTCCGATTGGAATCCTGATGGTGGTATGGATGTTGTTAGTGGTTCGGAATTCACATTAAACCGAAGGTCCCGATTTAAGTAGCCTAAAGTGTGCAAAAAATGACCGTAGAGCGACAAAACAAAAAAAAAAAGAAACTTTCGGTGGCTTGATGGTCAATTGGCTTGCCCTTTGGTACTACAGGCTTCAAGTTCGAATCCTGGCAGTGGCATGGATGTTTGTTAATGGCTCGGAATCCACGTTAAACTGTAGGTTGCCGGTCTAATTAGCCTAAAGTGTGTAAAAAATGACCGTAGAGGGACAAAACAAATAAACCAAAGAAACTTTATGAATAAGTTATATAACATTAAATTTCTTCTTTAATGAATGGCCTTTTATCAAATATGTTACGTTAAAATCTAAAAGTTCACTAATTCAAATTGAATAACATTTAACATTATTATTAAAACATTTTTTATTTTAAAATATATACGTAAAATGTTGTAATAATATGCATTTATTAATATTTATTCCTATTATATTAACCTGAATATTGATTTAATTAAATTTTTTTTATGTTTCGCTATCTTTTTAACCATCTTTCTGAAAATGTAAACTAAATCGTTCTTTTTGGTAGCAAATTATTGTTTTGAGCTGTAAACAACATTAATTTCAATGCGATTATGTCGAATGGATTGTGAGCATTAACAGGGTTGATTAACTTCGTTAGAATTAGTTCCAAGGTTAGTAACGGAAGTCGAAGTAACCTTGAAAATAATTAAATAGAAGTATAGATTACGATGAATGATTTTATTCGTAATGTTACAAAGTGAATGCATTGAAGTCAGACCTTGGCCTGTTGTCTCAAAAAATAATCTCTTCGGCATTAATTTTCTCTCAAGTTGAGTGACTAAATTAGCATTTATAAGCTATTGTCTTCTCAGCCATTGAATTCAAAGATATCTTGGCCTCTAATTTGTGATGAATCTCTTTTGATGGAAATTTATTTACATTGTACTGAGTAAGGAGTTAAAAGGTCTTTAGATTTAGCCCAGTAAAAAAACTTTTTTTACTTTTATCATATCGTACCACACGTGCCAATCGATTAACTGATAAATAAGTCATCAGTCTATTTTCATGGTAACGGTGTCCATAATTCATGACGGTGATATCGAATCTTCCCATTTTCAGGTATAATCATTTTGATACCAAAGTGCCTTGTGCTAGACACATTTTATGATTTCAAATGAATGCATCGAAAACTATAGTTTCGTATGATATTTATTTTGAGGTATAAAATAACACATAAGATGTAGCCAAAATCAAATTATGAATCCAAAATTTCTTGCGAAAATATTATAGATTGCCTATGTAAAAATTTCTTTAAGGGAAAACACTATTTTACCTCCATTATTTACATAACTCCATAATAAAAAAAAAGTGTACAGCTAAAAGCAATGAAAAACGCATGAAAATCTGTAATTTAACTATATGTTATCATACATATATTTACATATAGTTTCATACATATATCAAAATGAAATTGAAATCTCTTAAGTTATGCGGAAATAAATATGATTTTAACCGATTAATAAATTAACAGATAACCTATAATAATGATTAACTGATAAATAAGTCATCAGTTTATTTTCATGGTAACGGTGTTCATAATTCATGACGGTGATATGGAATCTTCCCATTTTCAGGTCTAATCATTTTGATACCAAAAGCCAGACAGATTTTATGATTTCAATTCAATACATCAAAAACTATAGTTTCGTATAATATTTATTTTGCAATATAAAATAACACAAAGGCCTGACTCGTGGCTTAATACCCAACGTGCGCCGCTGGTGAGCATTAAGGTGGAGGTTCAATCCACTGGCGGCTGTATTGTAAACACTGTTTCAAAAAATGAGCAGCCTCAATGGCTTTTATGATGTTCAGCATCTTGCCTCTTGATTCGGACTGCCTGGTAGGAGTTTTTCCGAGTTTTCTCCCATACGATACGCAAATACGTGGTAGTTCCCCCTAAAAGTAGTCCCTCAAGGAATTGCCTTTCTTCTTTAGCGACAGTTTAGCGAAACAGAAATATTCGACCTATGGGTGCTCCATCACAACAGAAGCTGCCCCCCTTCCCTCCTACCATGAGGGATACGACGACGACAACAACAACAAATAACACAAAGGTGTAACCCAAATCAAATTGTGAAACATCCAAAATTTCTTGAGAAAATGTTGCGGATTGCCTATGTAAAAAATTCTTTAAGAGAAAACTCTATTTTACCTCCATTATTTACATACTCCTTAATAAAAAATAATCTATAGCTAAAAGCCCTGATAAATGCGGGAAAATCTGTAATTTGACTATACTTTATCATACATATATCAAAATCAAATTGAATTCTCTTAAGTTAGGCGTAAATAAACCTAAGTCATCAGTTTATTTTCATGGTCACGGTGTTGTTCATAATTCATGACGGTGATATCGAATCTTCCCATTTTTGTGTATAATCTTTTCGATACCAAAAGGCAGACAGATTTTATGATTTCAATTCAATACACCAAAAACTATAGTTTCGTATGATATTTATTTTGAGGTATAAAATAACACAAAGATATAACCCTAGCCAAATTATGAAACATCCAAAATTTCTTGAAAAAATATTATGGATTGCCTATGTATAAATCTTTTTAAGAGAAAACACTATTTTACCTCCATTATTTACATAACTCCATATTAAAAAATAGTGTATAGCTAAAAGCACTGAAAAATGCATGGAAATCTGCAATTTAATGTATTATTCAGATCTGCAATAAATGGTTAATTAACATTATTATACTTATGTCAAAATTAAATCGCATTCCCTTAAGTTAAGCGTAAATAAATATAATTTTAACCAATAAATAAGTTAATTAACAGATAATCGATAATAAAGATTAACAGATAAATAAGAAATCAGTTTATTTTCATGGTAACGGTGTTCATAATTCATGACGGTGATTTCGAATCTTCCCATTCTCGTGTATAATCCTTTTGATATCAAAAGTCAGACAGATTTTATGATTTCTAATCGATGCATCAGACACTGTAGTTTAGTATAATATTTATTTTGAGGTATAAAATAACACAAAGATATTGCCCGAAGGAAATTATGAAACATCCAAAATTTCTTGAGAAAATATTTTTTTTTTTCTTCTAATGCAACAGGCAAATAGACCGTGATCTTTCGCCATAAGGGCTTCACCGATGTTACTCACTTTGCACTACCCAGGGGGCGCGTGTAACTTGATGGTAAGCCACGGACACGGAGTAACAATGCCCCCGCAGCGCTCTACGATCCTATTAGGATTATTATTTACGATCCTAATATTATGGATTGCCTATATGAAAATTTCTTTAAGAAAAAACACTATTTTACCTCTATTATTTGAGTCCATAATAAAAAATAGTGTATAGCTAAAAGCACTGAAAAATGCATTAAAAACTGCAGTATCATGCATATATCAAAATTAAACTGAATTCTCTTAAGTTACAAGTGACTAATTAAAATTTTAAACTTAAATGCACATAATAGCACAACTCGTTATCCGATGGTAACGTGAGCAAAAAACATACAGGAAGACTTATGTTCAAATTCGCTTTGGACATCCGTTGCTGTCACTGCTTTCAGAAACGAGGAGACTCGATAGACATTTAGATATCGTGCATAAGCGTCTCGCATCGTCAGGATGCTTAGTGGGAGTTTTATATGTTTTCTTCCATACAATACTCAAATGGGGGCAATTACTGCCGCAATTTGAGTATTGACCCTCATTGGCCCACCCCAGCAATGTCCTCTCCTGTTCGTCGTTGTTTTTTATCCCACTTGGTAACATCGAAACCAAGTCCAACAATCCGTGTGGTCTCATGGAAGGAGGGAAAGAGGGGGCAGCTTCTGTTGTGATGGAGCACCCATAGGTAGAATTCTGATTTGGCTCCGTGACGCTGAAGAAGGCGGGCAGTGCCTTCTGGGATGACTTTTAGGGGGGAACTGTCCCGTATTTGAGTATCATTTGGGAGAAAAGCCGTTAAAATCATACCGCGCAGTCCAACTCGCGAGACAAGATGCTGAACATCACAAACGCCATCGAGTCTACTCGTTTTTTGAAACTGCCTACCACAAAGCTGCCAGGGGATTGAACATACGCCCTAATGCTGACCAGCGGTGCGCGTTGCCACTGACCCCCGAGGCGGGGCTCCTATTTGTAATCCCCATGAGTGAGACTTCAGGCCCACTGATATTCAGAAAAAAAAAGGCACATAATCAAATACCGAAAAGGAATTATAACCCATTTTAAAAGTGATCATTTAAACAACAATTCTTTTACATATTTTTTAAAAGAAATGATATAACCAATGAATCTATCAATCCTTCCATGAATCCATGTGTTATCATGGAAGGGGGAAGGGAGGGGGCAGCTTCTGTTGGGATGCAGCACCCGTAGGTAGAAGTCTAACGTGACTCCCTGTCTCTGAAGAAGGAGGGTAGTGTCTCTCGGGAGGACTTTTAGTAGGAACTGCCCCACATTTGCATATCGTATGAGAGAAAACACGGAAAACTTCCACCAGGTAATCCGACTAATGAGGCAAGATGCTGAACATCACAAACATCTCCTCGTTTTTTGAAACAATGTCTACAACAATACCGCCAGCGGATTGAATCTCAACCCTTAAGGCTCGTGCTCACCAAGGCGACAAGATGCAAGCGACCAAAATTTGACCTCACCGCGGTCGCCTGAAACCGGAGCAGTTGCCGCGTGGAGTAGCAACTTTCAACTCCAAGCGGTTTTTCACTATGCGTAATGCTATTTCTGACGTTTCGCTGTGAAGGGGTCGAAAAAATTTGGTCGCTTGCCTCTTGCATCTTCACGTCTCTCGCCTCGGTGGGAACGAGCCTTAAAGCACACCAACGGCGCTTTGCCACTGAGCCACGAGTTAGACCTCCTGTTTGTAATGCGCATGCATGAGACACCAGGCCCACTGATATTCAGAAAAAAAAAAGGCACGTAATAATCAAATACCGAAAAGGAATTATAACCCATTTTAAAAATGATCATTTAAACAACAATTATTTTACATATTTTTTAAATAATTTTATTGAATTTTAATCATATTTTTACTGATTTACGATTTTGATTGCTTTCATCTCATCACTCGTCAGCCACGTCGGTATATGTTCAAAAATATTATATACATATATACTTCTGTCAAAATATTTTTTTATTTTTTATTTCTCTTCATTCAAAATACTATTTGTTTAAATATTTTCGGTGCTAAATTATGTAGTTCACATAAGAATTAGTTTTTAAATTAGTAGTAGAATAGCGATCATATATTTCGGAGAAACATACCAAATATCGCAAATAAAGAATGAAATTTTTTTTTTTAATTATAGATGTTATTGCTCTTTTCGTGGGAAGTTCGAAAATTTCAGGTCATGAACATGTACTTTTATTTTAAGCAAGTTCATCCGTTTCGAATTTAAGAAATAATAGTTATTTTTTTGCTTCAAATTTAATTTCGGCTTTTATTATACAGTGGAATCATTTTAGATAATTCATGGGTATGTTTCTTTTTTTTTTTTTTTTTTATTAAAACATTCCGAAAAATTGCAATTTTGAATGTTTTTTAATTTGGAATTGTAATATATAAGTTCAAGTTACTTTATTTTTTTTCTTTCTCCGGTTGTAACAAAAGAATGTGGTTTAAGAAAAGTTTTATTCGGTATTAGATTTTCTTATTTGTTTCTTGGTTCTTTTTTTTTTTTACGTTTTAACAGGAATATATATTTGTAATGAAATTAATTTTTGAATTAAATTTATTACCATGTTATTTTGCGATCTTCAAAAATTCATTTCTATTACATGTTTTCAATTCTATTTTTTTTAATTCAATAAGTTTACTTAAATTCAGTTTTATTTTTATTCATTCAACCAAAATTGAAACAATTTCTTTTTTTTCTTTCATTTGTTAATACTTAGTAGTGAAAAGTCATGAATCAAAACACAGCTTAATAACAGCAACATATTCAATCATGACATTAGCGAAGAACTAAAATAGGATTTCTTGAACTGTTTATGCCGTTATGCCATCAGAAGAATTTATGAAAATAAATAACTTTAAGATACATATGAGACGAAAAAATAGCACCGTCTGAGCTTCAACTTTCATGATATGTCGCGCTGAAGTGCTAATCTGGCAACATTTTACCAGCTTTTAGGTATATTTCGCAACTGCCTGCCGTTATTAGATTAGTTGGTCGTAACCTTCATGTAAAAGCGCAACTTGCTAATGTATTCTCCATTCACTATTGAAAAAGAAACTTACTGGTCTGTTGATAGATATATCCTTGAGATTTTGACAATCGTTCAAGCGTTAAAAAAAGTCTCTTCTGTGAAAGTTATTTGACTTTTGCTTTAAATGAAAGTATTTTGGTCCATTCGAAAGTTAAAAAAAAATGTCTCTTTAATTTTTCGAGTACATGTTATATAATGGAAGATTACAGTAGGCATGTATTAAGATAATCTAATTAAGTCTTCTGAAGAAATCTTCAGAATTGCTTGCAATTAAATAAAGTTATATAAAATAAATGTAAAAATAAAAAAAAAGGTTTGATATGCTTACGATTACTTCAAATTGCTAGCACCTTTCGGAAAAAAATTCCTTTTCTTTTAAATTATTTATATTAAATTTATGTGTTTATAAGTAGGGATATAATTTAAGCAAATTCTCTTGGTTAGTTGTGAATATATCATATTTTTGTGTATTTTTTTTTTTTATTCTTCGCATATTTTTAAGACTTAAAAAATAATTATACTTGCTTCATTTGTTTTCTTCAGTAATGAAAAAAATTTAGCAAAAGTCGAATAATTGAATAAATGATATATTTTACTAAATATTAACATCATCATCATCGGTGGCGCAACTGCCCCATGATGGGCCAAGGCCGTCTACCTATTGGCAAATTTTTAGACAGGAGATGTTTTCTTTTTACGGGGTAAGGTTGTCAGCACTACGCCCAATACCCTACAACCATGTTAGAACGGGACCTACGGTGTAAAGTGCATTCCGAACCACTACAAACATCTATGGCACCGTCGAGACTCGAATCCGAAACCTGTGGCACCGAGTACCAGAGCACTAGTCACTCGACCAAAAGATTAACAGGTTAGAATATTTAATTGTTATTCGTAGCTGATAAAACAGTGACTATACTATTCGTTTAGAATAAAAATCTTGACATCACTATTTATCCTCAGAAAAAATGAGTGTACAATTGGATTTAAAAAATAAATATACTTATTTCACTTGTTTTCTTGTTTAATGAAAAACTTCTAGAATTTCATTTTTAACAGTTAATCAAAACGAATCGTTAATAACATAGTTAATATTAATATTAATATCTATTAATATTATATAGAGTTGTTGTTATATTTTCTAAATTTATTTAAATTTTCACAAAAAAAGGGCATACTTTTTTTTAATAGTGTTTAAAATAAACGGAAATTTTTTTTTAATTTCCAAATCTGGCTTTGAAATATACCATTTCTTTTATTTCTGTTTAGAATATTTTCCGTGATTTCGGTGATAATGATAATTTTTTTTAGATAATTTCAATAAAAACTTTGCATCATTATTTGTTTTTGGAAAAAATGACTGTGCAAATTTTAAATAAAATTAAGTAAGGCACAAGTTTTAAAACGGTTTCACATTTCTAAAGTTTCATTTTTAATAGTTAGTCAAAATGAATAGATAATATTAATATCTCAAGTGTAAAAGCGTTGTAGTTATATTTTCTAAATTTAGTGAAATTTTCACAAAAAATGGCATACTTTTTTTTAATAGTGTTTAAAATAAACGGAAATTTTTTTTTAATTTCCAAATCTGGCTTTGAAATATACCATTTCTTTTATTTCTGTTTAGAATATTACCCGTGATTTCGGTGATAATGATAATTTTTTTTAGATAATTTCAATAAAAACTTTGTATCATTATTTGTTTTTGGAAAAAATGATTGTGCAAATTTTAAATAAAATTAAGTAAGGCACAAGTTTTAAAACGGTTTCACATTTCTAAAGTTTCATTTTTAATAGTTAGTCAAAATGAATAGATAATATTAATATCTCAAGTGTAAAAGCGTTGTAGTTATATTTTCTAAATTAAGTGAAATTTTCACAGAAAAAAGCATACTTTTTATGCATATTTAAAATAAAATTAAATAACGCACAAATTTTAAAACGGTTTCATTTTTAACAGTTAATCACTTCGCAAACAAATAGTGATGCGAATTTAATCGTTTTGGTGATAATGATAATTTTGTTATGGTTAACAGTAGCTTTGCATGCTCTACAATAATTTTGAGTAACGTGTTACTATGTAAGTAAACTGCTTATTAATTTAAAATACTAATAAAATCTAGGTCACAGATGATATATGAAATGAACCGGATCGATGATTGCTCTGATTTATAGAACTATTTCCAAGCAAGTGTTATCATTAAAAGTTTTAACAGTATTTCCCTATGGAATATAAATAGTAAGCCGGAATAATATTCGTCCATGCGTTGCGCTGCGTAAAGTTAACGTTTCAACATTTTAAAGTAATTTTATTTTTAAAATATGTTTTCCTTGATATGCGAGAAAGTTTGCAAAACTGATTAGTCGGTTATGACTTTTCTCAGATTCTGCAGATTCAAAACGTAATTTGTTCTACTTCTTACTAATAACTAACTTAAAACTCATCTTCTGATGTTACCATTTTTATTTTTTTCTGGAACAGATTTTTTCGTTTATAAAAGAAAAATATAATCAAAGCTATTTTGGAAAATGGAAGAAATAACTTTTTGAAAGGTGCCATCGTTACTTTATTTAAGATTCAAAATCGTATGTTTGTGTTTCGTTTAATTTTTTTTTGACAATTCATGGGACAAATAATAAATACGCTTATATAGTGATGTGTTTTATTATAATACTGGTGCACTTTAATATTTTATTTAAACTTTTTGAATAGATTTCACAAGCTGAAAAACATATATTTGTGAGAAAGGAAGATTGAGTTCTTTTTTCCATTCTCTTAATGTAATTAATTGATTTTATAAAAACATAGCCAATTAGAGTAGTGAACATAGTAAAAAGCGTAGTATAACAGCATAAAATAAACAGCACAGTATAAACAGCAAAAACATACTAAACATAGACGTATTATAATTTTGTGAACTATATAACATTTATCATATAAAACGGATCTGTAAATAAATTTTGACAATTACATTTAAAAAATTATTGTGTGCTTTAATTTTCATTTACGAAGTAATTATTTTGTGATTAAACAATTATTAAAGATTATTAGTATTTTAATGAAATTTGAATCTCTAATATTATATACATATCCCCACATATAACCGAAGACGTTGCAAATATACTCTTTTATGCATTTCGTTAAAAAAAAAAAAAAAAAAAAAAACTTATTCGCTTTTGAAATTAAATTATTTTTTCGAAGATAAGATTCAAAGCTTAGACCATTCATTTTTCATACTTTAAATAATTTTCTATTCTCTGAAAGATTACATAGCAACTATTATTTAATTTAATAAAAAAAAATAATAATAATTCACATAAAATTTAAATAAAAATTTTGCATTTTGATTGTAAATTCATAGACGTTCTAGAAATAGTACTTATTCATTTTGACAGATTTTTATCTAATAATTTACCGCATATTTATTTTTAAATTTCCAAAATAAAAAAGAAACACTTTTTTTAATTAGATGTCAGTAAATTTACGTAGCTACCCAAGGCTAATGAGAACATTTGTCTCATTAACATTTGCGTAGACACATCTTTTAATTATCATAACTGGTACCAACAACTTTATAAGTAGGACGATTCAATGTCAAGGTCAAGTAAAATCAATTTTGTAAGGTGCTTATATCAAGTATTCTTATCTTGCACAGTAAATCTTAGAAAGCTCATTAAAATATCTAGTTATAACACAAGAACAAAAATCATTTATGTACTTTTTTCGGCTGAACATTGACGGTTCAAATTTATATATACATAATTTTAATGTTTCCTTAATGTTTACTGCTGCTCAATCATCAACAAAAAGCCCTATTATACAATTGATTCTCCTATTTGCTGTTATATGATTTTTATAGAATAAATCAGGGGTGGCCAACCCAAATGATCTTACGGGCCACTTTAGAAATGCATCCTAACTCCGGGCAGCATATAAAATTATATATCCTCATATTAGATTTAGACCCATTATAGAAATTTTTTTACAGTGAAAAATTGAAATATAATGAGTGTTTACTGTTATTCTTGTGTTTACTGTTATATTTGCATATAAAACAAAGATAATATAATAATAATGATACTAAACTCACATTGTAAATAAATATACAACACTAAAAAGGAAATATAAAAAATATATAAATATAAATGAAATAAAAAGATGAAATCTTTAAAAATATTTATTTTACTAGTATGATATTTGTTTCTCCACTCTTTCACTTAGCTTTTGCAAATCGATCTCAATTTAGGTATTTGCACATCGTAATGGGTGTTGCAGGTATGTTTGAGCGTGTTTTGTGTTTGAGTCATTTCATTTTAGAAAAAACGATTCGCAGGTGTAAGTTAAACCAAAAACGCTAACAACTTCAACTAAGAATCTGGTTTGCTCTGCTATCAACTATCAACTGTGAGTATTTAGTTTGTAAAAGTGTGATAAATCTCACGGGACGGAAGACCTGGCCGCGGGTTGACCACCCTTGAAATAGATTATTTTAGATGCAATTTTTTTTCTGATTATTTGTTTAAAGCACAAAAGAATTCCTGCAGATTCAGTATAGAAAAAGCTCGTAAAACTGATATGGACAAAGTGCAATGTAGGTTAGTGGAGTAGTAAAGGAGTCGTCCCTGTACCTCCAGTACATAATTTTAATAAATTAAAATTCTTAATTAGAGAGTTTACCAAAATAAATAAAGAAAAATGGATTTAAAATATAAGAGTAGCATACTCTTAAATGTTTACTAAACGAGATTTCGTTTGTCGTTCTACGGTCATTTTGTGCACACGAGGGCTAAAGAAACCGGGACCTACAGTTTAAAGTGGATTCTGAACCACCAACAAATATCCATGCCACTGCCAGGATTTGAACTTGGAAGCTGTGGTACCAAAGGCCAGAGCTCTAGCCAATTGGCAATCAGGTCGCTCCTCTCTTAGAGGAGCGACCTGATTGCCAATTGGCTAGAGCTCTGACTAATTCTTATTAGTTAATCTAACTAATTTTTATTAGTTAATCTGCAAGTTCTTATTAGTTAATTAAAAAGGGTCATGCTTTCTTATTAGTTAATCTGCAAGTTATTAGTTAATTAATTAAAAAGTAGCATGCTTTCTTATTAGTTATTAGTTAAATTCTTATCAGTTAATCTGCAAGTTTTTATTAGTTAATTAAAAAGTAGATACTTTCTTATTAGTTATTAGTTAAATTCTTATTAGTTAATCTGTTTTTGCAAGCTGAAAAATGTGTACTTGTCAGAAAAGAATATTGAGTTTTATTTTTCTCAATACGATTGCGTGAAATTCTTTTTAAAGAACTTGATATACTATATAATATACATGTAATCTGATATATAATATACATATATAAGTTGTATACGATCCTAATTACTTGCGTAGGCTGTGAATAGTAATGTGGACAGTTCATTAACTTTCGAATCTAGTAATACTACTATGCCATCAGAAATGTTAAAAACATCTTGTACTACAGGTATTGCTTTGAGGAAAAACCCTTTCTTGAACGCGTACACGAAGCCAAATATTAATAAAGCATAAGTGCAGACGGAAAGCAAGAAACTATTTTAAATTATTTTCATTCTGTTCCCGCCGGTAAATTGTTTCTATAATGAAATTAATTTTGAAACTACTATAAGAAAGGCTTCTCAGAAAATCATACATGGTCGGTATCTTTTGATGTTGGAAAACAAACCGGATTATTAATGAAATAGCTTTAAACACGAAACTCGGCTCGCTTAATAACAGAACAGAAAGTTCGAGTTGAAGAAATAACCTTTACAAAAGAAAATTCCTCCGCGTGCCATTATGGAATCTTAGACAATTGAATTTGAATGAAAATTACAAATTAAATGTAATAATATTCGACTTCTGACTTTTTTTTTTTCCTCTTCTATTTCAGCTAAATTCTCTCTTCGTTTTAGAAAATTGTTGAGCTTAATTAATTTTGAACTAAGACTGAACAATGTACTATTGTTCGCGGTCTAGAGTGTAATTCCAAGAAAAATATGTGGGCATATGAACATATTTTTGATTAAAAAAGCACGTTTTAATGGAATTATATTTTCCTTCGAGTAGCTAATTAGGAAAGAATAATTTCGTGTCTTTTTATACAAATAATGTTAAAATAAAGAAGTTTGGTTTGTCGCTCTACGGTCATTTTGTGCACACTTTGGGCTAATTAGACCGGGACTTACAGTCTAAAGTGGATTCCGAACCACTAACAATCCATGCCACTGCAGGATTCAAACCTGAAGCCTGTGGTACCAAAGGCCAGAGCGCTAGCCAATTGGCCATCAGGCCTCAAAATAAGGAGGAGGTAAAATATTTTTTGAGAACATAAAACTTCAATAATATTTTCAACTAATTTAAAATGTTTCTGTTAGAATGACTTAAGTATTATTGTGAAGCATATTTAAGTATATGTGCCAATATATATTTGTTTTAATCATAAATTGCATCACTAATGAATATTAATGCCTATTAATTTTTTTAAGTTTTAGTTAAAAACTTTCATTTTAATTCTCTTTTAACTTTTTATGTAGTGGTTTATGGATTAAAATTTTAAAATTGTATTTCTTTAATTTTAAGTTCAAATTCATTGAAAGTTAAATTTTCCTTGAATAAAATGGGGGCCTGATGGCCAATTGACTAGAGCTCTGGCCTTTGGTACCACAGTCTTCAAATTCGAATCCTGGCAGTGGCATGGATGTTTGTTGGCTGTTCGGAATCCACGTTAAAATGTAGGTCTCAATCTAATTACCCTAAAGTGTGCACGAAATGACCGTAGAACAACAAACCAAACCAAATCTTGTATGAAATACACTTCAAACATTAAAATTCAATCCTTCCCATCATTCTCAAAATGAAATTTAAAAACAAAACGTTCTTAAAATAAATATTTAAATAACGTAATTATATATATACATATATTTATTCAGAATTTAATTATTACATAAATATAAAATGCCGGTTAGAATATAAAAATAGCTTTTCAAAATAATTCAATTTTAATGTACATTAAAAGGCTATAAACTTTTAATTCTTAAACATTAGTTAAAAATAAGATTTATGAATCGTGGCAAGAACACAAAAAAAGGCATAAAAGTGAATTCAACAATTGAAAATTTTCATGTTAGAATGTCTAAATCATTAAACATAATCTAATTATTACATAAGCATAAAATGCCAGTTAAGAACATAAAAATAGCTTTTCAAAATAATTCAATTTTAATGTACATTAAAAGGCTATAAACTATTAATCCCTAAACATTAGTTAAAAATAAGATTTGTGAATCGTGGCAAGAACACAAAAAAAAAATGCAAAATAGGAATTCAACAATTAGGTTCAATGTTAGGTGTCGATGATTCTGACACCTAACATGAAAATTATATATTATATATAATAAAATTATGCAGTTATATATAATAAAAAATTATATGCATGGTATTATAATATAATCTGAGATTTTTCAAATAACATTATGTGAATATGTTATTGATTCTTGTAGTAAATGGCTCTTGGCCTTGCTGCTGCTTAGATACGGTAGTGCACTAACAGAGAAATGGCCCATGGGCTTCGACAATGTATCTGTAAAACTTGTCTTTGTGCTGCTGGGCCATTGTCTTTAATGAAAGCGAACGTGTCCAGCCGCTATGTTCATCCCATCCGATCACGAACCTTCGTGACCAGGTTTATTGCTTGTCGATCTATGGGACACGTAACTGCAAACTTCAAAGCCAAGACTGTCCTTGAGCAGAAAGTTCTTTGTTCGATGTGCTACTCACTTCTGGGAGAGGAGCACGTCTTGTAGTTAACGATTCGATACAATAACGACATTATACTTTGAGAGAAGTATTTTCTTGTCGCAAGTGCTTGTCAGGAAAACAGCGGACTTCGCAGCATTAAGCTCGAATGCATTGTGATGCTGGTGAATAATTCAGATGTGTGAAGATTTATCATCTCTATAAAACGAAGAATATGAGAGTCTTGTCTATTTCTGTTTTCTTACAGCTTAAATAAGATGTAATTCATTTTTAATTAATTTAAGGTTTATCAATTTGGTTAAGAAAATATTATATTTAATATAATGTTATAGTATCTGGTAAATATTCATTTGACTCATTATATATAGCCTCATATATGTAATAATTACGAAATTTTTTATTCTTTCAATGAAATATCCAAAAGTTGGAAACAAAGCTATCTTTATATGAATCTGATTGATTGGTTAGTTTATTTTGAAATTAATTTAATAGAATAAATGATTTATTTTACTAAATAACTAGAAATAAATTCGTTTTCTGGTCTTACAAAAATTACAAAGAAAATATAACATTATCTTGCCTAGAATGCCTTAAAATAAAAGGGATTCTTAGTGGAATTGATAGATACTTTTTAAATTTTTTAATATTTTTCATATATTTTAATATTTTTTTAATATTTTAAACATTGTTCAATATTTAATATTTAAAAAAATTTTTAATTATATTTTAATAGTAAAAAAAATATTTAATATTAATAATATATTTTTTATTTTTTATTTAATTTTAATATTAAATATTTTTTTAATATTTTTTCTGCTGATATATTTTTACTCTAAAGTATTACCTTCTTTTGCTGCTCCTTTATAAATATAAGTATTTTACGCTCATGATCAAAGTCAGAAATTATTAGTTTGTAATAGTATAACATAGTTATAATATTATTTGTAGTACAGTTTGCAAACTACTC
This sequence comes from Caerostris darwini, assembly GCA_021605075.1. Taxonomy (NCBI): domain Eukaryota; kingdom Metazoa; phylum Arthropoda; class Arachnida; order Araneae; family Araneidae; genus Caerostris; species Caerostris darwini. Next base: position 118,348 of record BPLQ01014999.1, read on the forward strand.
TGAAGTTGATTAGTTCTCATTATATTTCTTATGCCGTTTTCTGCGTAATACTCCACAACTGTCCAACAACAAGGAAAAGGAGTGTATTATATACAGAAATAACTGCCACTTATTTTTGATCTGATTGGGGAAAAAAAGTTCAGTTAACAAACTCTAAATATCAAATTTGTTTTACATGCTATCGCAATGCCATCAATTCTCCTCTTTTCTGAAAACAACGACTGCAACGCACTTCACCAGTGGATTTGAAACGTTGCCCTCGTGTACGTTAGCCTACGAATGTTGGCCCTGGACAGCGAATTGCCCTTCTAAACAATATTGAGAATGTTTTTAATTACTTAGGTCTCGGTCTAACATGATCGTAGAGCGTTGCGGGGGTATTGTTACTCCGCGTCCGTAGCTTATCTTGAAGCTACATGCGCCTCCTGGGTAGTGTTAAGTGAGTAACGTCGGTGCAGCGCTTGCCTTAAGGCATCAAAGACAATTGTCTAAGTGTTTGCCAGCAATATTAGAAAAAAAAAAACTTTAATACTTGATGAATTCGGCATTTAAAAAAAAATGTAAATGAAACCAAACGAATAATTATTTTCATAGGATAAAGAAAACGAATTTAGCATTAAAATTTTTATTTTTATTATATTTTTTAAAGGGAAATAGAAACTCTTTCGTACTTTGTTATCAAAGTCCAATGATCGAGAGGAAAAATAACCTTGGCATGGGTCGGTCATGTTGAATGTAGAAGACCACTATGGTTGATCAGCGGTCATGCGTGAAATGGAATTCCTCTTTCTTTTACCCTAATTCCCCCCATATCCACCACGTATTACGGAAAGAACATGTTTTTAAACTCCAGCTAATTCATCTGTACTGATTCAGAACAGATAATAGCATGCGGACCTAACAATCGTGGTACTACAATAAAAGTTTTTTTTTCGTTTTCTTTTGAATTGGACATTGTTGAATGCATGTTCCTCTTATTCAAAAGGGAAGATTCCATAAAATAAATAAAAAATTGTAAAGTAGAAATTGTTTAAAAACTAGCTTTTATGTTTTGATATACTGGGAATTTAAAAACGATTTTTTCTTTTGTTAACAAACATGTATTACTGTTTAATTTCTCATGTCTTTCATTTGATGGCTATTATTTTCTTACCAACTAAATTGAAGAGTAAGAATGTTTGTTAAATGAGATAACCTATCTTTGTGACTGCAACTATTCATTTTTTAAATTCTTGAAAATCAATGTAGTACTCAAACAATAAAAAATTAATATGGAAGGATTTTTTAATGTGCATTAATTATCATAAATTTCGAAAGTACTAGTCGTTATTCTCTGATTGATAGAGCATTTCATGTTTTTAATCAAAAATATTAAAAAATCGGCTTGAGCATTTTACTGTGTTATCCAACAATAACCACATTTTCTTTGTTTCGATCAATTTTAAAAGGAATCTTAGTTGGTGTAGTAGCATAGATATAAAAAAATTACATAGATGGGTACTTGCATCCAGCCTAGCACGTGTGGACAAAGGATCTGTTCTTTTAGTCTTATTCTTTTGTCTGCACCTCACCCCCGTACCTAGTGGGGCGTAGCGTCCTACTAGTTAGAAAAGTGACGGTGGAGCATCGGTGGGTCCCTTGTACCACCGACGGGTGATGGGGAAAGTCTACTAAGGGTAACTGCCCCGCATTTGCTTGTTGTATGGGTTTGGTTTGTCGCTCTACAGTCATTTTGTGCACCATTTGGGTTAATTAGACCGGGACCTACAGTTTAACGTGGATTCCGAACTACTAACAAACATTCATGTCACAGCCAGGATTTTAACATGAAGCTTATGGTACAAAAGCCCAGAGCACTAGCCAATTGGTCATCAAGCCGCCGTGTTGTATGGGAGAAAATCTTGAATCTCCCACCAGGCAGTATGACTATCAATGCGAGACGGTTTTAAACGCGTTGTCATAATCGCCGCCGAATCTCCTCGTTTCTGAAATCAGGGATTACAGCAATGCCGCTAGGGTATTCGAACCTCAGCCCTTCTGTACTCTACCTACGCTAGCTGCCACTGGTTCACAAGTGGGACTGTCATTCTAGTCTGTAATAAAACAGAAAACATTGAATAAAAATATTTTTCTAATATTTAATAGCAGCTTTAGTTTAATAAAAAAAAAAATTAAACACTTACATTCCCTAATGTAATATTTCATCAAAATTTGAAAATCTTTCAAAGAAAAAAAAATTACCAACTATATTTTTTTAGTAAAATGGACATGTGAAGAGCTGATATAATAAGATTTTTTTTTTAATGTTTTTCTTTTTATAATACAATTGAAAGTAATAAGCCATAAATAGAATTTGCGATTTCATGTAGTAACTCAACTATTTGAATGGTTGTAGCTTGAACTGAAAGAGGAAATATCTCTGTAAAAAAGCCAGTTGCCGCTAAGAGACGGACGCTGTTCAACATTGACCTTACCATAACATTGAGCCGAGTCGGGTTATTAGTTGGAGAGGAAGCGAAATGACATGACCTTGGTGGTTTGCCCGCCAAATCAGAAAGCTTTAACCTTGGTTTGATTACACTTTCTTGACTATCTGAATAACATATCAGGTGCTTGAGCACATAATCGTAAACAGAGGAGTTTTTTAGAGCAAGTCTTGGCATCCAATTCGATGGTGTAATAATCCAGTTTTTCTTAGCAAGTTGTGGTGTCCGATTTCAGGCTTAGTATCGGGGCATTTGAAAATGGTATTTTTAAACAGCAATAGATACCCTTCATAATAACGCCAACATTCTTTTTTATTACAATGAAACTGAAAATGTAAAATTTCTGTTTTGCCACTTTTCTATGTTAATGAAATTTCTGATAACATTTTAAGGAAATTAACTTAAATCATAATTATTAAAAAAAGGTTTTTTTTTTATTAAATAACAAAGATATCAAATAAAATAGTTGAAACATATAAGAGAAAGAGCTACTAAGCTGAATAAGTTCTAAAATTAAAATCCTTATTGAACAATTAATTATTAATTAATATCAATATTAATTAAAAACATTATTTAACAACTAATAAGCGCCTTTGACTACAAGAAAAAAAAGTTGCTGTAATAACTCCTCATTATATCATGTAATATAACGCATAAAGGAAAAGCATGATATAACCGATGAATCTATCAAGAAATGATATAACCAATGAATCTATCTATCCTTGCATGAATCCATGTGTTTTCATGGAAGGAGGGAAGGGAGGGGAGCAGCTTCTGTTAGGATGCAGCAACCGTTGGTAGAAGTCTAGCTTGGTGCCCTGTTTCTGAAGAAGGAGGGTAGTGCCTCCCGGGAGGACTTTTAGTAGGAACTGCCCCACATTTGCATTTCGTATGAGAGAAAACCCGGTAAACTTCCACCAGGTAATCCGACTAATGAGGCAAGATGCTGAACATCACAAACATCTCCCCGTTTTTTGAAACAATGTCTACAACAATACCGCCTGCGGATTGAATCTCAACCCTAAAGCACACCAACGGCGCTTTGCCACTGAGCCATGAGTTGGACCTCCTGTTTGTAATGCGCATGCATGAGACACCAGGCCCACTGATGTTCAGAAAAAAAAAAGGCACATAATAATCAAATACTGGAAACGAATTATTACCCTTTTTAAAAATGATCATTTAAACAATAATTCTTTTACGTATTTTTTAAATAATTTCATTGTGTTTTAATCATATTTTTTCTGACTTACGATTTTGATTGTTTTCATCGAAAGCAATTTTTAAATATGCTTGTAAGCAAGCAAGTAAAACAAGCAATTTTTAAATATACTTGCAAGCAAGCAAAACAAGCAAATGTTTAAATAAACTTGCTTCTTACAGCCATTCATTTATTAAGATAACATAATTCTTTAGTATTTTGCATACTATCTTATTTCGAAAGAATAATTTTCTGCATCAGATGTTGCAACTGAAAATTTAATGGTACATTAAATCAAAGCTGACCAAGACTTTCCACATTTGGTTGCATTTGAAGCTGATAACAAACAAGTCCACCTTCAAAAGTCCTATTTTAAGATAGGAACATTTTTAAGACAAACAGCATGTTATCTGCATTTGAAAACTTTTTTTATTTTTATTTTAAAAAGTTATATCGATTCCCATCGCAACCTAAACATTATGCAATGCAATTATTTTTATTTAAAGAAAGATGCTTTCCGTTTTTATTCGCAATCGTTTTATACTGTAATTTTTGCTAAATTAACTTACCAATAATATCTAATAAAACATCTTTCCTCAAACCTTTAAACCAGCTGTGTCTATATTTAAAGAGTAGTAATTGCTTCTAGTTTACAAATGAATAATTCATGTAATGGTACTACAAGTTGTCGCATTACTTTCCTTTGTTGATACCTTGTTAAACTAATGGATGATAAGAATAATTAGAGAATATTCAAATAATTCATTTAATGGTACCGCAAGTTATCGCATTGCCATTCCTTTGTTGATGCCTTGTTAAAGTAATGGATGATAAGAATAATTAGAGAATATTCAAATATTTCCTTTAATAGTACCGCAAGTTGTCACATTACAATCCTTTGTTGATGCCTTGTTAGACTAATCGATGATAAGAATATTTAGAGAATATTCAAATAATTCCTTTAATGGTACTGCAAGTTGTCACATTACAATCCTTTGTTGATGCCTTGTTAGACTAATCGATGATTAGAATAATTAGAGAATATTCAAATAATTCATTTAATGGCACCATAAGTTGTCATATTACATTTCTTTGTTGATGCCTTGTTAGACTAATCAATGATAAGAATAATTAGAGAATATTCAAAATATTCGAATAACTCATTTAATGGCACCACAAGTTGTTACATTACATTCCTTTGTTGATGCCTTGTTAGACTAATCGATGATAAGAATAATTAGAGAATATTCAAATAATTCATTTAATGGTACCGCAAGTTGTCACATTACAATCCTTTGTTGATACCTTGTTAGACTAATCGATGATAAGAATAATTAGAGAATATTCAAATATTTCCTTTAATGGTACCGCAAGTTGTCACATTACAATCCTTTGTTGATGCCTTGTTAGACTAATCGATGATAAGAATAATTAGAGAATATTCAAATAATTCATTTAATGGTACCACAAGTTGTCACATTACAATCCTTTGTTGATGCCTTGTTAGACTAATCGATGATTAGAATAATTAGAGAATATTCAAAATACTCGAATAACTCATTTAATGGCACCACAAGTTGTTACATTACATTCCTTTGTTGATGCCTTGTTAGACTAATCGATGATAAGAATAATTAGAGAATAGTCAAATAATTCATTTAAGGGCACCACAAGTTATCACATTGCATTCCTTTGTTAATGCTTTGTTAGACCAATCGATGATAAGAATAATTAGAGAATTTTATTTAACGAACTTTATTTTTCATTTAACGAAACTTTAAACCAGCTGTGTGTATATTTAAAGAGTTGTAATTGCTTCTAGTTTATTAATGAATAATTCATTTAATGGTACCATAAGTTGTCACATTACATTTCTTTGTTGATGCCTTGTTAGACTAATCGATGATAAGAATAATTAGAGAATATTCAAAATATTCGAATAACTCATTTAATGGCACCACAAGTTGTTACATTACATTCCTTTGTTGATGCCTTGTTAGACTAATCGATGATAAGAATAATTAGAGAATATTCAAATAATTCATTTAAGGGCACCACAAGTTATCACATTGCATTCCTTTGTTAATGCTTTGTTAGACCAATCGATGATAAGAATAATTAGAGAATATTCAAATAACTCATTTAATGGCATCACAAGTTGTCACATTATATTCCTTTGTTGATGCCTTGTTAGACTATTCGATGATATGAATAATTAGAGAATTTTATTTAACGAACATTATTTTTTATTTAACGAAACTTTAAACCACCTGTGTGTATATTTAAAGAGTAGTAATTGCTTTTAGTTTATAGATGAATAATTCATTTAATGGCACCATAAGCTGTCACATTACTTTCCCTTGTTGATGTCGTGTTAGACTAATCGACGATAAAAGTAATTAGAGAATATTCAAAAGCTTTTGTTTACTCCTATTTTAAAGCCTTTTTTCTAATATTTTTTCTTTTTGATATAATTATATATATGTATATATCCAATATAAACTATCATTTGGTTTATAATATATCACTTGCAACTGAATTAATTGGTGGAAATATCTACTGTAAACCACATTTGCAATTTTTAAATGTAATGATTTTTATATGGCTAAATGAATCTGAAACTAACTTATTGTAAAAACTAATTTGTCTTCGCTTTATTTTAATAAATTTAATCAAATACAATATTGCATGAATTATACACGAAAATTTTAATTAAATGTAATGGTAGGTAATATTTTTTCCTTGTATTTTAATTTACATAAATATATAATAAAGATGAGGACTTATTTTTAAAATAATGTCAGTAAATTTGACTACTATTAAAATAATTCTGTCGATTTTACACCTCAATGTGAATTATGTAGATTATTTTCATTGGTTATTTACAAAAAATATATCATATAAATTGATAAAAATATGATTTATTTACTTATTTCATTTTGTACTTACTGACTCATTTTACTGAAAGCGTTATTTATCATAAAAAAAATAACCCTTCAATAACTCTACACTTATAATACTTGCTACTTGTTCAATAAAATCTGAAGATACACAAGAAGTAATATGTAAAAGAAATATCTAAAAAATATATAATAAATATAATTAATTATTAAAAATAATTATTTAATTTTCTAATTAATTATATAAATTTTCTTACTCATTTTACTGAAAGCGTTATTTATCATAAAAAATAACCCCACAATAACTCTGCATTTATAATACTAGCTACTTGTTCAATAAAATCTGTAGATACACAAGAAGAAATATGAAAAAGAAATATCCAAAAAAATATATAATTAATTATTAAAATTAATTAATGTTTAATTATATAATTAATTATATAAATTATAATTTTCAAACATTTTACTGAAAGCGTTATATATCATAAAAAAATAACCCTACAATAACGCTACGTTTATAATACTAGCTACTTGCTCAATAAAATCTGCAGATACACAAGAAGCAATATGAAAAAGAAATATCCAAAAAATATATAATTAATTATTAAAATGAATTAATGTTTAATTATATAATTAATTATATAAATTATAATTTTCTAACATTTTACTGAAAGCGTTATATATCATAAAAAAAATAACCTCACAATAACTCTACATTTATAATACTAGCTACTTGCTCAATAAAATCTGCAGATACACAAGAAGCAATATGAAAAAGAAATATCAAAAAAATATATAATTAATTATTAAAATGAATTAATGTTTAATTATATAATTAATTATATAAATTATAATTTTCTAACATTTTACTGAAAGCGTTATATATCATAAAAAAATAACCCTACAATAACGCTACATTTATAATACTAGCTACTTGTTCAACAAATACACAAGAATCAATATGAAAAAGAAATATCCAAAAAATATATAATTAATTATTAAAATTAATTCATGTTTAATTATATAATTAATTATTAAAATTAATTCATGTTTAATTATATAATTAATTATATAAATTATAATTTTCAAACATTTTACTGAAAGCGTTATATATCATAAAAAAATAACCCTACAATAATGCTACATTTATAATACTAGCTACTTGCTCAATAAAATCTGCAGATACACAAGAAGCAATATGAAAAAGAAATATCCAAAAAAATATATAATTAATTATTAAAATTAATTAATGTTTAATTATATAATTAATTATATAAATTATAATTTTCAAACATTTTACTGAAAGCGTTATATATCATAAAAAAATAACCCTACAATAACGCTACATTTATAATACTAGCTAATTGTTCAATAAAATCTGTAGATACACAAGAAGCAATATGAAAAAGAAATATCCAAAAAAAATATATAATTAATTATTAAAATTAATTAATGTTTAATTATATAATTAATTATATAAATTATAATTTTCTAACATTTTACTGAAAGCGTTATATATCATAAAAAAATAACCCTACAATAACGCTACATTTATAATACTAGCTACTTGTTCAATAAATACACAAGAATCAATATGAAAAAGAAATATCCAAACAATATATAATTAATTATTAAAATTAATTCATGTTTAATTATATAATTAATTATATAAATTATAATTTTCAAACATTTTACTGAAAGCGTTATATATCATAAAAAAATAACCCTACAATAATGCTACATTTATAATACTAGCTAATTGCTGAATAAAATCTGCAGATACACAAGAAGCAATATGAAAAAGAAATATCCAAAAAAATATATAATTAATTATTAAAATGAATTAATGTTTAATTATATAATTAATTATATAAATTATAATTTTCAAACATTTTACTGAAAGCGTTATATATCATAAAAAAATAACCCTACAATAACGCTACATTTATAATACTAGCTACTTGTTCAATAAATACACAAGAATCAATACGAAAAAGAAATAATATCTAAGTGAAAGGATTAATTCTTCTATTTACCTTTAAAACAAAATATATTTTTCTCAATTTAATTTTCATTATGATCAAAATGTGTCTGTCTCCTGCAAATAAATGATAGGTAGACATTTCCTTACATAAAATAGAAATTGCGAGGAAAGTTCCTTGTAACATTAAGTCCTAATGACTATTTATTCACTGCAGATTTCACTCATTACATGCAAATTCTGAAATGTACTAATGTTTCTATTGCATTAAATTACTTCATATGGTAATGTATCTTTAAAAATTTATTACATCAAGGAAAAATATTGCACCTATAAATAATCACTAAAAGTTGAATGGCATCCTATTTTAATTGCATTTTTAATGTTGTAGGTTGGAATAACTCTGGATTGTAACTGGGTGTGGTTGGGTTGAGACACACACGCACAGACACCATACACGTACAATATTTAATATATTTAAAGACATATAATTATAGATTCGAGAAAGGATTTCAGGAATAAGCCGAAAATAAAGATACTCAGGTACGCGCTGGATGAGCAAAATATTCTTCCTCCCCAGGTGAGAGTCTGTAGGCCAACTGACCATTTCTCCTGAACGCCACAGGGGGCGCTCTCGCCAATGCGTAGGAGGAAATGCGTAGGAGAAAGCATGGCTACACATTTCAAAAAATCCAATTAATACTAAAGAAAAAAAATGAATTAAAATTTTTCATCGGCCTTTTGTAATATTAAATTAAAAATAATAAATTTAATTTTTCTGAAGTTTTGTTTCGGGAAGATTATGATATTTAGTGCTATCATAAATAAAACTAAAGCACTCCTTTACAGCACCCATATTCTGATGATATTTAATCGTAATAAATATAATGCATAACTTCCGACGTTATCATTTCTATACATAAAAAATTTTATTGAATTGTTTTGTATTCATTTGGAAAAATAGCAAGTTAATATAAAGTAGGAAAATGAATGTACTACCAATACCACACTTTTACATGTGCTTTCGTTTTGTTTTTTACCAAATTAAAATGAAAAAATTGTTTATCTTAGTAGAAAAAGTTGAGAATTCTATATTAAGCATATCTCACACACCTTTATTTTTTTTTTTAAGTTAGCGTGGCCTGATACTACTAACACCCATTCCCCATTATATCAAGAAAATACGTTACAATGGGGTGAAAACATGTTTCACTTGTAGTATAACAAGACAAACATTATTTTTATTTGCTTAAAAAATATTACGGCTTAGTCATTTCAGTTTTAGTGTCATTTAAATTATATATGGAATTTAAACATCAAACGATACAGTTTTTTAATTCTGGCAAAACATGAATAACAATGTTACTAATTTAAATATCTCGTTATTATATATATTCAATATATCATATTTTTTCCATTTAATATATATATATATATATATATAATTTACATGAAATCTTTTTTTAATGAAAATATTAAAAATACTGTTTTTTCCATTAACAAGTAACTAAATTTTGCTTTTTAATGTATTGCCGCTAAATTAAAATAAATAATAATAAATGAAAAAATTAAGTAATAATAAATGTATACATTTTAATTAATCTGAATTTTTTTAAATTAAGTCTAGCTTTTCGAATAGGAATGCTTCTACTTAATACTTAACATCATACTCATAATACTTAACATCATACTCATAAAAATTCCTCCATTTGCGAGTTAATTTAGACGTTTCTTACTCTCTCCTGCAGAATTATCTGCTATCCGCTGTCTATTAGGTCGTCTAGTAGAAAAGCAGATTTGTTAACGGTTCTTGTCAGCGATAAATCGCCAATTATTGGGCGTCTCGTAGGTAGCTTATTAGTATTTCAAGGTCAAGATTTTGCCGGGGGTTGTTTGTAGTAAAAGATTTCCATCCAAACAAATCTAGGTGTTTCAACCTGTTAAATTCTCATTGCGATTTTGCTTACGTCAGTTTATGCTAATAAATTTTTCTTGCGTAACTTCTATTTGCTTTGGCAAAAAATTAAATAAACACAGCAGCGATTGGTACTCGCTTTAGGAGAATGCTAAATAAGGTGGATAAATGCATGCTGAGGATTTTGTTATGCTTGGAAAGATTTTTCTTTTGTAAAGCATTTTGATATCCTTTTCAAAAAAATTTCTCAATGTGCATTGTTTAAACTATTATTTTCTGTAATCTGCATAACCGCTTGAACTTGCGGTTCCTACTTAATTGTCCGCCCCCTTTTTCGAAAAAGGGAGTTACTCAAGCCCCCCTCCCTCCCTCCTTTCCCAAAAATCTACCTCCTTTAAATGAATAACCAGTTAATAAAGTCAAAAAATGTGTGTTCTTTTATGTATCTGTATCTAACTACATCTTGCGGCCTGATGGCCAATTGGCAAGCGCTCTGGCATTTGGTACGACAGGCTTCAGGATCGATTCATGGTGGTGGCATAGATATTTGTTATTGGTTCGGAATCCACGTTAAACTGTAGGTCCAGGTCTAATTCGCTTAAAGTATGCACAAATTGACCGTAGAGTGACAAACCAAACTAACTACATAGTAAATAAAGATGTGGTAAATAATTATAAAATCATTTATTAAAATAAACTATAATCATATTTGCAATATACACAGAAAAATAAAATAACGAAAGATATGAAGTAAAAAGGCTGTACCTGGCGCGCTGCTATCAAAGAATTAAACCTCGGCTGTGTTTCTCCTTGCAATATTCTTAAATTGCCGTAATTCGCTAATACCATAAGCTTCATGTTCTAATTTTGGCGATGGCATGGATTTTTGTTAGTGGTTTGGAATCCACGTTAAACTGTAGATCCCGGTGTAATTAGCCCACAGTGTGCAAAAAATGACCGTAGAACTACAAACCAAACCTAACCAAAATAATTCGTTATTTAAAATCGTTTTTAATATTATTATTAACAAATTTATGATCAAGCTAAAGTCACGTTCTATTAATTTTATGAAAAAAGGTAATGCAATTTAAAACATTTGTATTACAACTAACAATTCAGGATTAACTGTACGTATCTACTTTTAGAACCAGAACTGTTGGTAACTGTCTCTGAATAGTTAACGAATAGTTAATTTTTTTTTTCCTTTTCGTCTTCTATTTTGTATCTCTCACTTTATCAACCAGTGGTTTAAACAATTAAAAAATGAATTAAATAAGTTGAATATATATTTTTTTTATCCTTAACTAAAACAGGCCTTTAGTACAGGATTTAAATCAGTGTAACTTATGTTTTTAAACATTGCAATACTACGAATACAAATGGAATGGTTTAAATTGCTGATATTAATACGCCAACAATAAAAATCGTATGTGTATGAAGAAAGTATTTTTTGTTCTTGTGTTATTTTAAGCCATTAGTTAACTTTGATTAATAACCGATGTGACCCACAGTAGTTTTACATTTAGCATATTAATAGATCTATATGCCCGACTTGTGGCTCAGTGGCAACACTGGCAAAGCACAGCTGGTGAGTATTAGGGTGGAGGTTGAATCCGCTGTCGGCTTTGTTGTAGACACTGTTTCAGAAAACGAGGACACTCGATAACGTTTGTAATGTTTAGCATGTTGCCTCGTGGGTCGGACTACCTGTTGGGAGTTTTTCGGATTTTCACCCATACGATAAGCAAATGCGGGGTACTTCCCCTTAAAAGTCTTTCCGGAAGGCACTGTCCTCCTTCTTCAGCATCACGAAGCCGAGTAAGACTTCTTTCTACGGGTGCTCCATCACAACAAAAGCTGCCCCCTCCTTCCATGAGACCACATGGGTTATTGAATTTGGTGTTGTTGTCTACCAAATGGTATATGTTGAATAAAAATTGATGGCAAAAAAAAACAAAAATTTCAACTTGTGGTTTTGACCAATCTCTACAAAGAATTTCAAAGTATAAAAAATGTTGAATAATGTTTATGCTATGCATTTTGTATGGCAAGGATAAGAATAATTTTCAATTTCAGAATTATTAATAATTAACACCACTCTTTAATTTTTGTTATTTTTTATTTCAAATTTTGCTGAATGTTGAATAATGTTTATGCTTGCATTTTGAAAGGAGTCTAATTGAACTTGAATGCTTTTTGAATAATGTTTATGCTATGCATTTTGTATGGCAAGGATAAGAATAATTTTCAATTTCTGAATTATTAATTTAACACCACTTTTTAAAAAGGATGTTGAAGGTTTAAAAATTTGCAATACAATCTCTACAAAGAATTTCAAATTTTGCTGAATGTTGAATAATGTTTATGCTATGCATTTTGTATGGCAATGATAAGAATAATTTTCAATTTCAGAATTATTAATAATTAACACCACTCTTTAATTTTGTTATTTTGAAAGGAGTCAAGAACTTGAATGCTTTAAAATCGATATTTGCAATACAATCTCTACAAAGAATTTCAAATTTTGCTGAATGTTGAATAATGTTTATGCTATGCATTTTGTATGGCAATGATAAGAATAATTTTCAATTTCAGAATTATTAATAATTAACACCACTCTTTAATTTTGTTATTTTGAAAGGAGTCAAGAACTTGAATGCTTTAAAATCGATATTTGCAATACAATCTCTACAAAGAATTTCAAATTTTGCTGAATGTTGAATAATTTTATGGCAATGATAAGAATAATTTTCTATGCATTTTGTATGTCAAGCAATGATAAGAATAATTTTCAATTTCAGAATTATGGCAATGATAAGAATAATAATTTTAACACCACTCTTTAATTTTGTTATTTTGAAAGGAGTCAAGAACTTGAATGCTTTAAAATCGATATTTGTTCTACAAAGAATTTCAAATTTTGCTGAATGTTGAATAAATGCTAATTTCTATATTAACACCACTCTTTAATTTTGTTATTTTGAAAGGAGTCAAGAACTTGAATTTCAAATTTCACTGAATGTTTAATAATGTACATGACATACATTTTGTATGGCAATGATAAAAATAATTTTCAATTTCAAAATTATTAATAATTAAACATCATGCTCATAAAACATTTTGTCTTAAACTTTCTAATTTATTACTTGATTTATGTGTTTTTATTTTATTTTTTTATTTTTTTGCAAATATGTTACGCCCTCTTTTTTATCTATATTCAATCCCCACAGTGGAAAATCCAAAGTTTAATGAAAGAGATTAAATAAAAATATTGAAAACAATTCTTGTGAAAAAAAAATTTGCTTCAATCTCATAAATATTAATGCACTGGGTAATTTTAGTTTTAATAGTTTGTATTCACAAAATCAGCTGACCTTGAGGTTAATAAATAATCTATTTTCTGAGGGAAGTTATTCAGCTGAACCTCAAGAATCAGTCGGTAGTATTATCTTTCAAAACGGCTGATTTATATGCATTCAGAGAGTAAACGCAGCTGTGACGTGTGTAGTGAGAAAATCTCTTTACTTGAAGACATTTTCTCATAACACTGAACTAATTATTTCTTCATTGATAAATATATTTTCCTCATAATTAATCTTCCGTTGTGTCTTAAATATCCTGTTCATTAACCTCAAAGCAATTATATTTGGCATTGCACACAAGTTTAGATGTCCTTAAAGAACTCTGTTGTTTAATTTTAACTTAATGCTTGTCTAAATAATGCTTTTGTGAAATTGATAATATTCAATTGTCTAAATAATGCTTTTCTGAAACTGATCAAAATATTCAATTGTCTAAATAATGCTTTTCAGAAACTGATCAAAATATTCAATTGTCTAAATAATGCTTTTCAGAAACTGATCAAAATATTCAATTGTCTAAATAATGTTTTTCTGAAACTGATTAAAATATTCAATATGTATGTCTTTCAAGTATAGGTTTAGGTAAAACATTTATATTGATTTCAAAACTGAATTATATTTCAGTCGGTTTCATCAACATTTTTTTATTTACAAAAATAGCATTAAAAGTAAAGAATACTTTAAGTTACATTTATTTATTAGATTTTTCAGTAAATATTTAAAATTCAACTAAATATGTTAAAGGAAAGGCTATAGATTTTTACTGAAACGATCTTTTTATTTTTCAAAGAAAAAAAATCTTTACAATTTTTTATGAAAAAAACATTTGCTTTACGTTAATGAACAGACTTTTAAATGTCTCGAATATAATATTTTAAGTTAAGTCTGAAAATGATGTATGACACGAAATTAATTTAATTACTTTATTCGCATCAAAATATGAAAATTATAATGTACATGAAAATTTTAAAATAATGAAAATAAAAATTGCTTTTTTGAAAATAATGAAATAATAAAATAAAGAAAATAATGAAATAAAATATTTTTTTAAATATTTACATAAATATTTTCATTTTTTTCAAAAATATTTTAATAGATATTTTAATATAAATATTTTTAAAAAAATATTTTCATAAATATTTTAATATAAATATTTTTTTTCAAAAATATTTTCATAAATATTTTTTTTTCAAAAATATTTTCATAAATATTTTTTTTTTCAAAAATATTTTCATAAATATTTTTTTTTCAAAAATATTTTCATAAAATAATGAAATAAAGAACTATATATTTTTTAAAGTGTATTTATTACAATATACTCTTGTAATATTTGCTGTTTGTATTTTCTTACAATTTTTTTTCATATAATTTTCCCTTTTTTAGTCTATATTTCCAATCTGAGATAGTTGTATTCAAAACTAGGTATAAAATAATTTTAAATATCCTCTACTCTTATAACTGACTTATTTTTTATGTTCACTAGAAATAAGCGGATGTAGTTTATCCTTTTAAATTAGTTTAATTTTAACTTCAGGGTATATGTAGGGTGATTGAGATAACACGATTACAGTTAGATGATTTTTGCACAAATTTTGAACATCATTTAATAGAAAAAAGTCCCTGATCAGACGAGATTTCCTTCATATAAAACCGGCTCTAAAATTTTATTTTCTATACATGGGAATGGGAAAAAAAAGAAGAAAAAAAAAATATTTTTTTACTTTTGACAATTGCTGAAACTAAGAACAAGTGTTTCAGCCTCTCGTGCAGTTTTCCCATTGTTGGTTACCATTGGACTTTCGCCAACATTTTTAGGTTGGGGTTACCGTATTTGGCTGAAGTTCGCTTATTTGGCCGTCTTCGTCAGGAACTTGACAATGAACTTCATAAACTCGTGTCAACAATCGTAGTTTTCCTTGAATTTATACCACTTCATCCAAACTCGTCGTGTTTTTTTTTTATTAATATTTTTATTTCTTTGTTCATTCCACCGTTGGCGTATTCATAGTGTTTTATCTGTGTATACGATCTTTTATACATATTATACAAGTGCTGAACTCATCTCTCTTTAAAAAAAAGTTATTTTTTTGGATAGAATAGGAATAAAAAGTTCACATTATCAAAAAAAAAAAATTGTATAGCTTTTTATAATGAATACTAATATGTTTATGGATATTTGTTTTTCTGTCTTTTTGATATGAATTTGTTACTTTATTTTAAACTTTCGAAAAAAATTGAAAAAATTTAGGTAGATTTATTTTTCTGACAATATTTCAAACTTTTATTTATCATGGATTATTTTTCAAAACGCATTTTGTCCTATATTATTATAGTTCTCTTAGAATAAAGAATTATTCAAACTAAAGGGATTTAATTTAAGGACGTTCAGTCTGTTAGTTTATTTGAGTTTAATTAAATAAATAGTCTGTAGGGCTGTTTTTGTAGGTAAAAAATTATTCCTTAAAATATTACTAAATTAACTATAATTGTTAAAAGTGACATGGTAAATAGTGGATAGGGTTTAAAAACCAACATTACTTGGTTCAAAACTCGACAACCGAACGACAACCTCGATGCCGTACTGAAAACTTCCGCAATCGGGGAATAGGCTTGTTAAATCCATAGGTTAGAAAGTCCGTCCAATCGGCTTGAGGAGAAGAGTGCAAACCCCAACGCCACTCTTAGTGATGTTCCCTGTAATGGCAAAGTGTAGGTATAATGTAGAAGACCATCCCATAGCGTACCCTGGATAACACTGAATCTGCTACATCTACCCATTCTACTGGCTAATGACCTCACGTCAAAGTATTGGGTATTAAAAACAATAAAAAATAAGCAAAAATGTTGTAACATAATATTCTTTTATATATTTTAGAAACTGTTATATATTTATATATTTTATTATATTTTGGAATAAAAATATTTTTTATGAATCATTGAGCAAATCAGAAAGTTTTAATCATTGGAATAAGAAATATCTTAGAAAATGTAAAATAATGAAATGTTTATTTTATTTAAGTACGTACTTCATTTGTTATATATTTTTATGTAATTAGAATTTTTAAAGTGAAATAACTACAAAAAATTCCGTATGTCTTAGGGAAATTTTCAATTTCATGGCGAGTTGCATTTACAACAGCACTGGACCGGTTTAAATTTTCAGGAAGACTATGATAAAAAAAATCAAAAGTTCAGAAATATAAAGAAATTGTGATTGTTATTAACAAACTGTTAAAATTTTCATCTAATTATAATTTTATATATTACTTTAAATTAAATTGCTGTTGTTGTTATATATTTAATAATTAAATCGAAATTCTTTATTTTGCATAAAATCTTTAAAACTCTGCTGATTAATTTGAAATCCAGTAAATGGAACTGAAATATTTTAGAAATATTCCAATCACTGAGATACAGTGAAAAAAATATTTTGTAACATTTTTTTCTAATTGCTCAACGCATCTGAGAAATTGAAGATTACATCTCAAAATTGGATGAGTTAAGAATATCGTATCAGCTCTTTACAATCGCTGAACTCTCTGTTTTTAGTTGGTTTGGGAGTTATCATAATAACATTTATCAAACAATGGTATTATTATCATTATAACATTGTTTTAGGATTTAAGATAACATCTTTTATTTGATATTCAAACCAATTTATCAAAAAAATTTTAATTTCAAATAAAAAAATACAAAATTTTACTAATTTATAATTTTAATTTTACTAATTTATATTTAATAATTTTAATTCTAATAAATTTAATTTATCAAACCCATTTTAATTTTAAATAAAAAATAAATAATTTTAATAATGTATAATTAATAATTTTTAATTTTAATAATTTATAATTAATTTAAATTTTAATAATTTATAATTTTAATAATTAATAATTTTAATTTTAATTTTAATAATTTTAATTTTAATTTTAATAATTTTAATTTATCAAACCAATTTTAATTTGGATATTCAAACCAATTTTAACAACACTTGAGTGACCTCTAGTAATTAGAACAGTATTTAACAGCTTCTTCTTTTCTTTTACTTAAAATATAAATCACATTATGGAGAAAAGTTTATTTGCTATTAGATATATTTTCAAATACTAGTGACTCACATTAAACCACTCTTACCTTGAAGCTAACATTTTTAATATCTAAAATAATACATTTTAATCAACAATTAATTTGAACTTCATTTTAAATTTATTCCATATTAGTGATTCAGTGATTATATTCATGATTTCCCTTTCCGTTTTTACTAATTGTGGTTTGGTTTGTTTTGTCGCTCTACGATCATTTTGTGCACACTTTATTACTAGTTGTGACTTCTGACTCTTTCCACCCCCCACCCCCCTTCAAAATGAGAGGTTTTCGATTGCTTAAAAGAGATTTCACATTTTGTTCACCTCTCTGATTTAATTCGGCTTCAAATAAATCCGTAATGAGAAATTTATTTTCCTATTTTCTACTAAATTACATTTTATTGATGTCGGCGTATAGTTGGATCAGAGCCAAAGAAATTAAATGAACCCATCAAGAACTTACAATGTAGAAATAATGGCAAAAAAAAGTATGTACATTTCTGAAAAATAAAATTAATTTTTTTAACTTCACACAAAAACAATATTAAATAAATAAAAAATCTAAATAAACATATGTATAGTGTTAAAATAGATGGAGTATACATTATATTAATTAATTTTTTTTAATAAAAAAAATTAACGCAAGAACGAAACGAAATTTATATTTGGATTACATTTCCTAATGATTTTCATTTATGGTATTTAATAATATAATGGCGTGTGAAGCTTAAACTGCATGCAATTTTACGCAAACGGCCATGACATTGTACAAAAGGGCTTGTTGTGATCAGTAAAATGAATATCATCATACATCAGAACACTCAATTCAGCAAAAAAGGTGATTCGTATACAAATATCAGGAACAAGACATTACAAAAAAAGGTTAGAGCACTCAAAACGTGTGCTGCCAACACGCGTAATACAAGACTATAGTATAAAAAAGGATGGCTATGGTGATCTTGAAGGAGGTCTCTTTGAAGTGGCATTATGATGAACGGGCGATTTGGGTTCCATATTTTTGACAGAGGTACTGTTGTCAGACATCGTTATTGTTGACAAGTGATCCTCCCTCATTCACGCCTGTTTGTTACTGTTGCTGTTACTAATCCTTCTGGTGCAGGAAAACTTACACCAGGTCCAATAGACCCTGTCGCAGGCGACTGGTCCATGGCTAAGAGTAATATGCAGCTTCACTTTAGCGAGGAATCGTGAGGGCTGAAGACTGACTAAACCTCAAGACAACGCTCTACGATTTAAAGTGGGTTCCGAACCACTACAAACATCCATGGCATCGCCAGGACTCGAACCCGAAACCTGCGGCACCGAGCGCTAGACAGTCAGCCATTCAGGCCCCATTGGTGCAGATTTCGAACGATAACGTATTGGACGATAACGCAAGGCCACATCAAACTCGTGCTCTTGAGGAATTTATAGAAAATGAGGATATCACTAGAATGGATTTGCCAGCGTATTACCTTGATTTAAATCAAATGGAACATACATGCTTTGGAGAGATACCTTTCGGTAAAATTATATCGGAGTCGGAGAACACCTAGCAACTGAAACAAATGCTCAGTGAGAAATTGGCACTCTTATCTCAATAACTGATGAGTATGGAAAGACAGTGCCAAGCAGCTACTGCAGAGAGAGGTTAAGAGAGGTCTTAACTCTTACCAAGGGACATTTGTTTGTTCTAATTCTTGGACAGACAAGCATTTTTTCGATGATGCTTTTGTACTTGATTCCATACTGCAGACTCACTATTCATTTTTACATTGGTATGTTTTTATCATTCTTTAAATACAAAATAATGTCTCGGTATTCTGAATTTCATGTCTCCCAGGTAATTTCTTGCCGAGTTACGGGGAAAAAGTAGTTTCTTAAAAGTTTTGTACAGAAATGTAATTTTCTTGTGCATTTTAAATCGATAAAGTGTATCAGTAAAAGTAAGCCAGTTTAACATTTTGGATTAGGAAAACAATAAGGATATTAATTATTCAAATGTGAAATCCACTCAATAGTTATTAACTCGATTTTCAAACTGTCACAATCATTATTCTTTTACCAGTCTAGAGTAATAGTTGAAATATCACAAAAGGCTGCAACATTTTTATAGCATCTGCCATTCCGTTTGTGAAAATATTTTCTTTACTCGTTTGCAAACACGCTTTTCTCTCTGTGTTGATGCATAAAATTAATTCACAGAGAATGTTCAATTAATGAACAAAGGTAAACTATTTAGAGATATGAAGAATAGCTAAATGTATTAAAGATCAAACATAATTTAAGGATTGCATTACTTTTGAAAATATATTTTATTACAAATTCTAAAAAAAAATGTTTAATTTTTAATTTTTGCAACAATTGAAAAGTGGCATATAAATATAATATGAAAACTTTTATTTGTGATCAAATTTTTCCACTGAGTTACATAGTGAACTAATTATTAAATTATTATGTATTATATAATTATTAAAAACTATTTTTAATTAAATTGAGGCATATAAATAGATTTATTTTGTTGTATAAAACACAACAAAAATTTTGTACCTTTGTGAATCACTGCTACGATGAGTAATAACTAACTAGAAAAATTTTGTTTTATAAACCTCAAAATGACGCCAATCTTTTTTACCAGTCACTGTTATAATAATATTTCCTCCGTGTTATAAATAACTATTTCATTCGAAAAATCTTCATTTTCTGAATTTAATGCCTATTAAAAGTTGAGTTTTCCTTGAAATGAGAACGCTTAAATTGTGATGTTATTTCTTAACAAAAATTGGGTCATTCACATTGAACAGTATCTATATTGAATGAAGAATTGCGCAATGTCCTCCAAGTCACTGTAACTTCAAACGATGACATTCTAATTTCCTCTTCTGTAATTTATGACCTTGAAAATAGTACGCGTTTGGCTACTTGGCGGTATTTACTTTGGCGATCAAGCATAACCCTGGCGATTTCATGTTTCTCTGAGGAACTACTTCAACTAACTGCGAGAAATACGTGCGCTCACATTTACACAGCTCGCTGACCTATAGACAGCATGTCTATTTTTCGGGATTTTACGTGAAATATGTAAACTTTCAACCGTTATTCGAGAAGAGCCGTCCATTTAAAAATTCGACTTTCATGAATCTTATTTTATTATAAGAAAAAAAAATGATTTTGTTTAGTTTTCACACCTGGTCATTTTTCGTTCATTTCAAAGAAAAATTAATTTTTGTTCCTGTCAACGAATTGAGAAAAACTTCGATTTGGAAAAAGTTTTGATCGGCGACTGAAATTCGAATAGAAAAAAACATTTTTAAGAAAAAAGAAGAAAAAAAAAAGAAACTTGACTATCACTTAAAAAGTTTTTGAAAAGAAAAAAGGCTAATGGATCTGTGATAAGAAAATGATAAACGTGTATTATTTTCGTATGAAATTTTAAGATCTGTGATGATAAAAGCAAGTAATTATAAAGTTTTGTGTCTTAAATGTTTTAAAGCTGTGATATAACCATTGATGAGTGTTTACCCGGTGAGTTAAGTGATAAATACTCCAAATATTACTTTTAGCTTTGTTGTACATTAAAAATATATTACGATTCAAGATATTCATTGAACATTCTGAGCTTTGACAGCCATTGCCATTTAAAAAACGAAAAACTAAATTTGGTCTTCCTAATTTATCATTGTATAACTGAATTTAAATATTGTTGTGATATTCATAAGTATCACTGATACTGTTGCATGGTTTAAAAAGACTATTGTTTCTGAATTGAGATAAGTTCGTCCACGTATTATAAATTGGTGAAGAATTAAGCAACAAACAACGATGATGCATCATAAAAAAGAAAGACCCAAACTTTCAGTAACTGCCTTACTTTATGGATCTCATACAGGACTTCCATGGCTACAGTCTCCTGGAGTGCCAAGTGAGTTGAATTTTCTTTGGAAAGCATTTTGTTATTTAAGTGTAAATAATTTGAAACATTTCTAAAAATTGATATCCCTCAATTTTTTGGGGATTGAAATTAATTTCATAAATTCGTTCTTTCTTCTTAGAAGATTATTTATTATTTTCAATGTATTTCTTTTATCAAATATTTAAAAGTTTACTTTAAAAAATCTTGGAGCGTATTTTTCTGTCCCAAAATTATTTACTAATTAAAAAATTGCTTTTTTCTTTCGCAAATGTAAATAAGTTTACATTTTTCATTTTACTTTCTTTTGGTTTAAAGTACAACAATATTAATGCCATTTCGCGTGATTGTATAAGTACTATCATTATTTTTGTAATATTAGTGTTTACTTATTAAAAAATGTTTTGCTTTATTTTCATTTTTATCCTCGTAAATTGGTTTAGTGTGAAAATGATGATAAAGTTAATCTCTAAAATCAATAGCATTTTTTTATTTCATTTTCTACCTGCAATATTACTTTTTAAATAAAATTTGTGATTAATTATTTTAACTACAAACAAAATGGTAGCTGATACGAAATTCTTGCGTATGCCGGGGGTTAGGGGGACTTACAATGTCAGGGAAAAAATATATATTGTTAAATATCTACTGAAAGTATTGATTTGTATAAAAGTTTTAAAATTGCCGAGTATGAAATTATTTTCAACTGTTATTTTCAATATTGTGTTATTTATAATTTCATATAAAGTACTTCAATAAATTTCACATTTTGATAAATGTAAAATAAATTTAATTTGTGAAATATTACTACACACATTTTAATTTAATTTCTCTCAAAGTATGGTATCTGGATATTTACCGTTAATGAACTGTACTCAATTGCACTACTTGTGAAATTTTAATATGTTTTACGCAATTCTTGTACATATTTCTCCAGTTATTACAATCTTAAAAATATATTAAATAAGATATGATAATTTTATTTTAAAATTTCAATAATATTTTTTTAAGAATTTTAAATTAAACGTTAAATTAGTTAAATTAAACGTTAGCAATAATTTAAAAATTTATTATTTATTTCAGAAAATATAATGAATTATATTTGCACAAAAAATGACCATATAGCCAATCGTAACAACAGTATATTTTAAATTAATACTATATTTTTAACATTATAAATTAATTTTAATTCATTTAAATAAAAATTTTGATTTATGAAAGTTTTTGTGCCGAATTAGTTAAAGATGATCAGAAACTATCAACATTAACTTAACATTAAATCTTGTGAGCTAACGGATATGTTGTATGTAATAAAAACAAGGTCAGTTTGAAAAAAATTATTAATTGTGATATTTGAGTAATAGCATATGCTGGAAAAAAATGTATATAGAAATGTCATTTTGAATACAAGTAAATACACATCGAATATTAACAGTATTATTCCAGTTGTATATTTACCAAATATTTATTCAAAATTTATTTTTGTAGTTCGTATATTTTTTTCTCATTCCATAGCTAAACTAATAAAACTATATATATTTAGGGGGAAAAGTGTATTATATTTTCATGTGTATTATAATAATTTGTACGCATTGGCTATCATCATAAGAAACTGACTGTCATTGTGAAATGCTACAAATGATAAATATTAACCTAATTATCATATTAATAATTTATGACCATTAAAGTATTTCGTTAATCTACATAAATCTAAAATACGACAGATCTTGATAAATGATTTTTTATTATAATAAGTCTGATAAGTTAAATATGTATGATATTCATTATTATTGTATAATTTTTAAAAAAATACATGCAGAGAATACGAATTTAAAAGTTTACATTCCTATATTCAGATTTTTTTTTCTTTATCTTCAGCAATTGGATAGATATCAAATGACTTTTCTGACCAAATTTCGAAAAAGAAAACTGGTAATTTCTCCTTTCTTTAGAGCAAGACATTTTATTTTGGATCGTCAGAAGATAGTTAGTGGTATGGAAAATATTACTATTTGGCTACAATCATCAATTGTTTTGTATTAGTAGACGTTTTGAACCATTTTCCTATTTTGACAGTTATATAACGTTTTGGGAAAATTCCCCAAATGTGTATTGGCTCGAAGTGAATTGTGAATGTTTATTGGCTCGAGTCTCGTTATAATTTGTTGTCAAACCGGTGCCGGTAATTTGAAAGCTGTTAGTATTAATTAAAATTAAAGTTTTGAATTTCGTTTTATTTTAAATTTTTCTTTTTTAGTGTTTTTTTGTTGAATAATCTGAAAATGGGCTTTTTTAAATCTGAAAATTCTTTTTCATCAGTTAATGCTTTCAGTTAAAGCTCTTAATGCATCAGTTAAAGTCTTATCGATTATCTGATAAAATCGTTGTCATTTACTAAAAATTTTAAATAAGCAAAACTTAATTTTATTATTACAAGATACTTAAGAAATATATACAATTAGTTTTTTAAATTAATTTTTTTTTTCTTACTTTAATTATTAATACTCGAAATTTATAAAATTTTCTATTATTAAAGAATTTTAAGAAAAATGTAGAAAAGTTAATATTAATAGAAACCAATTTATTTCAAAAATAATGCAGATGCGATTTCTACTTATTTAATAAGTCTCAGTTTTTCTTATTATTTTAAATGTGTCATTTTATAAATTTTTTATAGTATAATATATACCTTTTATTTCACGGAATTTTTAACGAAAACTTATTTAATGACAAATATGAAATATATATAGATATATACCATTATAGTTATTATGCATACCGTTTCTCTATCCATTTTATCTTTTTAATTTCTAATAAAAATGTCAATTGTCAAATTTTGTCTTTATTTTAATAAAAACATATTACTAATCTATTACTTTAACATAATTTAAAGGATAAAAATCAGTATCGTGATAATTAGTCAATTTTTGACTATGCAATTTGTATTAATTAAAAGATCAAATTTTGTCGAAATAGTGCTTCATCAGAATAATGTTTATGATCAACAGTGATGAAATAGAATGTTACTCTTAAATTTACTTGTGCATACATCAATATATAATAATCTAAATATTTTTAATTATTAAAATTATAAAATAAAATTATTGGTGTTTTTTAAATATCAGACTTAGGAATCGTGTTTTAATTTATTTTATTATTTCTTTTCTAAATTTAAAGTCCGATAATAAGAAGACTTTTTAAAAAAAATTATCAATGAATTACTTACTTTGTATTTGTAATTACTTAATATTAAGTACTCTTTCATTATTTTATTCTACCACTTTAATAAAAAATTTCAACAATACATTGTAATTTACTTGTGCAGTAAAGCACATTAAGTTTATGTATTCATTTCCATGAAATTTACTATCTTACGTTAAAGAGCAAAAGCAAGTCGTTTACCACAAAAGGTAATTTGGTCATTCTGTACATAAGTTTAGCACTGCGTGAGGAATTATCTGACCTTGCGTGCGTCCAAGAGATTATATGCGGTTGTCTGCTGGTCAGTAGGTCGTCGACGTTTAAAAGATTTGTTTCTATCATTTTTCCTGATTTTGACTTCGTTAGTGGGAAGATATAATACTTGCCATTGCATATTTCTGTCAAATTGACTCTATTCCTTATTGGTTGTATTATCGTATTACTTTAATCCTATTTGTGCAATTCTGAGTAAATATAATGAGCTTGATATTTGTTATTTTTAAAAATATTTTGTTTGGAATTAAAATGAAAATTCAATTTTTTTAATATGCATAATTTTAAATGACGAGGGCATTTAAAATTGGAATTTCATGTTTGCTTAATTGAGTTTAGCGTTATTATTTTATAAATGCGCATTTTTTATTCTAAATATGATACATTACATTTCACGCTATTTTTTTCAATTTCTTGCCGATAATTTTTTTACTCTAAAATATATTTGACAATCGTAGTTCAGTGCTTCAAATTCATCCTCTATTTGATTTTTGAAAATATGTATTTGAGTTTTAATTTATTTTTAGTTTAGTAATTGAATATTTATAAGTTATGTTTTGGTTTTAAATAGGTTTAGACATGCTATTAAAAAAAAAAAATTTTTTTTTTTCAATATACAAATGTTTTGGGCGTTTTGGGGTTTTTAATTTCAAAATGCTATTTTCAGATGCACAAAATATTTTTCAATGTATTATTCAATACGTTATTCAAATACCATTCAAAATATTATTCAAACATTAATGAGAAAACAATATATAAATGAATTTACTCTATATATTGTTATTGGGAAACATAATATAGAGGTGTATTAATATAAAATCCAACTTTATAAGGAATTTCTGCTTTGTCTCTTAAATTTTTTACCCCACATTTATGTTCTGAGATGTTGTGCAAGCTTTTTGGCAATAGTCGTATCACGTGGAGGAGGTTTGATTTTGGTTAACGTTAGTTTCTCAACCTTCTGAATAATTACGTCTAATATTAATGTCAGACATACATTTTCTTCTTTTTGTAAAGATATGCATAGAATACTTTAACTAATGTTACTGATGCACAAATAATGATTTTATGCAAACAATAGTTTAGTATGCAAAACTAAAAAAGGAAACAAGCATTGAAAAATATTTTTTTTGTTGTGCAATTTTAGTTTCTTAATCTCTTTTTGTTTTTCTTACTTAGAAGTGAATGAGTACTTTTGTATAGTTAACTTAACTTTCATTTCTCATACCATTTTCATTTTTAATAGAACTAAAACCTACGTGTTAGGAATAATAATGCCTCATTTTATGGCGTAATACCGATTATGTTTCTGGACAAGTGAACCCAGTGTCAAGTATATCAACCTACCTACCTACTTTTCGTAGTTCCGTTGGTGAACATGGAATCAAACCCTGACATTGACTTTCTCGATTCCGCTGCAGCGTGGAATACATTATTGTTAGCGATGTCGTAAATCTTCCCTCCAAACAAAGCTCCATTCCAAACAAAGAAGAATGAAAACAGTAAAATAGAAAAATATTCGAGCGTAGTTGTTATGTGACAATGTCCGCCAGTAACCGTTGCGTAAGATGATGTTGCTCGATGCGTCCAATCCTGTAGGTTGACCTTGAGACATAGCAGAAAACCTTTTTTTTTTCCACCGTAGAGTGTAGGTGAAAGCCAACGCATGTTTTCCCTTTTATTTTGCTTTGTACAACTTTCGATTTTTTTTTTTTTTTTTTTTTTTTTTTTTTAAATAGAAATTTTGCACTGTTGCGTGGGTGGATCCATTCTCTCAAGCATTTAACAAAACGAAATGATGAGGTATGTTGTAAGGAATTCACTTTGATACATATTTACGTACTCAGGAAATTCCAGCTAACGTTTTACTAAAATTAAAAAAAAAAGGTTAATTTTGCATTTAACCACAAAAATTCAAATTTTCACGCTAAATTTTTTAAAAAGCTCAAAATAGCTCAAAGTTTTATTTTCACTTCATACTATTTATAATTCACTAGAAAATTGCAGTGTTTTGTAAATTTGTTAGGTTCTTTACTTAATTATTTCCTTATATATAAATAAACTCTATATGTCATCAAGCATTATTTGGTGAATATCCACAATTTTTTGTGCATATGAAAGAACCTAACAAATTTACAAAACACTGCAATTTTCTATTAATATTCTCAATATTTACATTTAATTAAGTAAGTAATTGTGAATTTGGTAAGATTCTTCCTTTGCTAAAAATAATAATAATAATAAACTGTGGATATTCACTAAGGAAAGTTTCATGAGAGACATAGTTTATTTATTAAAAAGGGATTAATTAATTATCGTTAATTATTAATAGCATATATTTCCTACAAAATTTTATATTTTCTTCTGCGTATGTAACTCATATCATGTGCTTCGCATATAGTCAGAATTATTTTAACTTTTTAACATCCATTAATCGAAATATAGGTGGAAATAAAGCTGCAATTATCAATAATGAACTATTTGTGTAACAATAATATTGATACTTGTACTAATTACTATTAAAGTTTTTATTAACTGATATTAATGTAATACAAAACTAAAGATTCATAAATAATTTTTAAATATTCGTTCGAATAAATTAATTACTAATTTGAAAATTTTCATTCTGTGTTCTTAAAGCGATATTGATATCATAAATAATATCTCCTAGCAGGGTTCCCTAAACTTTTCAAAGTCAGCTTTTCAAAAAGACTACTGTTTATAAAACAATAATAAAAGAAAGAAAGCGTAAAAAATACAATTGAATTTTCTTTTATTATGTATGTCAATTAAATTTTTAGCGACCCAACTGAAAGTCAGCTCATACTTTAGGAACTCTTGTCCATACAAAAACTGATGTTAGAAGAATATATATAAATATTAATTACCATTTTTTAAGTATTTGTACATTATGTACTGATATTTAATTTTAATTTAGTAAAAGATACTGGTATGTAAATGTCATCAATAATTTTTTTTCTTTGTGTTTTCCTTCGCTAGAAAAATTACTTAATCTTCTCTTCAACTTAATGAAATGTAAAATTCACAAAATATTAAAATTGTCTTACTTGTGTTCAAAATATTGTTAATATAACGAAGAATACGCCATATGTTGGAGATTTTTTATTTATTTATTTTTTTTATTTATTTAAATTTTATATATAAGAGGTATAGTTTTTAATAAATTGCATTATTATTAGCAATTTTCACCTTCAGAAATCATCGCTTCGTTTATGACACTTACTTTTTTTTTATGGCCCACATAACATGATTAGCCTAAATTCACTGTCTGGTATATTTCAAAATGAGGCAAGTGTAATGAAGCACTAAATCTACGTGCAAACGATTTTGTTGGAAGATAAGATATGCAACTCAACTCAATTCGATTCATTTGAAATCTTCTGCTAGCCAATCACCTATTTCCTTTATTCCTTATTATTAATTTTATTTATTTATTCTTAAAATTTATCCTCAGCATCACTTATGATTGACAAACTATTCCCGCAACAGTTACTTTTTTATTGGCAGTAATTTCTTTCTATGCTCTTTCCACTTCATTTAACTCTTGTCCTGTATTCATTTTGTTTGTTGTTAATTTTTTTATATATTATCCCTGAGGTCTTAATTGAATGTGTTGCAAAAATTCTGTATTGATGCTCATTTTTTTAAAGAAAAAAAAGTCTTTCGCACTTCTAGTCCAAAAACTGTTTACGCATGAATTATCGAATTAAAAAAAAGGTAAGATGAAGAAATAGTTATTTTCGAAAGGGGGTGGTGCTTTTATTGTTATTTTAGAAAGGCGGTGATGCTTTTATTGTTGATTAATAAGCTTCAGAGAAAGAAAATAATAAAGAGAGAGAGAGAGATTAACTCTCCAAAGTCAAATACTTTTTTAAAAATTATATACAGATATGATATAAAATTATTTATAAATAGAATTCCCAGACTTATTTTTTATTTTTCTGTTGAACAGCGGGCTGCGAGTTATATAACCATGATATAACCACGATTATATCTATAACCACTATAATATATAATCACGACTATATCTATAACCGACTATATCTATAAACTTTAATATAAAACCACGAGATCTATAACCACTATAATATAAAACCACGAGATCTATAACCACTATTATATATAACCGACTAAACTGATTGATGGGCAGTGATTAAGGGAGATTTTACCTTTCGGACTTTTTGAGGGTACCTGCCACACATTTGCATGTCGTATGAGAGAAAACCCGGAAAACTCCCGATAGGCAACTTAACCTGATTGGCGAAGCAAAATGCTTGCACACGCTATCACAATCGTGATCGCATCTCCTCGTTTCTAAAAGCAGTGATCGCAACGGATGCACCCAACGAATTCCACCCCAAGCTTTCTTGCCGCTTTTTACTCAGTCCGATTTGGGCAATTTAATTTAAATTAAATTTATAGTTTTTAAATTTAAATAAATAGCTTGTTTCTCGCCCCCCCACCACACACCCCAGCTGTCATAAAGAACCGTAATACTTGAAATTGCTGTAATATTATTGTAAATTTTTATAATTTGTATTCTATGACCGTTTCTTTTGTTTATCTAATTTAAAGCTGTAAAAACATTATATGAATGTGTATAAGAGTTAATGTTTATTAACGGGTATTTAAGTATATTAATATTATTACAAACATGTATTTATAATAATTATATTTATGATTTAAAATTATCAAGTCATATAATATTTTTATTACGTGTATGAGTTCAATGAAATAAAAAGTAAAAAAAAAAAAAAAAAAAAAATTGGAAAAAAGAACAAAGTTGTTTGGAATTAAAAGCATTTTAAATTTTGAAACTGTATGCAATTTTACAGGAAATTTAATGCTAATAATGTAACGAATTCAAAAGTATTTTTTTACAGTTTAAATAAATTAATGAGTGAACAAAAAAATGAAATAATATGGCATATGAACAATGTAAAATAATATGACATGAATTATATTGATTTGAATTATCCAGTTTGGCTTAATAGCAGTTAAAATTTAAAATTCCACTCAAATGATTGATAAAACTATTTTAAATAATAGGAAAAAAAGTTCTAAAAATATTAATTTAAATGTTCGAAGCGGTTTCTGCTGTTATTAAATAAAATTTTTTGAAGGAAAAATTATATTGAAAAATTCATGATGTTTAAGATATAATTTGTAATTAATTTCGATTTGAGACTTAATGAAGATAAAATAATAAGCTACTACTGTTTTATTTAGTATTTCTAAAAGTTTTTTTTTTTTTATCCGTACCCGTTTCTGGGTGGATAACTTCTCTAAACCTGATTTCTTTGGTTTTGTCTAAACAAATGTTGATGTCTTCTTCTGTGAAATCAGCAGTTAAAATCAGCTGCACTTCCTAGAATACAATGCACTGACTTGATGTAGAAATAAATGCCACTACATCATTCTGTCCTTGTCGGGTACATTACTGTGCTTACACCACCTGCTAACAGCCAATTCAAAAACAAAACTAAAATTGAAGTTAAAAAGTGACTCAGTTCAAACCAACTTTAGCTCAAAACGGAGCACTACAAAGTTAAACGACCCAAACGGTGGTAACGTATCTGTTGCCATAGCAACCAACGAGGAGGACTGACCTACTTTCCCATTCCAAGGTCACTATACTTTAATTCTTTTTTCTTGCATTGGCTCCAAGCTTACTTTCTTTTAGCTCTATAAAAGACGACGAATTCTAAAATTATCTACCGTTTTAACAACATGTAAGTTTTACTTTTCATTTCATTCTGTGCGACTGCAGAAGCATTTGACCTTAGGTTTTCATGTCGTTGAACGTAAACAGATAAAAGTAAAATAGAAGATAAAGTTATAGTTATGTTTTGTTTTTTTTTTCGTCAGTAAACTTTTAAAACTATTGAATTATTGTTTAAACGTTTGAATTTGTGTAATTCTGAAACTTTTTTCGTGGTAAAGTTTTATTATAAATAACGCAGAATTGAAAATGTAAATTAATGCCTCAAATTATTCAAAAAATGTGAAATTCTAAGAATTTTCATAGTATATTGCAATAAGTGTGCTGTATTGTATTCCATAATTAACAGTCATAGTAATTAGTTGAAAAACAACAACTTTATTTCATTTCTCTTGACTAAGAATATAATTCATTAAAATGAAGTGTACTGTTTTGTTTTTTTTTTATACATGCAAGTGCAAAGAATATTTCTGTCTAAAATTTAATTTTTTTTTTTATAAAAAGTATTAATTTACCAATGCAAGTTATGGATACATCGTATATTAAACGATTTTCATAAAGAAAAAAATCTGTGATATTAAAAAATTTTACCAATTTAAAATACTTATTACTTTTATCATATTTTGATTTGTGTTATAGTATATATATCAAATTAAAAAAAATTGTAATACTAAATTAAGTTTTTAATATTTTCCCGTGAGATTTTGCAGTGAATAATAGTAACATATCTGCTTGAAACTTCTGCTTGGTGACGAAAAAATGATATACAGATAACATTTATTTCTTATTTCTTATCTACATATATAACATTTATATTTAAATGATTTACATATATATTTAAATTATTTCAGAATAAGTAAATTAAAAAAATTAAAATTAGAAAGTGTTATGAAATAAATCGTTTCATTTTCTTGAAGTGTAAATTATGTGTTTTTAGTCTTAAATTTTATGAGATAAATGACACTTAATAACTTAGATTTCTATTTTTATAAATTTATTTATATTATAAATTTGTATCTAGATTTTGAAAAACTCATTTAAAAACTAAACTTGTAGAAGTTTTCAATATTTATGTTCTAACTAAATATTTGTTAGAATTTTTTTCTTCCTATCTTGTTGAGAATTTCCGTTTTGAACAATAGTAACACCACACCTATATTATGTCATTTATTTATTTGCTTTTTTTAGTTTCCGTTCTTTCACACTTATATAATTTATTTATGTCTTTGTTATGACATTTAAAAAAATTATTATTATTCATAGCAAGTTTCTATTATTGATTTTGAAACTGAAGCTGTTTATCCGTTTTGTTTTGAAAAATAATGAGAATATGTCTTTCCTTTTTCTCTATTTAAAAATGAAAGTTTCTAATTCGCTATTATAAAAAAAGAAAGTGTTATTTTACTTGTGATAGTTATTCCTAATATTAGACTCGTAGGTATCTAAACTATAAATTTGGTACTTTCTTTTAAATATCCTAACTTAGCTTTTTTCTGAAAAATGTTAATTCGTAAAGGAAGTTTTAAAAAATATGTAACATTTCGTCATTTGTGTATGGGAGATGTATATATGTCTGTAATCATACTTAATATTTCTATTCATATACTCTTACTCTTATTTATCTGGGGAATGCAGAAAAACATAAATTAAAATGAACTGGATGTTGTAAATTTGTTTGGCAATTTGATGATAGATAAAAATATATAAATTGTTTTACCGTAAATTCATTGTTTACGTTATGATGTTTCCAAGACATATCTCAAAACTTATTCTAGAAGAGCGCATATTTGTGTCTGAATAAAAAATATAGGATGTACTAATAAAAGGTTTTTAATTTTCTTATTACAAGAAACATACGAGTCCTGCTGTGTTCTTTTATTTTTTATTTATTTATTTTTTCATTGGTGCAGAAGAGAATTGCTAAACAGCTAAGCAATAATACATGTTGAAAACATGAAAAATCATATTAAATTATTCCTGATTAGAGATCAAATATTAATTTCATATGCATATTAAATAGTGATATTCATTGTGTATTCCTAAATTTGTTACAACGTAAATCAATATCAGCATATATCATTACAATATAAAAGCCTATTTAAAATCTAGAAAAAAAGTATAGCATGTATTATTCATTTTTTATTCTTTATCCAGGTAAAAAATAAAGTTAGTTAATTAAAGCTTTTAGTGATGTTTCTAATTCCTGGTTAATAAAATGTTAAAACTTGTAGGGAAATTATTTAAAGTGCCAATTATTAATAATTAAACCAATTTAGAAAATTATAATTTTAATAAATGTTGCGAATACATCTGTTTATCGTTAACCATTTATTTAGGGAAATTAAGAACATTAAGCATTAAGGACATTACGAACTAGGATAATAAATAATACTATAATAAACTTAGGACATTGTAAACAAATGGGAAATTTATCTGTAAAAATAATAAGTTCAAAAGTTATAAATTGCATGTCATTTCATGCAGAATTTTTTGTTAATGCAAGACAAATAAGGCATAATATACTTATAGCCTACGAATTTCTTTTCTAAAAATTCTATAAATTTCATTTAAATAATTAAATGTAATAATATAATTTAAATTCTATATTCAATATTAATAAGTATTTCTAAATACAATTTCGTAGTTTTTGCAAGGTCCACTATGACATGAAATTCGTTGATAAAACATGCTTACCAAAGCAAATAGTTTTGTGAGAAATCAGATCTTTCTTTTTTACCGATGATTTATAGAACCTATAAATAAAATTAAAGAACATTATTAACCCGGTTTGCATTTATTTATTTAACCCTAGCTTTTTAAGCCTAGGGACACTAGTATATTTATTGAGTTATATACACTATGACATGAAATTCGTTGATAAAACATGTTTACTAAAACAAATAGTTTTGTGAGAAATCAGTTCTTTCTTTTTTACCGATGACTTATAGAACCTATAAATAAATAAAATAAAATAACTTTATTAACCCTGTTTGCGTTTATTTATTTAACCCTAGCTTTTAAGCCTAGGGACACAAGTATATTTATTGAGTTATATACACTATGACATGAAATTCGTTGATAAAACATGTTTACTAAAACAAATAGTTTTGTGAGAAATCAGTTCTTTCTTTTTTACCGATGACTTATAGAACCTATAAATAAATAAAATAAAATAACTTTATTAACCCGGTTTGCATTTATTTATTTAACCCTAGCTTTTTAAGCCTAGGGACACTAGTATATTTATTGAGTTATATACACTATGACATGAAATTCGTTGATAAAACATGTTTACTAAAACAAATAGTTTTGTGAGAAATCAGTTCTTTCTTTTTTTTTTACCGATGACTTATAGAACCTATAAATAAATAAAATAAAATAACTTTATTAACCCTGTTTGCGTTTATTTATTTAACCCTAGCTTTTTAAGCCTAGGGACACTAGTATATTTATTGAGTTATATACACTATGACATGAAATTCGTTGATAAAACATGTTTACTAAAACAAATAGTTTTGTGAGAAATCAGTTCTTTCTTTTTTACCGATGACTTATAGAACCTATAAATAAATAAAATAAAATAACTTTATTAACCCTGTTTGCGTTTATTTATTTAACCCTAGCTTTTTAAACCTAGAGACACTAGTATATTTATTGAGTTATATACAGACATGAAATTCGTTGATATGTTTTACTAAAACAAATAGTTTTGTGAGAAATCAGTTCTTTCTTTTTTACCGATGACTTATAGAACCTATAAATAAATAAAATAAAATAACTTTATTAACCCTGTTTGCGTTTATTTATTTAACCCTAGCTTTTTAAACCTAGAGACACTAGTATATTTATTGAGTTATATACAGACATGAAATTCGTTGATAAAACATGTTTACTAAAACAAATAGTTTTGTGAGAAATCAGTTCTTTCTTTTTTACCAATGACTTATAGAACCTATAAATAAATAAAATAAAAGAACTTTATTAACCCTGTTTGCTTTTATTTATTTAACCATAAATTTTTAAACCTAGGGACACTAGTATATTTATTGAGTTATATACAGACATGAAATTCGTTGATAAAACATCTTTACCAAAGCAAATAGTTTTGTGAAAAATCAGTTCTTTCTTTTTTACCGATGACTTATAGAACCTATAAATAAAATAAAATAACTTTATTAACCCCGTTTGCATTTATTTATTTAATGCTAGATTCTTAAACCTAAGGACACAAGTATATTTATTGAGTTATATACAGACATGAAATTCGTTGATAAAACATTTTATTAAAGCAAATAGTTTTGTGAGAAATCAGTTCTTTCTTTTTTACCGATGACTTATAGAACCTATAAATAAAATTAAAGAACTTTATTAACCCCGTTTGCATTTATTTATTTAATGCTAGATTCTTAAACCTAGGGACACTGGTATATTTATTGAGTTCTTTTCTAAAGTGCGAGTCACGTATCCAGAAATATCACCTGCTGACGCATTTTCTTCCTGACGAACAGTTTGCATTTGTTTTACAGTTAGAGCCAAATATCTATAGGGAGGCGAAATAATAATAAAAAAGGAATCTTTGTTTCATAATGATCTTTGTTTATATTCATACTATTTAATACGTAGTTATAATAGTTTATTTCAAAATATAAATAAATTAATTATTCATATAACACTCTAATCGTAGCCATATCAAACAATGAATTAAATACTAAAAATGCTGAAAATGTTATCATTTCTATATTTAAAAAAAAAAAAAAGTGAATCGTTAAAAATTAAGAAAGAATAGAAATATTTTTGCATGAGCTTTTATCTTTCAAATCAAAAATTTTTATATATTATTTTGTTCTATGATAGTTATTTTGCCTAAAGAGTGGTGCACATTCTTTTTAAATCTCTATTATCAAAACTCATTTCTTTGTTAAACAATTTATTTGCATGCAATAAAACTATTATGCAAAAAAATACCGCATATTTCTGAATATAAGCCGAAAGTACGTTTTTATTTCAAAAAATTTACCAAAGTTCAAAACCAGTATATAAGCCGAAATGAAAAAGGAAAAATTATTTTGAAGTTCATCATTTAGGATGTTCTATTATTATTTATGGCGTACATTTTGGTACTTTTCTGTCAGCCGGGCCAAATTCCGCCCAACAACAGATGTGGTGACGATGCAACAAACCAGCAAAATAAACAATTTCAAAAATGAAACAACTCATTTTTATCAAACCAATAAATAACTCATTAAATTTCAAAATTAATTTTTTTGATAAACTTAAAATTAAAACGTGTATTTAGTGATTTTGGGCCCTGCTTACGGAGAAGTACATGTGTTTTTTTGCGAGACTAGCTGATTAGTATGAAAGTTGACCACCTTACTTTAAGCTTTAAAAAAGTTTTAAAATCCATCGTCTTGTACAAGGCAATATATGGTATATTCATTAAACAGTAGTATCAACTTTATTTTTTTTTTTTTAAGATCTTGAATTTTTATTGCTGTAAAATAAAAAGACATTTTCCCTCTAAAATCACTCATAATTAGAATCACCACTCTTTATTTAATTTTAGTGTCATATGACAAGCCCTAACACCTAATCCGATGTACTACTCAAAATTTAAGCACCGATTCACAGTTAAAATATGGGACTCAAGTGTAGTTCTTTAAGTAGCAAAAAGTAAGCTTGTCGCTGTGCGTTTAGCCCTTATAATCTGTAAGTGATAAATAATAGAATATGGTTAGCATAAAGAGTTGTGAAAAACGTAGCAGAGATCATAACCAACTTAATACGACCATATTTTTTGATACATTTATGCATAAATAGAAAAAAAATTTTTAATGATTTTCTCCATTGACTTTTAGTATTATATACGGAAATTTTAAAATAGTAAATAAAAAAAAAAAAATTAGAGTAAAATATTGGGAATAAAATTGAAGTAAAATATTATTTTATTCAAAACTACTTTCATTATTAAAAGAATTTTCGATAATTTTGTTCTTTCCAATTTGTCTGAAATAAATCTTCAGCTTTGAAACTAAGTTTACCTATTTTTGTAGGAAAAATCATATCGATTTTCAACGAGTATTATACTAACTATAATAAGTATTAACATCAGCAGATTAACAGAAAAAAATAAGACGAAAGTTGACTAGCTAGCAGAAGATATTTTCACCGGTAGGTCCGATGACCTGAATACATTGACCTAGTTTTATTAACTACTGTTATCGATCTTCCTTACCTCGTTTTCTTCTTTGTTTACCAACTTTTCGGTTCCCTAGTCTGGTGGTTTCAACAATTAAATAGCGAAAAGGATACGGTTTATTGTTTTTTAAGTTATTCTAACCATGCGTATTAAATGTGTTTACTTTATTGTTCAAATAAAAATAAGAACTTTGTAAATTGATACAAGATTTTATTTAGTTTATTTTACTTCCATTTATATTACACAAACTTTATTTTGTATTATTTATACATTAAATACATAGTTTTTTATTAATTCACAACTCCTATTTTAGGGTATTTAAAGGTGCTAGATTAATGTAGATGGTCGTATATTCAAGTTCAAATAAACCTTTTATACAAAAGAAGGAGCAGGCACGATAATTATTGATGGAAAAGATTAAAAATGATTATCAATTCGGGGATTAGAAAAAAAAAAGTGTTAATTTGATAGCTTTAAAGAATTGCACGAAGATGTTCTTAGACTAATCTTCGATAACCCTCAGCTGTGTTATATATATATATATATATATATATATATGGAACAGATGAACAACAACAAAAAAGATATTTTTAAAAAAAATGCCGGAGTTGCCTGGAACCAAGAGTGTTTGGTTTGAAACTGGATGAGTGATACCGAACCGAAATGCTAGGGTTGGCACTCTAAATCTGTAGGAATCTATATATCTATAGTATCTGAATTCCTTTCCAATGGCCTGGGCGAAGGAGGGGGCGAACCCCCATATGCCACCTTGTAGCCGTTTGTTCAAAATTGCAGTGGCATAAGGTGGATACAGTGTAGAAGGCCCTGAGTAACGCTAAATCTGCTACATCTCTGCCTTTCGAATGCCTTAGTCTATGTCCCTAGCATTTAGTTTGGCTTGCCACTCTACAGTCATTTTTTTGCACACTTTGGGCTAAACAGACTGGGACCGACAGTTTAACGTGGATTCCAAACCACCAACATTCAAAACTGAAGCCTGTGGTACGAAAGTCCAGAGCGCTAGCCAATTGGCCATCAGACCGCCCCTGGCTTTTGAGAACAACAACAAAAAAATCTAAAAATGAATTAATAAATAAAATAAAAATTAAAAAACAGTTTAATCATGCATGCGTTTTTTCTATAATCTCAAATCTAGTATATTTTCGTTGCAATGTTCCGCAAATAGCATTTTTTTCATAAGCTACCAGCGAAATTCACAAATATTGTGTAAAGAAACATTTCCTACGCTCATATTGAAATCCTAATTAACTCAGTGACTTTTTCTCGGGATCAAACGGAACTTGTTACCATTAATTGCGTAATTCCCGCCTTTCTTTACAAAAAGCACTGGGAGCTCTGTTATTGTGCATTGTTTTTTAAGAGACATGCAGAAAAAGAAATCTATGTGGCCTTGATGGAAACATGACTGTAGGATTTTAGTAGGAGGGGTTTGGCATGTTCCCAGAGCGATCCGTGTTTTTGACCTGCCATATGCAGACGATCTTAAAATGCAATGTGTTCCTTCAGCCCTCCTCAGTGACCTTGAATTGTCGCTCCTAAGAGCAATATAAAAAGAATGGAGTTGGATTCTCATCCGAGCCCAAAGAATGCCATAATTTTTTACTTATCGCTCTTTTTAATGTTTGTTTTGGTTTTTCCTCTAACAGAGTTACATTCAACTTGGGTTTAAATCTGGGATGATTTACGTGGTTACTTGGTGAACATAGTATAACGACCTGATCAAGATTTTTTCATATTTAAAAACACTTATTCATCTTGATTTCTATTTAGAATTTAAATGAAAATTTCTTTAGATTAGTTTTTTTTTATAGATCTCACTTTAAAAAATGAATTTATCCAGATTAACTTATTTAATAACTTAACCACAAAAAATTAGATTAGTTGCTATATTCTAAATTTATTTGCGCATTTGAAAAATTAGAAAAAAAATAGCATTTATTTTATGTATTTTTAATTTATTTGGATCACATCTAATGAATGAACGATTTCTAATACTATTTCAATAATTGTGGAAGCAGAAGATTTTAATAATATGTACACTTTTTTTAAAGAAAATTAGCCTGCTACATTGCCGGCGATCTGTGATTATAAGAGTGTTTTTCCATTGGCAATGCAACGTCAACTTTCACGTAGGGTTAGTCAAAAGCTAACTTATGTTATGGTTAATAATCAAAGTTGACGTTGCGTTAGCGTCGCGTTGCTAATGGAAATGCATCCTAAATCAGCTACGTCAACCATATGTAACGCATCCATTTTGCATAGGTTATTCATGAAAGAATAAAGTAATTCTGTAAATTTTCATATGTACAATCCAGATTCGAATATGTCTAATGAAAAATAAGAACAATTTGCGTATTAGATTAATTTTATTACTAGAACTTTATTTTATTATTTACGAGAGCTTCTCAATAAATACACCACCCATACTCATACAAAAAAATTTTAAAAATTTAAAGTAACATTTTTTTTGCTCTCAAAAACTTCTCACTGGGCCCAATTAAATGCCTTTGAATAAAAAAAAACGTTCAGAGATCAGGAAATAAAATAATTTTATAAATTAATTATTTTATATATAATTAATATTAAGAATTAATATAAATTACAATTAATATATATTTGCATAAATATTAATTATAATTTTATTTACAATTAATATTTATTGTTATTATAAAATAATTACATATATTTCCCTTAATTAACTTTTAGACTGTTCTTGAAAGAACATTAG
Source organism: Caerostris darwini (assembly GCA_021605075.1). Taxonomy (NCBI): domain Eukaryota; kingdom Metazoa; phylum Arthropoda; class Arachnida; order Araneae; family Araneidae; genus Caerostris; species Caerostris darwini. The sequence continues at coordinate 158,350 of BPLQ01014999.1, forward strand.
AAAATTTCATATTTTTTTATTAAGATTTATCACATATTCCTACTGCTTATTTCACGTCAAGCAATTTTAGTTTCATCTAAAAGCACAATTTCGGTTTTCATTCGTTGATATGTTTGTCGTCATTCACCAATTTAAAAATTACATAGATTTCTGTACACACATTAATGTTTTTTTATACACAAATAACGAAATTTTAAAACCTAACACGGATACAACATACCTGTTTTATATAATATTGTTCTTTGAAAGTGAATTAAAATTTAAATCAATTTCTATTACTGTCTGTACAATAAAATGAGAAGACTATTTTAAGGTCAGAAATTCAAGAAAATATTACACGATATTATTAGCCGAGTAGTTTAAATTTAAAATATTTTAGATGTTTTGATTAAAATCCGTTTATACTAAGCTGCAAAATTTTTCAATAAGAAAAATTTTGCTATATCTAGCGATATTCATTATAAATACAGAGCTAGAACTGCACACATGCAGTTGGTAGTTATGTACTCGATATCTTTACTGATAATCTGATTCACCTTTAATGCAACTTCAGTCGAATTTAATTTGAACCGGTGGATGATGCTCTTTACCTTTTTTTTATTTTTTTGCTTTACTCGGTATTTAAAATTGTAATCAGTTATGTATCAACCGAAATTTATTTTGATTAAATGGTTTGGTTTAGTTTGTATCTCTACGGTCTTTTTTTTTTTTTTTTTTTTTTTTTTTTTGCACACTTTAAGCTAATTAGTGGTTAGTGGGCCTACAGTTTAACGTAGATTCCGAACCACTAACAAACATCCATGCCATTTCCAGGATTGATTAAATATAGTTGTTGAATATATTTTATGTGAACATGACTTTAGTATTTTATATTATGGTAATCATTGTTTATTTCAGGTCCTACTATTTTGAGCACTACTTCAGCTACAAATGGATCTGGTGGAACTACTGTTACAACAGGAGGTTTACCGGCTGTGAGTAGCAGTCTTTCACAAACTGCTTACCCAGGGATTCTACCCACTAATTATACTGCAGTAAGCATAATATTTATTGCTTAAAATGTTTCTTATATCTTGAATAATTTCAGAAAAATCACATTCCCTTTACGTCTTTATTAGAAATTCCATTCTCCATCGCAACCCGTTGCGTAAAACATGGTAAACAGCTTACTAAATTCAAGTAATCATTAAAATCGAATGTTTACTGAATATTTTAATTTATGTTTGAATAAATTAATTAAAAAATTTAAGAATAGACTTACGATATTGGGAAATTCGAGATTGTTTCACTCCTTTTGTCATCTCATTGTTCTTCGTCTTTGAAATGAATTAGTGTGAAATTTCTCAACTATTATGCAATCAAATAAACTATGAAGTAATACAGTGTTTAATTCGTTTTCTGTGCTGTTAGTTTCGATAAAGATACCAAATCGAGAATGTACATTGAAGAATTACCATAAACAACCTCAGTGGCTTCACAAAAGGAAGGGGGTCATCGATAGCGGCTTCATTATCATTTAAAAGGTTGATATCTTCACTTTCATCAGCTTCGGGCTAGAAGCTACATAGAAATATGTTCTCAGCTGAAAATTACCATAGTAAATTTTAAAAAAAAAACTATTTAAGAACTTCAGCTTCAGAAAGTGTCTTCATTTTTTCTGGATTTACTTTCTTCGAAATTGATCTTCAGTCTTAATAATAGAGTAATTGTAGAATAACATTAATGAAACAAGTCAGATTGTAAATATTACCTATTTAAATTAACGCTGGACTGCTATGCTTAAAAAATTACATTCTTTCAAAAATGAGTTAATAAACTTTAGAAAGGATTAAAAATATTATAAGATCAATTTCTGTATTATAATAATACTGAATTTCTATAAATTCAGAATTATTATATTTCTTCTGAATTTCTTTTTTATAGTAATAATGTTTAATTTGTCATTTCGTTATAGTTAGAAAAACAAATTTTCTTTTTATTCTCTGAAAATAGTGTAATCTATGTTCCTGTAACTACTTGGCAATATTAACACTGAATTACTAATTTAAATTTTTATATAACAATATTATGATGATATAAAAATATATATATATTGTTTTTAACTAGAAAAATCATTCAGCTTCATTTAAGAATAATTTCAGAGCTCCACAGGTCTGAAATAATTGCTTTGGCTATTTTTTGCTACTTTAGGAAAAAAAATGATCGAATTCGGGTTTCATTTTCACCTAATTAAAACGACTTAAATATTAGCATCTTTACATATTTGACAGGCATCTTCACCATATTTTCGTTGTCATCTAATCTGTGCGTAAGAGTTTAGGAAAACGTGTTTTCTTCATTTCTGATACAAACGTAGATCAGTTTGTTAACGACCAAGAAGGCATCTACCCATAAACACAACAGTAATATACCAAAACAGAGTTAATTTTTGGAAGAAGGAATGTTACTTTTATAGTTTTATCTCTTATCATCGAGAACTTTTGGTAATTTAACATCAATGTTTAGTGCATTTCATCATAAAACAAAGCAGCGAAGAAAAAACTCTGAAATGTCCTTCATAATATTTTCATATGAGTTTTCCATTGTGACTAATTATTATAGAAAATAAGTTGATGATTGAACATATTTTAGAATAAATTAGCTATCTCTCTATTCAAAATATCAAAGTAGCAATGTTAGCAAAACATTTTACTTCAAATTTAATTACTAACAGGGAAAAACGAACTTCAGAAGACAGCCATATAATATTATATTTAGATGTATGTGCATGATCATATATTATATTTATAAAATACATAGAAAACATTCTCTGCCGTGAGCTCTAGATCTATCCGTCTAATTCAATGGTTTTTAAAGAGTGCACCAAGAAGCACTGGTGTGTCATGTATTCCAGTATTTCAGAGAAATATGTCATCAGATTTAAAAATAAATGTAGTTACACTTTCTCTTGTCAGTTTTTCCGTTCAATGATGAGGTTTTCGTGACTAAGAGTGCACAGGCACGTCTGTTGCTGATTCACTGCTTTGATAGTAATGAGTTTGGATTTGTAATCATCCTTAAAATCAGAGGTACTTAACTGTTGTGACTGATCGCCTTGCATCGACAGTCAGTCACCCTGGTTGGAGGGGTTTACTCCAACATGACTCACAAATACGTGTAGTTACCCATAAAAGTTCCATCCGGATCCATTACTTCTCCCGTTCCCACTGTAGGGAACAATATTAATTCGCCGAAATGATATTTCCTATCATGGTGAAATAGCAGATGGATGTTTTGATGTGCGAGGTGGATGCTTCATTGTTGACAACAATGACCAAAGCCTTTATGTACAAAACAAAACTACCGAAATTCCCTGCCTATAATCTATGACTTATACGTTAAAAACTTAAGAATGAAAAAAAAAAGAAAGTGACATCAAAATATAAAGAAGCAAACTTATGAGAGCAAAGCGACATCAAAATATAAACTGCTTGTTTATATTTTGGAAGTTTGTATTTTATATTTTGGAACAGTCAAATTAACTTATGAGAGCTTGGATAATGGAAGAGACATATTTTTACGAAAGGATGCGCATCATATACCAGTATGTACAAGTAGATCGCTGTATATAATAAAAAGTGAGGATTGCCTGTAATTGAGTAAATAGTGAGGATTGCCTGTATATAATAAAAAGTAAATTTATATTTATTTGATAGTATTAAAAATTTCATGCGGTTAAATAATAACTTTTTATATACATCCAATATTTAAATACACCGCCAAAATAGATATAAACACACCACCAAAAAAGATGTAAACACATGATGAGACTAATGGTGATCACAATGATGGATGAATGATGACGATTCGTGGCCGGTCCTCATCACGGCTACTTTTTTGTGCTTGCATTTCAACATGGATTTTTTTATTTATTTATTTATTTATTTTTTTTTGCAATCCTATAAAATACATAATGAATTTTTGAAACAAATATTAGCCAATGGCTGGCGTCGTGATGGCTGTAAAGGTCAATAAAGTCATCCACTTTAATGACCGTGAGTAATTTTTTCACCTTTTCGTTTTCATTTGATCTGTTCATCCTTTCTTATTACCAGACACATATTCAAATCATATCCCTGCCTTTTATCAAGTTTGCGAATTTCTGTGTCATAAATAAAAGTACTCAAAAAAAGTAAAAACGAAATAAAATAACACTTAAGATACTCCACAAATACTTATTGCGCATATTTTTAGAAATATTTTGTCATTCAACTTTTGCTTTTAATGTTAAATTGATAAACAGACGAAACTAAAAAAAAAAAAATTCAGACATTAATTATCATTTTATTACAAATATTGTCTGTTAAATGTATTTATGTTAGTAAAAAAATTCAAAAATTATACTTTTTTTAGCTATTGCTTAATCACCATAATTTAAAAAAAGCGTGAAAATTTAATGATTAGTTGAAACATGTCGGGAGATATAAAGAAAAGATTTTTTTTAAAAAATACTGGCTTAAGGATTGATCTAAGGAAATCAAAACGTGACAGAATGAATAAAAAATGTCTGAAGATGATTAAAACAGAGATTCCTTTATTCCTGCAATCGCGTCTTTGTAGAAAAATAAAATTACCCGAAGAACGAAATGATGCAAAGTTACTGAAAACATCGTTTAATCGGTCATTTCCAATTTTTAATGTATGCCTATTGGTCAAAAATAACCCGGATCTTTTAGTCACTCATTTCTTGTGTTTACTGTTTGCCGTATTGGTGGAGAATGAACGATTTGATTTTTCTTGTCTTGTTACTGAGATTTATGTTCACTAACGCTGCTATCTCAATTTATTTAAATGCTATCAAATTATGAAAGACACTGTGTTAATGATCGAAAAAATACTATAAAACCCTAAATTCATTAATCCATGATAGTCTGTCAAATGTTGATTCATTAATCCATGATAGTCTGTTGACAAAATTTTGACGGTCAATTTGGATACAAAAATTGTATCCAAAAGCGCTCTGTAACTTGTTTCTTGGGTCTTATTTCATACAATGGAACAAAATATGTTTCATGATTTCTTGTATATTACAGAATGGCAGTATTGTATGAAATCTAGAAAGTAGATCGTCTTCCTTTCCTTGTAGGACAAAGTCAATGGCAAGGTTTAATGCTTTTTAAATGAATAAATTCTTGAATGTATTTTCTGCTTACCTATTGATCTGTTGTATTTAGTAGTGGGTTTTTTCTCCCTTTCTTTTTTGTTGTTGAAATATAAGATTCTCTGAAGGTATCCAGTGAAACTGAAACATAATGGTATCCTACTGATTTTGTTAGAAAGTCAACTAGTTCATTCTCTGTAATTACTCTAGAATCCAAATAAATAAAATTGTTAAAGGGATGTTTAAGTTGTTTTTAAGTTGACTACCGAGTAGTTTTATGACGCGATTGAATTAAAAGTTGCATTTCTTTAAAGCTGGAAGAATAGAAAGACATGTGAGATGATATAATTGTGAGCTGAAAGAACATATGACAGACTGGCTTAAAATCAGTGTAAAGGCTTCATCTGTGAAAATGCTATTTGTTATTTAAAATATGTCCTGACTCTTTGGAAACTATTTCTGAAGCCAAAATAACCTTGTCTTTCCAGTGTTAATTTTTATGTTGTTCAAAAAGGTGTTTAAGCTCATTGTGTGGAGTAACTATTTGTTTTGAAAGTGTAGTTCATCAAGGTGAAAAATAATTTTCTAGTTCTGGCTAACTAGTAGTAAATCGGAAAATTAATTAGATACACCTTTTTTATGTTTATCAAATAATGCAGATAATATACTTAATCTTCAAAAGTAAAGGAATACTGATTTATAAATAATTACTAATTAGAAGTTTTTGATATTTCTGGGAGGTCTGCAGTTTAAGGTTCTGTTTGTTTTATGGCAACTTTCTCTCTTCCCCCTCCATTTTTCTGCGGTTTGCGCCAAGTCTCTCCCTAAATAAACAAAATGGCCGCTGCGGCTATAGTTTACATTTAACTATAACAGGCATTTTATATGCTGTTCGTGTCGAAATGATAAAAAATAAAAAATAAAAAAAATGTAATGATATATGACGGGTTTTTTTTTTCTTCTATTTTTTAAAAACAATTATTGTTTTTGCTGATAAACATTATATAATCAGCATCGCCTTAGTTTTGGCGATCTCGCTTCTCCATCGCTTAGTTTATCCTGGGCTTTACGATACTAGCACTCGCTCTGGCTCGCCGCTACGCTTATCGTAAAGCAGCGCGCTTCGCGCTGACCTTTTGCTAACATCACACCAACTCTCCTGAAAGGCCTGTGCTCCACACGCGTAGTGCATTACACACAATAGCTAATCCAGAGATGAGAGCAGAGACGCCGAACCCATTGCTCAACAACGTCTTTGTTATCGCTCCCTCGTCTATGAAGAGGCCTCCTGGATCAAGTCGTTAAAACAATTTCAAGGGAAGTCTTAATATACTAATACTTGAAAAATAATCCATTTTACACACTATGCTTAAGCACTGCATTCATACCCAATTTATAAAAATAAAAATAATTTAAAGGGCCTTTTATCTACTCTACCGTCTGAACACACAACGTCCAACTCACCTGTCGTTCGTTGATCTTTACGCAGACGTATGAAATGATTAAAGAAAACATAGACAACACAGTTTTAAATTTCAAAAGTTTAAGAAGCTTCAAATTTGTCATTAAATAATGATGACACACAGCAATCCGTTAAACAGCCCAAAAGTAACGGTTTCAACAAGACCTTAACCAGATAAGTACAAGAAGAGTACGAGCACACTGGTCATGAAGAGGAACAGATATGATATCAATCGTAAAAAAAATTAAGGTTAACAAATTTTAAAAAAAAGGTACAAGGTTAACAAATAAAAAGAACCCACACAAACAGATGTACAAATATGATAAACAAACACGAACAAATATGATAATTAAACACGAACAGAGGAGCAATTATGCTATCAGTCATAAAAAAACGAGGTATAAAAACACTGAGTGGAAAAGGGTTATCACCCTTTGGCGTAGATAAGAGATTTGGCGCCATCAGAACCCTAAACTGCATAATCCCTATATTTCTAATTTCAATCGCATAATTTTGTCTATTTGAGATGTTTTAAACATAGCTTTTTTTTTTATTTCCTGTAGCCACAATCTCCACGATATCCTCCAAATCATCCATTAAGCGGTTCTAAACATCTATGTTCCATTTGTGGTGATAGAGCATCTGGTAAACATTATGGTGTATACAGGTATGATTTAATAATAAACTATAGTATTTTATTTATAAATATTTCTGATTAAATAACAAATTAAAGTATACAAAGCTAGTCTTATATCTAACAAGTTTTAGTGATTTCATCAAAGAATACTTTAACAACCTTCATTATTTTTAACTGTATATCACACATTATTTTTTCTCTCTTTCACAAAACTAAATGAATAAAATTTCATATAAAATCGAAAAAAGTTGTGAAATAAAAAATTAACTTTTTAAACAGCTAATATGATTACCGATTTTTTCTGTAAATTGTGATTTATTTGAATGGTAAATTAAACTAGCAATTACTTTAGTTTCAAAACAACTCAGATGGTTCCACATTATTATTCAAATTTGAACATTTTGTTGGTTATTTTTTACTTGTTTCAATATTAAATATCATTAGCACATCAAATCCTGACATAAATTTTCAAAATGAATCAAATACAACAAACTTGCACGGTACTACATTTTAGTAAAAACATGAAAAAATTAAATTTCTTTGTAAAAGAATTTTTAGAGTATCAAATGTTGATAATTGATGCACTGAAACAACAAAAGAATTCTTTTAGATGCAAAATTTTCAGAAAGTTAATTCAAGTTTTCGATTAGAAATGTATAAAAAATTTATTCTCAAAACCCACTGTGCATGTAAAATCTCTAATATTAATTTATAAAAGCTATTTCTTTCACAAAACAATTGTTAAAATATAAATATGTTTAGATTATTGTCACAATTAATTTCCAGTTATAGAAATATTAAATTAAAAATATTGTCTAGGTTTATTCATTGGAAATAATTGTTTTTCTGTCATTTTATTGTTTTTATTATTATTACAAAATTTATAAGGATTTGATTCAAAATATTCCCTTTAACTGATAACATTTCATTTATTAGTATTGCATGATAAAAGAGAATTTATCATCTAGTGTTGAAAAGTTTTTAAAAAAACGCGGTAACACTTTCCTGTTATTTTAATCTCTTAAAATTCTAAATTTATTTAATAAATACTCCCTGAATCGATTTTTCAAAAAAATACATTTTTTTTTTTTATTTACAATAAAGAAAAAGTAGCACATATATATTCTGAGTTATAAATTTTTTTTTTCTTTTGTAAAAAGTTTCAAGTATAGCTTATTATTATATTAGTTTTGTTATAGATTTTTCTTTTTACATATTATGTGAAACATAATTTGAAAACATTTTCAGTTAAATTAGATATGAAAATTAAAGTTAAATGTAATGTTTGTTAAATACATGTGTTTTCAAAATTTTCGTATATTGTAATCTCGAACAGTAACAACTTTTTTTTTTAAAGAAATGTTATGATTTTTAAAAATAATATTAAATTTTTGGATTAAAATAAATTTCATTTATAATGAAATCTCTTTAAAGTGGATTAATTGAATTCTACTTTTAATGATTCTGCATTACCTCCCTTTCCCTCAGTTGTGAAGGCTGCAAAGGATTTTTCAAAAGAACTGTACGCAAAGATCTATCCTATGCTTGTCGAGAAGATCGAAATTGCATTATTGATAAAAGACAAAGAAACCGTTGTCAATATTGTCGATATCAAAAATGTCTTGCTATGGGAATGAAGCGGGAAGGTTAGTATCTATCTTAAAATGAATATAATTATTATGCATTACTTAAAGGAAAATATTTATGAGTAGCTTCATCTTAATATTAATATATAGTGTGATAAAAATATTTTTATCTCTACATTTTATACAAATAAATAATTTTTTCATTTTTTTTCTTTAAATGTAAATTATGTGAGCTATTTCAACTTATAAGATTGCTTTTATGCATATAATCTGCAATTTAAATAGACGGATAAATAAAATATTAAAGTAAATCAATTTTTATTTCAAAATTGGGTTGTTGTTGTTGTTGTTGTTGCTTATCCCCTTGATTTAGAATCCTAAACCAAGTCCAGTAGATCATGCTGCATCAATAGATCGTAAACTGTCCTCCCCTCATTCAACAGTTGCCTCACAGTGGCACCAATACAATCTATGAGATGAGAGGGAGATGCGATGGTCGAACAATGACAAAGGGCATATGTCTTCTCGTCTCCATTGAAGGTCAAACTCTTAATGTGGCCAGTCCTTAGTCTAGCTAAAACCGTCTGAGCAGGTCTAGGACAGGAGCACTGTATGGACATACCAGGATATTTAGCGGCGTACCATGCATGAATTGGTGGCGACCTCCAAGAGGTATTCACTCTGGCTAAAGTCATGGAATGAACCTCTGAAGCTAACAGATTGGAAGAAGAAGCTTTGGGAAGTTCGCAACCTTCCTAGCGAGCAGATCAGCAATTTCATTTCCGTAGATGCCCACATGGGAGGGAATCCACTGCAAGCACACCGATCCGATCTGGTCCAAAACAGCTAGTTTGGAAACTATATCCTGCCCCAATTTGTCCAAGATGCTTGGCCAATTTTTCAAATACTGTATTGAGCTCTTACTATCAGTCAGAATCCAAACATCAGGTACTTTAAAGTCTAAAGCTAGATTCAGAGCTTCGCTTATAGCAGTTAATTCTGAGCGGAATACTGAGCTGTGGTCCGGGTTTCTAAAACGATATCTAAATTCTCCTGTACTTGTCTTCATAAAAATTCCGCTACCTGTTCTTCCAGAGTCAGATTTGCTTCCATCAGTGTAAATAACCAGGGCCCGAGGAGAAATGTTATTGATGATCTCGAGAGCCAAGTGACGCAGCAACTCCGGGTGTTCTTCGTGTTTGATAAATTTCACATTCAAGTCTTCATTAAAAGTTACATTACTAAGTACAGTAGTAGGTGTCAGTAGATTAAAAGGAACACTGGGCTCGACTTCAATATCTGCCAATCCCTGCTTCCATATTAAACCCAAAGGGCTGTCCTTTTTAATCTTTGGTTATTCGTCCAGTTCGATAAAAGGTTAGATTATCTGTTATAAGGCTTAAAACTCTTTAGCTTTGCGACGTACGTCGCCATATTTATTTCTCTTCTCAATGAGAGGGGCTGAAGATCAGCCTCATAACAAGCAATATCATTGGGACAACTGTGCCTGAGACCAGTGATAATTCTGGCAGCACTAGATTGTATTCTCTCTAGTTTTTTTAGGTTAGTATTTGCAGCAACTTGATAGATCTGGTAGCCATATTCAAGGATTGGCCTTATAAGAGCAGTATAAAGTGATCTTGAGTGTGCCTGCATCGGCTCCCCAATCTCTTCCAGAGATGTATTTTAGTAGCTGAAGCCTTTTCCTACCCTTCTCACAGAGTCTGTTAATGTGCTTACTACTGTTAATTTCAGTATCTAGAGTAAACCCTAGATAGGTAGGAGTTTTAGTCGAGTCTAGTAATTGTCCCTTTAGAAAAATTTTTGGCTGATAGTTGAATAAGTGTCTGTTAGTTGTGAAGAGGCAACTTATAGATTTGGTTGTGTTAAAAGCCAATTTATGCTCATCTGCAAAGTGTTGAATTTTCTCCAAGGTGTCGTTGAGTTGGGTACTTTACTTTAAAAAAAAAATTGGGTACTTTACTTTAAAAAAAAAACTTAAAGTATTTGAATTATAATAATTAATATAGGTATTATTTATTTGAATCTATTCATTAAATAAAATAATAAGAGAAAGTCACTTTAAACATAATAGTTACTTAAATTCTTTTCTGAAATAATTTGGATAGAAGATGATTTATAATGAAATCTTGTACTTAATTAACTAATTATTATTTTTAAGTTCATAAGTTTCTATCAATTCTTGTAAAATGATATTTACAGTGGAGTAATTTAGTTGCACAAAAGAAAATTCTCAATTTAAATGAAAATAGCTGCCTAGGAAAATGTTTTGATAGTGCTTAATAAAGTATTATTTTACTTGCTTTCCAAACCAAAATATTCCTTAGTCACTGGTTTTTAGTTAATAACCTTTTTTTTTATATATAATCCTTGATATATATAGAAAAAGTTTAGTGAAATTTCAAATTTTCCATTCTATTTACAACCCAAGAAAATTTCTATTCAGGAAATTTATTTTATCTTTGGTGAACAAAGATTTATAAAATTAATAATCATTATTTTATTTTATAAGAACATATATTTATAAAGTTTTAACTGAATATTATGTAAGGTTTATATTTTCTTCTTACTTGAGTTAAGACTGGAATAACTGATGGAAAACATGGTTCTGTTACACAATAAATAAAAATAATCCTCTGTAAAATATGATAAAGATATAACAGTAAGCATTTCAAAAACCGTGATGAAATATTTTATGATGTATACATGTTTCTAGTTTAGGAGATATGCTTTTATTTTATGCTTGATTTAAAATTAATTTTTTATATTACAAAGAAATTTTTAATCTTGGAAATAATCAGAACTATTCATGTGTATAATTTAGTTTAGTTAATTTTTCCTAGTTAAAATTTCTTAATTTATTGAAATTTAGTTATTATTTTCCTTTTTTGTGTAGTTTAATGTAATTTTGATATTTAAATCGGAGTGAATCACTTGTAGCAGTTGCAACAATTTTAAATGCTTTTATATCAATATGCTTTTAGTTAGTTTATTCACATAGACATATTTAAGCAAATTATCATATTCTTAATTTATGTAATTATATGCTAGCTGTCCAGGAAGAGCGACAAAGGACAAAAGAACGCAATGAAAATGAAGTTGAAAGCACGAGCAATTCGCAAAATGATATGTCTATAGATAGAATTCTAGAAGCCGAGTTGAGAGTCGAGCCTAAAACAGAAGGATTAGATGCAAGTGTAAGTATATGTTCATGAAGAAATTTCATAGGTTTTGTATTTTTTCATTCTTTTATTGAACATGGATAAAGATATAAACTCATTATTATAGCTAAATCCTTTTGTTGCATACAATTTTCATATTAAACTTTATGAGAATAAAAGATTGTTTTTTTTTATCATCATGTTTAGATAAAATGTAACAGTTTTTAGAAAAAGAGAATGGTTAAAAAACATTTTTATCTGTTTGTTATTCTATAAATATGATATACTGAAAAAATTTATACATTATTCAAAATGCTTTCAACAGTTTAGAAAAATAACTATTGTAGTTATGTTTGAAAAAGAAATACAATTACTATATGGATATATAAAACATAACTCTCTCTCTCTCTCTTTCACACACACACACACACTCTGTGTTGGCTATCAAAGGTCAACATAAGCAAGGAATATGTAAATTATATCTATTATTCAAATAAAATTTAAGACAAAAAGGAAAATATTAAAACTAAGCTTAATTCCACTGATGTGATGTAAATATATAATGGTGTTTGCATAACCAATAACTCATGTTACATATTCCAGCGTGAAAGATTGAAACTTTGAATGTATGCTTATAAACAGTCTACATTGTTTAATGAAGTATCAAAGTTCATATGGTATATTTTAGGACGATCTATGGTGTGCCAAATATTTTATTACTGTTAATATAAATGTAATGATAGGCAACAGAGGTGAACACCAAGGCAGAAATAAATATTGGTGAGCATTGAGAAATTGGGACATATTACATAACATTAAAATCATTAATATTCATAATTGTTCAACTACAAAATTCTTGTAGATAGAGAAGGACAACTAGGCTCTAAAACTTCAGATATTTATCAGTTGCTTTTGAATAATTTAATACCTTCTTTTTCCATAATAGTTTAATTCTAATCTCGAATTACAGTAGAAGCTCGATAAGTCGAAAACCTCCACAACTCGAAAAAATGTTTTTGTTCCCTTCCTTCAAGCCCCAAACCTCCATTACTCGAAATTTCAACCCTCTATAAATCGAAATAATGAGTCAATCCCCACAAGCCATTTTAATATATATTTTCCCTCCGTAACTCGAAAAAAAAAAATTGAACCTCTGTATCTCGAACATTAGCAATGTTTGATTTTGCAATCTTTTTTACAACCTTTACAACTCGATCATTTGAAACTAATTACCTCTATAGCTCGAAGAAAAATAAGTTACCGACTTTAAAGATTTGCCGACAATGCACGTCATTGTTTCTTAGAAAACAATATATGAGTATATAGTAAATAGAATAACCAATTCGATGAAATAGTAACTTGAAAGAAAAAGAATTTTCTGCTCTTTATAGCTTAGATAGTGCTATAGATAAAGAACGATCGAATTGTCTAAAGCAAAAACAATCAAAACAAACCTTTTTAATTTTAAGGTTGTTTCGGAATTATTTTGATTTTTTTATTGTAGTACATAATATAACTTTTAAGTTGCAAATAAACATGTTTATTACCTCTGTAAATGTCCAATATTTCCTTGCAAAATCCGCGTAAGTCGAAAACTCTATAATTTGAATTATTTGGAGTCTCCCTTGAAGTGCGACTTACAGAGGTTCTACTGTAGTATGTTTTTTGTATGATGTACTAGTAGTAGTAATCAGTTGTGGGTTTTAGTTATATCAGAAATGTAAACATGCCATATGTAAGAATAGACTTGTCTGGCAATGGATTCATTTTATCTCTTTGCCATATCAACTGTCTGTTATAAATTCAGTACCTTATTGTCATATAAAAATCATACTGTCATTGTGGCACCTCCAGTCTTAGATGTAATCACTGTGGTACTTAAAAATAAGTTAAGATTTACTTCACAAAACGTCAAGAAATTCATTTGTCCTTGTAAAAGAATTTAATTTCCTTTGCAGCTGAAAACACTTCATAAGATTAAATCAAAAAATAATTCAATTAATAGAAGCTTTGAACAAGTTCTTTGTTAAGGCCAACAACTCTAAATTGTACATACAGACTCTATAATTTTCAGTTAAGATTCTTAATGCTGTAATTCTATTCATGTTAATTGCATGAAAAACAACTCATTTTTGTTTGGTTTTATTACAAAATTATTACAATCATTTTAATTGGTCAGTACAATTGGTGTGCTTCTTAAACCCAATAATCACATTACTATGGCTTCATTTCTTCTTTTATGAAGACTGGCTTCTCAGAAAATTAATTTACAAACTTGATGAACCTCCTTTCTGTTGTCAAACTTTGAAAACATGCAGATTCCGGCACTATGCCTTTTTATAAAGAACAATTTCCTACTCAGGAACTGTGAGGAAATACTATTCTATATAAAACAGGCTTTCCGTTCCTGCTTTTTATATTAATATTTATATATGGAGGATGTCAAAGATCAAGTATTTCACGTACTGGTTGTAACGTAATAGCTAGTTGCACAAAAAAAATAATTTAAGTTTTCATTTTATTGATATACAGTGTAATGGGTAAATAAATAATTTCATGTGGGATTGATGAAAAAAATGACTTAAACTTTGTAGTATAGTTGTATCACCAATTGTGTGTAAAACTGACAAGCATCTAAGATGCAGAACTGTGTTTAAATCTAATCTTAAAACCTAGTATTATAGAGAACAGTATTTTTTTTTTTTTTGAGAAATTTAAATTACTATAAAAATAATTTTAATTTTGATAATTAAAATTGTAAGTTAAATATTATCAAAAGAAAAGATTGATTAAACAATTCTATAATAAATATTTAATTTTTTTTTTTTCTTTAAAAACTGCTTTGCACCACATGCATCTAACTAATACTTCTGGCATGTAATCGATTTTTCAATTTATGCTTTTAAAATTGTTTACTTTTCCACATACTCAATGATCGAACTATATTTAGTTACATTTTTGTAATAAGCCATGTATAAAAATGATTATATCTGTAATTGTATTGTTGATTCTATCATGAAAAAGTTAAATTAAATTATTCCTCATTGTTAATTTATGATTGCAACATTGTATGAAATTCATGAAATTTATTAATAATCATAATCATGTCATTATACTATTTAACAGAGGTATTATTTGAGAAATTTTTTTTTAGTGTTGTTTATAAAAAATACTGTAAAACTTACCTTACCTTACAGAGGTGTTATTTGAAAAAAAAAAATTTTTTTAGTGTTTATAAAAAATACTGTAAAATTTGCCTGACAATTTATATTTATATAATATTAAATCATATTGAATTTTCTAAATCTAAGTTTTTGAATCTAATTTACTGAAAATTTATGAAACAAATTAGCTGAGAATACTTTTTCCCCACTCATTTTCACACTTATTATTTCATAATATAACTGTGGATAATAGATGAAAAAAATTATATTTATTAAAATTTTTATATGTTGAAGTGTAGCTGTATCTTATTTATATTGTGAGTTAGATGTTTTTCATATTCCTCCTTATATAGTGGTTTGTTAAGCAAGAATGCCCTGTATCACCTCAAAAAGATTCTGTGATTAACATATGTCAAGCTGCAGATAAGCAACTTTATCAACTTGTGGAATGGGCTAAACACATACCGCATTTTACGGAGCTTCCTCTTGAAGATCAAATGGTCTTATTAAAAGCTGGTAATTACAGTGCTTTTATTTCTGTTCTGTTAAAACTTGTTTTCTCTAAAAAGTTCTATTTTAAGCAAGTATATTAGAAATTGTTTCTTGTATGTGCATTATATTTATCAATATTAGAAAGAATATAAATAAATATTGGCATAGCAATGATTATTTCAGAATTATATTTCATTTATGTTGAGAAAGTTTTGATGAAGTTTCTTGAAAATAATAATCAAAACTGAAAATGAGGACCTCCCCCCCCACCCCCCAAAAAAATCCACAAGAATTAAAAGGATAATTTTATAAATAACTGAATTATGCATTGTAATTTCAAATTTACTTATTCTGGTTATATTTCATTATCAAATATAGTTAATTGAATTAATTATGTAAATTTGCAAACTTTTTTTTCTGTCTGAATTGTTAACTATGGAAAAAAATTTAAATGGAATACATTTAATTAAAAATTTTAATAGTGTTAATTTAATTGTTAATTCATAACTGCAATTTAAAATAAGAATCTTTTGTTAAGCATTTTTATCAAATATCATGATTTATTTTCTAATGCTTTTTTAAATTCTTGTAATTTTTTTAACATGCATGAATGATCAAACGTAAAAAATAATTAAAAATGTAAATTTCTTTATTTTTTCTATTAAAATTATTTTGTATTTTTGTCGATATGGTAAGTAGAGATTAAATGTTTCCATATTTTCTCTTGAAATATCATTTTAATCCCATGATAGAATTTCTTTTTCAGTGATTATAACAAAATGTTTTTATTTTATCAGTTATTGAATTGAATTTAATATCTTAAATTATTGAATCTATTTAAACCATGTGATAAATGAATGCTTTACCATTTATCTTTAAAAAAAAATTGTGATTCTAAATATTCTGATGTAAAATACAT
This sequence comes from Caerostris darwini, assembly GCA_021605075.1. Lineage (NCBI taxonomy): Eukaryota > Metazoa > Arthropoda > Arachnida > Araneae > Araneidae > Caerostris > Caerostris darwini. Next base: position 174,932 of record BPLQ01014999.1, read on the forward strand.
GTGATAATATATTTTTATTTGAATTTTTTTAAAATATTAAAATAAATTTATAATGATTTAGTAGGCATTTAAAAACGTATAATTGTAATTTATTATGTACTAGGTTTGCAAATATGGTTACATTGAGTTTTAATTATCTTAAATTCTAACAAAAAATGTTATATAGTTGGAGGAAAATTGTTTTCTTAATTTAATATAATTGCTGCAAGATTATTATTTAGTTTTAAAATATGTATTTAAGTTATTTGCATTTGCATTTGCATTACAAATGAAAAGAGATTTGTTTTCTATGTTTTTTAAAGGTTGGAATGAGCTCTTAATTGCTGCGTTTTCTCATCGCTCTATTGATATTAAAGATGGGATCGTACTAGCTACTGGGCTTGTTGTTCAGAGGAATAGTGCTCATAGTGCTGGTGTAGGTACAATTTTTGAACGAGTACTTTGTGAATTAGTTGCAAAAATGCGAGAAATGAAAATGGATAAAACAGAATTGGGATGTTTACGAGCCATTGTACTTTTTAATCCGGGTAAGAAAATTTTTTCAATTTATCGCGTTATAATTAAGTAGTTTTTATTTGTCAAACTATAATAATGCATTTCATTTAGTCTAAATAAGCGAATAAGATAATTTTCTGCATTATGCACTGAAATAAATCTATAAAATCAGTAGTTTGTAGTTAATATCACTCCTTCCAACATTTATGGATTTCTGTGAAATACACAGGTTTGAATTCATTTTGATGGATTTATGAAGCATCATTTTAAAAGGATTTCTGACACATTAGGGTATTTTTTTTTAATTACACTGCATATTGAAAGCGAAAATAAACGGCTGATATATCAACTGTTTATTTATATAAATATATATCAAATATATATATTTCCTCCATTACTGAGTACTCACATTTTCATGTTCTACCATGACTGTACATCTGTTATTTCTAAAAATGTTTATTCCAGATTATTTTCAAATCCAAATATACTTTCTAAATCTGGCTCATTATTTTTACTACTTTAGTTTTGAAAATCATTATGATTAAAAAGAAAAAAAAATTTTTAATTGCTTTTTAACTATAATATGAAATTATTTTATTACTTCTGTATTTTTGTATATAATAAATAAACATGTTTTAATTCTTATAACTCTACTATAATGAGCAACTTGAATTTTAATAAAAACTGTGCAATATTCGTAGATCATTCACTGAAATTAATAACCTAATCAATAATTATCGATTGGATTTATGAAGAGGAGCATTAATATAAGGATTTAAAAAAAAATCTCTTCATTTTGTTTGCATTTTAAAATATACTATGTATTAAATTTTCACCAGATATATTATATACAGAGAAATTATTGTAAAATGTTATTTTTATATAGCTCATATTTTCTGAAGATCAGTCTAATATTTTAGCTTACAGTGTTTGAATATCACTTAAGTTAATTTGAATATCAAATAAACAGTTTTAAATACCTTCACAACAATTCATTTAGCATTAATTTAAGTGGTTTATAACGACTTCAGTCATATATATATATATATATGTAAAATGGATTTTTGACTGAAAATATGCTATAATATGTGTGAAAATTTTATATTGTTATGTAAATATCAATTAAAAACATTTTCAAACCCTTTTTATTTATTCATGGTTTTTTTCTTCTCTTTTTTTTTTTTTTTCTTCTTTTTTTTACATAGAAGTTAAAGGGCTGAAATGTGCACAGCAGATTGAAAATTTAAGGGAAAAAGTTTATGCTTCATTGGAGGACTACTGTAAACAAAACTATCCAGATCAACCTGGACGTTTTGCAAAGCTCTTGCTTCGTCTACCTGCTTTACGGAGTATAGGACTCAAGTGCTTGGAACATCTGTTCTTTTTTAAGCTTATTGGAGATACTCCAATTGATAATTTTTTAATGTCGATGTTAGAAGCTCCAGTTGATCCATGATAACATTTCTTTTATTATTATAAATAAAATGTTTCTGTAATAAAAAACAACTTCATTTCTGTTATTGTGGCCTTTTATATATGTGTTTTATTTATGGTGATTTAAGTCATGCTTTCACCATTATCAAAAGAAAGAAAGGCATCTCTATTTATTTAAATGTAGTTCAATATTAATCTGAAAATAAAAGCATTACATATCAAAATTTAGCACTACACTATAACAATAATAGTTTGCATAATCTTTTAATTTTTTTAAAAAAATAAATAATATTCTTTTAAAGTTTGATTTTCTTATTTTATCTTTAACAACTGTTAATTATTGCTGGATAAAAGTGATTGTTTTTAGAAAACCAATCATCCCTCATTAAACCACTACTCTCTCTTTTTGCCATAAAAGTAGAATTAAGAATTCTCTAATTATTATTGACATCTAATAGTCCCTTGATAGGATTCCACTATGACAACCACCATTGAGTTTTTGGTACAACGGCGTTTAGTATAGAAGCCTATTCCCTGAAACTGTATAAAAAAATTGCACTTTAGCACTTTATTTTGACTTTTTTAACTATGCTTTCAATGTTAGTGGTATGTTGAAAGTTTATGTTTGCATGATTCATAGTAAAAAAAATATTGGTAACTTTCACTTAATGAGTAAACAACAAGTGACACAGTACTATGATTTGGAAACAGAATAAATACTTTATTTTCGATTTTCTCTTTGCAAAAGATGAGGGAAGAATGGAAAGCATTCCTTTTCATTAAAAACTTAATCTACTGCAAAGAACCAAAATCACATGTCTGGTTTTTTCAAGGTCAATTCTTATGTATAAATTTTTTGTTATAATTGAATGAAATTTAAAATTTATGTAATTCTAGTGTATGATTCATGACAAATTAATCACTGCATGAGATTCAATTTTGAGTTGTAAATTTATAAACTTTTTCATTTTTAAGGAGATGTTTTCTTCTCTTTAATTCAATAAAACAATTTTAGATGTGAAATAGAAAAACAATATTGATTTATGAGTACAAAATTAAAAAAAAAAACACCTTCTAGCTGATAATCTGTTTTCTGGTCATTTATTTGCTTTACTTAGGAAGAAAAACATTTGTGAGAAATAAAAAAGTCATTGATTTTAATTACAAAATCTATGCATTCAGTATTGATAACTAAAATGTAAGATCTTTTAAAAAAAAAACAATATAAGAACCGATATTAACTAGTGAAATCTCTTAAATCTAACGCTCCTGCCTTTATCCGAGTTTATGAGATATCAGACAGGGCAGTTTAATGAGGGCTGACTGTATTAAGAAATATGTTTAAATTTTAATTTTATTAAAATTTGCTTTTTATTGATTAATAAATGATAATTTACATATAATGAAATATTTGCATTTTTATAACTTTTTAATTAGTTAAAATAACATAAACAAGATGAATATATTATTTATTTTATCTTCAAAATATTCACTTAAAGGGGTATTTATTTTTTGTATATATGTTTTTTTTTTCTATTACTTATCCTTCATCAGAATTTTAGAGAAAGGATATAATTTGTTTGTTCATTTGGAAGATTATTAGGAATGTGTAATTTAATCTTTTTTTCTGTATAAATATTTATTTATGTATTTCTTTATAGTAATTTATATGCTTCATATATTTAAAACTTAAAGAATTGCATGTGTATCTTCTATAAAGTATAGAATCTCATGTATTGTTTTCAGCTAAACTTTTATTCAAAATTTAATTGTTTTTTATGTTTTCAATTAATATTTAAACCATTGAATTTTATTGTAAAATTGGTATGTCAAACAGGAAAAATTTTATTGCTTGCATTTAATGTAAATAATTTTATCCAATCCTTTAAAAAATTACTATTGATTGTTTGATTTTACATTTTTGTGTGTATTTCTGCTAAAATGATAAATCTTTTTAATCAAATCTTGTTTTTTTTTCTTCTCAAAATGTAAAGATTTTAAAAGGGATAAGAAAAGCCATTGAAATTAAAAATTTTCTTTTCAAATCAGATCAGGGCAATCTAAAGTATGCCATTAATGTTATACTACCAGCATTTAATTAAATACTTTGCACATTATGAACGTTTTGGTATATACTTAAGTTTTTATTTTCAAACTTGAATATGTTGTAAAATTATTTATGAAATCTGCTTTTATTTCGAATTTTCGTTGATCATTTCCCGTGGCAAATAAAATTGTGTTTATTTATTCTCATTTCAAACACATGGAGAATTTTGGAAACTAAATATAATGTTAAGATGTAGGTTGTAGTTTCCTTGTGTATTGTTATTTAATCAATTATTTGACACTAAATAAGTGCATGCTATTTTGATTATATATATATATGCATATATATATGTATAATTCTTACATTCTAGAATATGATTTAATTTCAAATTTTAAATGGAAATTATTTTTTTTTATTATATAAGGTAATAATATTTATTCTACAGTAATCATAAAGGCTGCATGATTTTAAAGGATAAAATTTAGATCTGTGAAGCACTGTAATTTCTCAATTCAAATAACAATTTTCATTTTTGTCAATATTTTTTTCTTATAAAATGTTATAACCTCATGAATGAAATACGATAAATGGTTAGATTCAATGAATGTCTAAAGAATGATTTTAAATTCCTACTGTAATATGTATGTATAAAGAAGCATCAATACAATAAATGTCTGACATCTTTGCACAAATATAAGAGTTGTAAATTTTAAGTGTTTTAAGAATTTTCAGGTTGCTATTTGAATCACATATTTCTTAAAATATTTGTTTTCAATTATATATTACTGCTATTAAAATAACTCTTGTTTTAAATATTATTTAATGAATGAAAATGCTTTCTGAAAAATTATTTATTTTTCACATGAGAACATATTAAAAAAATGTTAATTTTCTACAAATGTGATTTTATTTGTGAAAATTAAAAATGAATATTTACTTATAAGGCATTTTCAATATAATACTTCAGCTCACTGCCAGACTATATTATTCATAAAAAAGTAGCCTTTATTCCATGATTGCTGTTTTTCTTTTTATATTTATACATTAAATATTGTTATGTATTGATGTCTTAGGTGTATCTTTATAAAATGTTTAAAATATTTGATGTGTCTTATTGTAATACTTTCATACATTAGTGTTTAAATATATACGTTAATATTTGTAATTTTAGTCATCTCTTATGATAGATCATTGTCAACAATAAACATCTATCCTGCATGTAACATTATTTTACATTTTAAAATCTTTTAATTTGATGTAATTTTTGTGGGAACTTAGATGCAAAATAATAAAATAAAAAAAATTATATGTTATCAAATCTATGTTTTATTTTTTTAATATAACCAAATTTATTTTTTTCATATAAAATTCAAAAATTCGTAATGATAGTAATAAATAAATTTTGATTTTTTATTTATAAGTCTATTAAAAAGAAATCTTTTTTTTCAATTTTAATTTTTTTTTCTGAATGGCATTTTGTATTTTCAATAAATTTAAGTATCGCTGATAAATTATTCTGACTGTCTTAAAATCATTTTTAAGTAATTAAATTGCATGTACTATATACTAATAATTATATCTACCTTTTTAAGTTCTAAAATCCATTTCCTACAATTAGACTTATTATGAATTTATAATTAGCTAGCAAAGTCTTTGTTCTGTGAATGGAACTAATTTTCAATTATTTTATAGTTTTTGTTTTTTATGTTTAGAGTATTTTTTTTTTTTTTTTTTTTTTGTAAAACTTATTTTATATTGCTTATCAATTTGATTATATTGTATATCAGAATATAATAATATGTAAATATTTTGAAAATATAAGGAAAAGGGTTTTATAATTCCTTTTAATATGTTGTGATATAATTTGCAATATATTTGATTTCCAAATTCAGTATATTTTTTATCATTTCGTAAATGTTTATATTTACTTTATAAAATAGAAATTAAAGGTTATTTAACACTTTAGATGTAGCTGATTTTGCAATAAATCTTGTACCTTCTAATTAATTCCATGTATTTTAAATTTTCAATAAGTGTTTGAGATGTACATTTTATTAAAATTTACAAGCAAAGTTATTAATGCTTATTACATCTTTTAATGATCAGTGGTTATATCTATATCTATCCATATAAATGTATAGATATATATATATATACATTGTTGAAAGTTTTCTTATGTATTTTATTTACATCTATTATGTAGAAACTATTTAGTTTAGACGTTTGGCAAATAGTTTACATACTCTTTCCCAACTTCTAATGTTTTAAACTGAGAATTTGAAGCAAAAAAAAATATATTTTATATTTATACATGAATGATAAAGTGGCTAAGTGTAATCAAAATATGCATAAGTAATTGCATGGTTAAAGGAATTTGATATGTATAGTTTTGAATAAAGTATTTTCATATATACATGGTGATATGTTTCTTGTTAAATTGTTATATGAGAAGAGATTTATCTTCATTGCTAAGTACATTTTTATATACAGAGTTTAAAGTTAACTTAATATAACTTTATTTCATTTATTCTGTTTTAATCTTTGTAAATTCAAACTTTTGATAAAGTAAAAGATAAAATATGTAATTATTAAACATATCCATATATTTTATTTTTAACATTGAAGTAAATGTAGTTGTCGTCACTGGAAATTTCATTACTATTTAATTTTGTTTTCTCTTCTGAATCTTTTTATAAATGATTAATATGAAATATTACTTCATAAGTTTATAAGTTCATAGTCATAAGTTTAGCAATGTTCATTTCCTTAGTTAGTTTTTTTCATAATATTTAAAAATACGAGAAAATGTTCTTGGCATATGAAGAGATATTTCAGTTAGTATGTAGTTGTATGCCCAGAAGAGCCTGTGATATAATGTGTTGTGCAAGGATGAAATTTTGGTACCTATGTATAAATTTGTTTCAAGTATTTAAAATAGTTGTTGTGATGGAGAAAATACTATTGTGTGAATACAAATATTATTTGTGAAAACATATGTATGGTCAAGCATTATTTGGAAGCGCATTGTACACTTACTTGTTTTTGGAGTATAAATATATTTTTACTTTTTATATTCCATTATCGAATGTTTTCTTGAAGATTACTTTGATTAAAATCTAAATCTGTTTTAACTTTAATATAATTATTAAGTGAGTTCATTTTATTTTTAAATTTGTCATAAACCTCATTTGTCATCTGCATTTGTGTATCATGTATATATTTTTGTTAGCTTTATATTGAAATCAAAACTTGATATTAAGGGAAGTTTTTTGACCAGTTTTCTTTGTGTTGTAATGCATGCAACAGTTATGTACTTATATATGTATTGAATAAAGCTAATGTTGAAATATATTTGCTGAACTTCAATAAAATTCTTGTATTTTACTTGAAATCTCACTATGATACAGCTATGGACCAAAAGATGTGCACTCTTTAAATATTCAAATATTTTGAACAATTTCTAATAACAACAAAATTTTTCATTATTAATCACAGGCAAAATCAAAAATTGTTATGCTAACTGTTAACACGTGGTGACATTGCCCTTGAGATTTATGCCAACATCAACTATTTTGGCCATGCTAAATATAAGTTCTTGATTACTTCTGCAAGACTTCGTTGTGAATACTTATTTGTTAGCAACTATTGTAATATCATTACATTAAAATTCCACTATTAAATCCGCAAATATAAATTTAAATTTGAACCTGAAAAAATTATATTAAGATGATTTTAAAAGATCATGGGGCAAAGTGTCAAAAATGTTGCACAAATTTAGTTATTTATGTTTGTGAATTAGTAGACTGTGCAATGAATAATTTGTAAAATTTAATTAGTCAAATTGATTTCTTGGGGTTCGAATTTATTTTCTAGCTTCGTGTGCAATTTCCATTGACCAAAATTAATCTATTGCTGTCTTGTGATCTTTAAACAAATATGTCTTTTAACTAAAAATTCTATTTTTTATTTATTATTTTTTAAGACATCATAATTTAACCTCATCCTTAATCTATCATTCATCCGTTATTTAAATTATTTTTACATTTTTTTTATAGCCAAAAGTGTTTACTTATTGGATCATTTTTAGTTCACAAAGTTTCTGTTGTTGTTGTTTCTTATCCCACTTGGCTTGCCAAGCCCACGAGCCCATACGTATTCATGATTGAAAGGAAGCATGATTGAAGGAAGCAGCTTCTGTTGTGATGGAGCACCCGTAAGTAGAAGTCTGACATTGGCTCCGTGACGCTCTTACAGTCATAGGAGACCGGGACCTACGGCTTAAAGTGGATTCCGAACCACTAGAAACATCCATGGCACCGCCGGGATTCGAACCCGAAACCTGTGGCACCGAGCGCTAAACACTCGGCCATTCAGGTCCCAAATTTGTGAATGCCAACGGTACGCGGTGTTCCCAGGTGGTCACCCACCCAAGTACTAACTGCGCCAATGATGCTTGACTTCGGTGATCTAACGAGAACCGGTATATTCAGCATGGTATGGCCATTGACAAAGTTTCTAGATTCCAAAAGTTTAATTAGGGTTTTATCTTTATTGTCATCTTGCTCTTCTTTTCTTTGTTACTACCAATCGGATTCTTTTTTTTGTATTAGAAATATTCTCAAAAATTTCATGAAATATCAAGTTTATGTTGATTTTAAACTAGCATGTAATACTAATAACTGGAAGCAACTTTTAAAAAAAGGAATGGTTTGATTTGAGTAGATGCTTTGTGAGTTATGCTCTCTGATGCTGCTTTATCTCAATTTATCCAAATGCTGTTAAAATACTGGAGAAAACTTCAACCTGAAAAGTGCGAATCGGTGAATTTTTCCAATAAAATTTTTAATAAAAAACAACAGCCAGCTGAACATCTGCAAATTTACAATATCCATATCCCTTGGAAACAACATACCCGAATTTTAGGCATCATCGTCTCAAAATTTCACTTTCCAATAGCATTTCCTGTATCTTAAAACGAGAGTAATTAAAAAGTTGAATGCTCTTCAAGCAATTGCGGCTTATTTCTGGGGTTGTCGATCCTGGCATTTAATTCAAATAACAAATTCCACAATTCGTAGTTTACTGGAATATGGAGCTCCTAACTTTATCTCATCCAGTCATATGATTTCCAAACACTAAACACTTTAGTATATCATCTTGCTTTACGTTTTACAACAGGTCTTCCGATGTGGACACCGATCTCAATTTTACTAAAAGAAGCCAGTCAAATTTCTTTGCTGCAGAGGCAGTATATGCTGGCAGAGCGCTTTTTTTTTTCTCAAATATATATATATATAAAATTTTTTTTTTGCAAATCTTTTGAACAATTTTGAAATTCAACTTTCCAATTGAATTCAAAATTTCCCTCCTGTTAGTTTGAATTTCCCATGCTTTCAGATTTTAACTGCATATCTCTGAAAGTAGATATAAAACTAGTCCTCACAGATCGTGGATGTTGAGAGTTCATATTTGGAACAGCTGTTCCATATCCGAACAGTGATCTGAAAAAGACAAACGTTAGTTCCTGTGACATAAGCAGAGGGCATATACGACTATTTACCAAGACATTGAGAGAAAGTTTCAACCGTTGATAACAGAAACCGAGGACGTAAAAACTGCATGGGACACATTGAAGCTGCATTTTGAACCAAGCTCGCGGGCATGACTTGCCTGCCTAAAACGATAAGTTCTTTGAAGTGAGATACAACTCTAAAGAAGAAACTATTGGCATATTTAGCAAGAAAATTAGCTGAAAAAGGAATTCAAATAAAAGTTGTTGGTTTTACTATTCCTGAACTACTCGCATGTTTACAATTTATTCGTCGACAGCCACCAGAATGTGACAATTTAGTCCAGATTCTTTACCGTCTTGATGATGACGAGTTTATAGCAAGAAATGTTACTGAGCAATTGACAGTCTGGATGAATAGAATTAAAGAATAAAGATGAAGGCAAAGAAAGCACAGTTGTAGGAGATGTTTATACTTCGAAAAGTAAAATGCCGCATCACACGAGAAAACAATGAATTAAGAAATCTGAACACATTGGCCCCGTGTTGGATCCTAAACAAGCATAGCATAAATCATTGAGGGAGCTTCTCGTCTGGGGTAAAATAAATATTAATTAGTTGAATTTAGTCTTCTTCGTACAAGAACTACGTTATCATGAAGTATCTTGCTATCTGGTTGAAATAATTTAAATTTTTAATCTTCTCTCGATGTAAAGAGAAATTTGAGCTAGCCGAGAAATATTGTGTGCTATACTATCACTTTTATGGTGAAGAAAAGCACTATACACTATATTAATCTGTTTTTAATGATTGTGATAGAAGCTAACGGCTGTTGCTCAGCCACGGAGCTTCACCAAAACTCAAATTATCTTTTAATGATTGTACAATTCTTTTTTATTCTTATTTTGCAATTCAAGTGGCTGTTTAAAATTTTTGATTAGTATATTTTATATTTTAAATCTTTTTTATAATAAATTAAAAGTGTACATAGATTTGCTACACTTACTATTAAATTACTGCTTAATAAATTTGTTTATTTTGAAGATTATTTTAAAAAAAGCCAACATATTAAAAGAAGTTGCATTTTTTAATTCATTTTCAGTTTTTCAGTATTTCCATCCTAAATATTAGCTAATTTTAAAAGATTTGTTTTTAATATTTGCTTTCATTTTCTTTGCTTTACCACTTTTTTTAATTTCTTGTAATTTTTCTCTTCCTTTATGGATTTTTTGTAATGTAAATGTATTCATTTTAACAACTTTCAGAATAAATAAGTTCCGTTTAATTTTTTGTGCTTTCTATTCAGTTGTCACTGCATACCATCATATATTATACGTTTTAAGCAGTAAGCGCAAAAATCAAATTTTTTTTTTTCAAATTTATTTTTTTTATATTTTATTAAATATGAACTTGCACACTAAAAAAATATTTTTAATTACGTTTTATCTTTGTCTAAAGTGGTCATACAATGCGAATAAATTTTTTCATCTCTTTTTCAAGGAAATATTTTAGCTTATGATTGATAATCGTTCAAGCCATTAATGTCAATATTTTATGTCCACGTGAAGTACTGAAATGACTAGGAATCGGGGGAAACTTGATCAGGGAAATGACTTTTGAAAGGGAAATGAAAAATACTCCACGTTTTCCGTAATTTTTTTTTTTTTTTTTTTTTGTACTAATGCAGCTGGCAAATACTTAGACAGCTTGGTGTTGGATGCGCTGCACAGATGTTGCTCACTTTGTATTACCCAGGGGGCGCGTGTAACTTGAAGATAAGCCACGGACGCGGGGTAACAATACCCCCGCAACGTTCTGTGATCCTATTAGGACCGGGAACTACGGTTTAAAGTGGATTCCGAACCACTACCCACATCCATGGCACCGCCGGGACTCGAACCCGAAACCTGTGGTACCGAGCGCCAGAGCGCTAGCTACTCGGCCATTCAGGCCCTGTTTTTCGTAATATAGGGGAAGGTAAATTTTCTTTCGATTCAAAATCTCGAGCTGACATCACATCACCCAACCTCATCATAATTAATAAACAAAAAAAAAATTGCAATTTAAATGGTTGCTTAAAAACAAAATAATATATTTAATCTTAAAGCAGAAATTAAAAGTTCCATGGAATACAAAGTAAAAATTGTTACATTTAAAAGCAAAATAGTTAAAATTAAAAAGATAAAAATATTTATCAATAAAAAAAAAAAAAAATAATGAATTTAAATATAAATCAAAAATTAAATTCGATACTATTAGAAACCACACCGGAAAAAAAATTATAGAAAAATTTGTTTCGGTCCCAATCACTGTGCGTTAGTGATAATAGACAACTGTTTATTTTGAAATGCCTACAATTACTTCAAATTTGAAGCTGAAGTGGATGTCAAAATCTCGAAAAGAAACTAGTTTTGCCTATAAGTAAGATATGTCTCACTTATTCTATTAACCTATTTTATTCTATCACTTATTTTATCTCACTTATCATATTTCTATTAAATTATAATGTATATATAATATATATATATAATATAATTTAAATTATAATTTTTCAATGTAGAAAGGATAAAATACTAAACAGCTGTGAATATTAAGTTAAAATAATTATTTAAATCATAGAAATAAATGTTGATTTTAGAAATCTTACGACAAAATAAAATTAAATGATAGAAGTTTTTAATACAGCAATCTACTGGCTTTATTTCTGAAAGTGTACAGAATTTTGTATTGCACGATACTAAATTCTGTAACTGAAATCAGATGTTCAAAATCAGTGCTTTACACTAAAATTAAGAAAGTAAATGCATATTTTGTTTTCTTAAAGCACCTGAATTTTTTTCACTGAAATTGAGAATTTATTTGTGCTAAGATTTATGAAGAAGCACATAACATTTTGAATCAACGACCAAATGATTTTTTTTTATTCTTATAAATGTTCTTCAATTGTTCTTAGGTTGTTGATCAAATCTATTCTTGGAGCCTTTTCAAATAATTTTTTTAATGAATATTGAAGGGCCTCCTTCCACTTAAACATGGTGATTATATCCCGATATATGAGCCCCTAGTTATCATATCGTTCACAGAAACTGAATAAAATTTTGGTTTAAGGTATTTTGAGGTATGCGCTCAAGAATCATATGAAAAACAACAGTTACAGTGTGCAAAATTTCTAAAATTTGAAATGGCGACTCATTTTTTTTTTTTTATTAGAATGTGATGCTCATAGTGAAAAATCTCAAATAGTGTGGGAACGGTACCCGTATCATGAAATCTCCAGCACTAAATAGACTAAGAAGAAAAGAGAAAACAAGTGTGATTCTCACCAGAGCATGGCTCTAATCCCAGGCAACTGAAACTCCCTCGAAATGAGAAGCAGAGACCAAGGTATGCAGATTTCCTAGTTTGGCGTAAGACACCGTCATGACTGAACTCATCTCACTAGATGAAAGAAAAGACACCGTAAAATGCAAGCCACGTATCTTGCTCTCTTGCATTCCGGACAACATGCCGCTTACAGAGAAACAACTTGAGGAAATTTTAAGAAAGAAACCCGCAGAAACCATGAGCTAGGCCTAGTCTCGTGTTCTGCAATAGCTGTACGAGACTTAATACGCAAATTTGAAGAAACTAGTTGCACATGCGATCGATCTCGGCCTGGAAGAACTTATGTTCCTGCGAGACTGTTGTAGAAATCCATGATAGGATAAGCGAAATTCATCTTGAAAGTGCAAGTCGTGTTTCACCCATTCGGCAGTTGCCGAATTCTACGATCCGCAAGTTTCTGCGCTTTGTTCTCTACACATTTCCGTATCGGTTCTAAGCGTGTCTGGATATTTCAAGCTGGTGGTAACCAACGCGAAGTCGCTTAATGAATTCCTCATCCCGTATGATAACTTTTGGCCTTTAAGCATTCTGTGGACGGACGTGGCTCATTTCTCGTTGACTGATAACGTTAACTCGAAGAACTGCATGCACTGGGTAGAGGATAATGCCCATGATGTGGTTGCTCTTCCTTTACAGTTGGAAAAAGTGACTGTGAGTGGTGATATAACAAGCACCGTCATCCTCTGCACTTACTCCTTTGAAGAGGTTATTGCCGAAGGTCTACAAACGTGCATAGTAACGAGTGGTCGCTACCTAGAAACGTTCTTTAAACTGTAGGTCCCGGTCTGTTTAGCCTAAAGGGAGCACAAGATGACCGTAGTGCGACAAACCAAACCAAACCTAGAAACGTTGACTAACGTAATTCCCCATTTGCAACAGCGAAATGATCTTGTTGGAAAGCTATTCTTTTATTCATACAAATTTCTCTAACCTTTTGTTTACATCCGAGTCCGACGTCATGTGCTGAAGGTATTTAACTGGTTGTGACGTTGGACACGGATGTATAAAGCCCATGAAGTGTGTAGGATCAATGGAAAAAGAAAAAGAGGGAGAAATGGTTGGTTGGCTGGCTGGCAGACAGGCAACATGATTTAATCATATTTAAGTAAAATCAAAATATGGCTTTTGTAGGTTTTACCTTTTATTTTATATATTTAATAAAAATTTACTTTCTTAAGTTAATTAGATGTAGTGATTCGCGCTTCTTCTATACTCTACACCATGGCACTCTACTAAATTTTTCAACATATCTGACGTCTTGTGGATGAAAGATTGCGTTCCCCCACAAATAAAGTCTTTCTTAACACAACAGTTTGGTGATAAAGTTATTTCTCACCCTTTCATGTTACTGTGGCTGTGAAGGTCCCTCGACTACTAAATGCATTGAACAGAATTGGCTAACCTATCACCAACATAGCATTCAATTAATTTCAATCGGAGAATAACTCTTTTAGAGGGGCAACTCGAGACTTCACTCTAATTCATTGAACTCTTACCCTGTTCTGAAAAACAGACATGAAGTTTAAGCTACTTTGGAGGCATCAACAAAAGTATGCATCTCCAACTATAACATCTTTAAATTTATTAATTTCATTTCACCATTTCAGAAATTGTTTTAAAGCATCAGGCAAAGGCTACCATGCATTTCGCAATAGAATTTTAGATGACAAAGTTGCAGAACAAAAAAATCATAAGTGGATCGAAATTTTTCTGTAGAATTGCCAAAAAAACTCTTTTCATTATATAGTGATCATTTTTAAAATCATCCTTACAAACATTGCACCTTAAAACCTCGTTATCTAAATTACATAAAATTCACAAAACTTTGGTAATCCCTGAATTTTTTTAGCAGTTTATTTATATTCAACATTACTTTCTCACTTTAGCAAATTAAAAAAACTCGCCAAAAATATTTCTATTTTTTAAAATAAATTCCTCTTGTTGTTTAACATCGGCCAGTCACAAAACACAATTGTCAACATAGAACAAAAATTTTAATCTATCGTCTCTTTCTGAATCTTCTGCAAGCAGATAGTCAAGCAAATGTGATAATGCTACAGCTAACAAAAAGGGACTCGATAAGACACCGAAAACTTCTCTACAGTATCTATGACCAATTTCTGAATTTTTCAAAAGTTAAAAGAATCTTTAAAAATCTCGTATGTTCAGGGGCAATACTTAACTGAAGGAATGCCTTTTCAATATTCTCGAATATCTCAAAAAGATAGCTTCGAAACCTATCGAATATATTTGGAATTTGTTCAATTAAATTTGGTCCTTTATATAACAAATCATTCAAGGAACTCTTTCTATATTAAAGGGCCGACGCATCAAAAACTGGTTTTTTTATAATAGGGATACTATCGATTTTTATGACCGGACTAGGCGGCAGAAAATTAGAAGATGAGTTCTAATTCCTTAAATAAGGCTCTATAATCATTGAAGAACGCTCACCATTGATTACTAGCATATTTTTTTTATGAGGCTTCCAAGTCAATTCTTTATTAGTAGGCAACTCAATTGTATTTACTTTAAAGGGTAAACAAAGTTCATATCTAATTTTCGTAGTATTTTTAAATTTTTCTACCCTTTTTAAATGCTCCTTAATTTTAAATTATTTGATGTGGTTTTGGTTTTGATATCTGCTTCTGTGGAAGCACTTTTGATTGAACTATTGGGGTTTTGCACTTTGCAGAAACGGTTAACCCCAGTTCACTTTCCTCATTCTCGCCGTGACGTCACGTCACTTTGATATCACCATGACGTCAGTTTCAATTGGCGCCAAAAAATAATCGTGTTCATTTTGTTCTGTGCCTTGATGTGTGTGACATTACTCGTGTAATTAAGCTGCTATGGATAGGCATTTAATGCCTAAGGTAAGTTCATAAATTGTTCTTTATATTCTTAATAAACAATAATTATTGTTTTTGATTATTCAGATTGATATTATCTTGGATCGATGAATGTCCTTAGTATGTTAATGAGTATGATTTTGTAGTTTCTATAATATTTATATAAACACATAAGGCTAAGTATGTAGAAGAGCTTTAAAATTATTTTGTCTTTATACCAAATAGGTATAGGTCTGTATTTATATATTTTAACATTTTATTTGAATTCATGAGGTTAACTTTTGTATGATTTTTTTTTTTTTTTTTGTTTGTTTCTTATTAGATTTCAAGATATTTTGTAAAAGAGTTATCCATGTTTGAGTCATCTGACAGACAAGCAGCCTGTATTCCAGATTGTCCAATAACTGTTCCTGTATCTATAACAATGTCTACATTTGCTGCTTTACATCTTGCCGATAGTTTGCTGAAGCCATTGTTTATGCTCTTTTGTGTTATAGTTTTTAATTTGTTGTTTCTTTTAAATACTTCTAATCCATATTCATCTGTACTGCAGTAATTGACTTGTTTTATTCTTGCTTTCCCGCGCATTTAAAAAAAAGGCCATATGTAATTCAAATGTTGTGCAGTCAATACAAAAGGTGAGCTCAAAGTAATTGTTAAAATAATATTGATTTATTCATGAGAAAACTGAAGATTATACAAGATTGTTAATTAACATGACTTTGCACTTTCTATAACACTTATTTATATACAATTAAAGCTTATTCAAATTCTATATGATTGAAATTTTGTGTCTAAGTATATTTGTATACTTCGACAAATATTTTCGAACTCATACGCTTAACTTTAAAGTGATTATTTTGTTATTGATATTTTGCAATGTTCTTTTGGAAAATGTGATAAGAAATCTTTTTAAAAGATTACTCGGATACAAACAAATTCTATTCCAGAGTTTCCAGCGACTGTTCCTGCTGCTGTGCTGGTAAGAAAGTGTGCATTTACTCCTATACATGCTGCTGTTTTGTCTTGCTTCCTTCATGCTTTTGCCTTTCGTTTTTTCACTAATCACTTTATTAAATTATTTAATACGAATTTCGAAATATTTTCTGCTTGCTCTTATAAAGATTCCTAATTCATATATTGATACATCAACAGTATTATCCTTCTTTATCTGTTACTGTTTTTTATCTGTTCCGTATCTTGTTTTCTGCTTTAATTCTTCTTTTATATTTTCCTGCGCATCGTCAGTATTATCTAATATACTGAAAAAAAATCATGTTGGAGGTAGTAGTAAGTATCAAATTTTCCCAAAAATGTGAACTTTGTAAAGAGTTATTCTTCAAAATCTTTTTATTGTTTAAAGAAATTTAAAATCATATATATCAAGGAGTACATATTTAAACCATTTATATTCTACCAGAAGCCTAAGCTACCTTCTACTACATTGGGTGATTTTAAAAAGGAATCTGATTGTTCTGAAAAAGATAATATTTCTAAAACAGATCCCACTGTAAAAAATGAAATTAGCAATGCATGATTAGGAGTTTTATCACTTTTGAAAAGAAATTATAATCCCTTTTATACAAATTAATATGCCTTATTTTGCATTAAAAAATTTTTTAACAAGGACAAAAACCTATAAAGTCCATTATTGGTTCTATCCTGAGTGTAAAGAGGTTTTTAATAATCTAATGACTAACCAGTTATAAGGGAATTAAAATAGCAGTGAGGATGTTATTCCAATAAAAAGCAATTCTTGGGAGGTTAAATTTCAGTGTAATCTTATATATAGTACTATTAATAAAATTCGTCTCCTTTTAGATCGCTGTTACATTAAATGTGTACCACCATGTGGGCATCAATATAAATGTAATTACAATATTAACAATATAAATAGTTTATGTAAGCATATTCATAAAGTTCATATATTATCTATTAATACAAGAATGCTCTGGCGCTCGGTGCCACAGGTTTCGGGTTCGAATCCCGGCGGTGCCATGGATGTTTGTAGTGGTTCGGAATCCACTTTAAGCCGTAGGTCCCGGTCTTCTATGACTGTAAGAGCGTCACGGAGCAAAAGTCAGGCTTCTACCTACGGGTGCTCCATCACAACAGAAGCTGCTTCCTTCCCCTTCAATCATGAGTCCATATGGGCTTGTGGGCTTGGCCAGCCAAGTGGGATAAGAAACAACAAACAAACAATTAATACAAGAATACAAACTGTTGGTAATTTCATTGATATAAAAGATAACTAGAAACTTCTCATGATTTCACAATGAAGTATAACAAACTGTTAAGTTATGTATCTAAGAAAGAAGAGTATAAGCGATTATGTACAGTAGAACCTCTGTAAGTCGAACTTCAAGGGAGACGCCAAATATTTCGAGTTATAGAGTTTTCGACTCATGCGGATTTTGTAAGGAACTATTCAACTTTCAGAGATTTAGATTCTTTCTAATTTTTTTTGAGTTAGGTAAAATAAATAAAAATTCAAGTTGCAGAGGTAATAAACATGTTTATTTTTAAAAGTTATATTATGTACTACAATAAAAAATCAAAATAATTCGTCCTTCAACCATTTAAGTAAGCACTCCTTCAAGCTGGGAAATTCTGCAATTTGTTGCCTTTTGCAGGGCAAACTTTGGACGTTTTCAATTTTTTTCATGATGTCAGATTCTTTTTTTTATTGTTGCTGACAGAGTATTCATCGGTAGGTCAAATTGTTCAGCAATGTTTTTCTTCTTTTGACAACTCTTCACAGCTTCAAGCACTTCAAAGTTTTCAGTTTACGTTTCACAGCACTCATTTTTTGACAATATTATTCGTATAGTGTTGCTAAAATAGGTGTGTATTGCAGTAAAACCAAACAACTTCTGATATTTTTGCAATCAACAACAAAAGATTTGCTTCGCTAGAGTTCAAATGAAATCAATAACAATAAGAAGAATTGGTTATTTTATTTACTGTATACTCATACATTGTTTTTTAACAAACAATGACGTGCATTGTCTACAAATTCTTGAAGTCGGTAACTTAATTTTCTTCGAACTATAGAGGAAATTAGTTTCAAATGATCGAGTTGTAAAATCAAACATTGCTAATGTTCGAGATACAGAGGCCAAAAAATTTTTTTCGAGTTACGGAGGGAAAATATAAACAAAAATGGCTTGTGGGGATTGACTAATTATTTCGACATATCGAGGGTTGAAATTTCGAATAATGGAGGTTTTGGGGCTTGAAGGGAAGGGAAGGGAACAAAAAAAAATTTCATGTTTTGGAGGTTTTCGACTTATCGAGGTTCTACTATATTAGAATTAGGTGAAAATCTACAAGTTGAAGAATTGATGCTTAACACTGCACTAAATTCTCATGACACATTGGTAGCTGGAGTGCACATAGCTATAAATGTAAAAACTAATCTTTTACATGTTGACCCTCATTCATATGTTCTTCCGAATAAAAAAAATTATACAGTTTTTTGAAACATTTTCATTTCCTAATTCTAATAAAAGATTAAAAGGTTCTGATGATAAAAATATTGATGATCCTATTATAAATTCCAATATCAAAAGTTTAAATTATTCTACAATAATTCTAACATTTCATTTTGCATGCTAAATCTCTAGATCCTTTATAAAACAGTAGAGGAAGAAAAACAGTGTCACCAGATTTCAGAAAAGATTGGCTCTATTATAAAATTATAGATTCTTTTCTGTTCAAGTTAACTGAAAATTTGACAATTTTTAAAACTGTTGGTTCTTTAGATTATATATTTCAATCTAGGACAAACATTTTATATTTTTCTTGGATTAATAATATATTAAAAACTAATTTCTTATTAATTCCTGTAAATATGAATTGCCATTGGATATTACTTAAAGCAAATATAAAATGCAAAATGTTAGAATATTAAAATCCATTAGGTGATGCTCCAAATGATGCTTACTTTTAAATGATATATTAAATTCTGGTCGCCATTGGCAAATAACATTTCCAAGTTGTCTTCAAAAAGACAATTTTAATAGTTGTGTTTAGATTAATTTTATTTTTTGATGTGCATAATAATAATATCTAATGCGAGAATGCAATACTTTTTTATTTAGAGAATATATATAAAATAAACAAGATTTATGAAACTAAAAGTATCCAAATAGTTTTAAGTAATCAATAGAAAAGCAAGATATTATGTTCTGTTCAAAGTTATGGATCACCTCTGGCGATGTTCAAGAAGCTGACATCTTTTTGTAATGATTTTCATATATGTATCTGTAAAGGGTTTTATACAATTTCAAGTAAATTAAATCACTTGAAGGAATATGTACATATAAGAATAAATATATAAATACTTAATTTAAAATTGATGTATTAACTTGAATTTATTACATTATGTAGAAGACAAATAAAATATTGTACTTAATAAAATGAAATTGTTTGACTTCAAATTAATAAAGATTATATTTTATATGCAAAATATTTTTTCTGCTATGAAGTTGGGTATTGGGAATCAAATGACTTAAAAGTTAGAAATTGGGTAGTAATTTCTTTAATATTTCTTTAAAAAAATTAGATCGTTTTATTATAGAAAAATTTGTTCCATAATTACAAAAATTGCCCATTTAAAACTAACCAGCACATTGATCAATAAGATACTTAAAATAGTTCACAAATGTATATAAGTTTATGTGTATATGCCTACCAGGAAGAATTCCAGTCCTAAAACCTTAATGTAACACATGTTGAAAATGTTTATTCCTCTCTGAAATAGATATGCTTAAAGAATTCATGAGATTTCTGTAGACTGGTAAAGTGCAACATTTTCTTTTTCCCGAGTGAATTAAGTATCGAAATAGCTAGTCATTTCAAAGATTTGATAAAAACAAAAGTCTTTCACACTTAAACACAAAGGGTGCACCAATCAGAAATTATCGTAACGCAATTGGGCAGGCAAATGCAATCTAAGATTTAGTACCCTGAATAAATAATTTGAACTCTACAGCACTTGGGAGGTGTTTAAAGGAATGAAGTGCTGTTCTAGATCTTAATTGGTTATAGAACAATTATTTCAATAGGGGATATGACCAGGCATTTTTTTTAATTATTTCCAAGGGCACGAGAAAATGACAAACTCTTACGAGATCAAAACAGTGTAAAACACAAGAAAAATGCCAATGTCTCATCAGCAAAGTTCTAGCACTCCAATATCTTTTCATCTCGGAGTCCCCATGCAAAAAAGGGCTGCCTGCCCATGATCTTGCCTTTCCCACAGAGCGGGCAATTTGGGTTATCAAAAATGCCAATGCGGTGCAGATGGCCTACAGCAAGTCTAAATTTCACGAGGTTTTTCTGAAATAAGTCTTATTTGATTTTTGATATAAAGATTCATAGAATGAAAAGAGTTGCAAGTATTTGGCAGTGGACTGTCCGTGTGCCCTTCTTAGCCAGCAAATTTGCCCGATCATTACCTAAAATATCACGGTGTCCAGGGATCCACTAAAGGGCGATGTGTCGTCCCTCTACCTTCAATCTTTCAAGAAAACCTCGACATTCTAAGATATTCGAGAAGGGTACTTCATATGACCCGATAGCCGGAATGGCAGCCCCTCAGTCCGACATCAAAACCACCTTGCTGTAAAGGTGTTTGGGGATAAGTTGCTGCCCATCCACACACATAGCTATTAGCATAGGAAGAAAAAATGGAAGAATATATTCCCGATCCAATATTTGGGGAATCAATCAAGGAGGCATCTGCATATGTATGTAACCCATCAAGTTCGGGGTGACGAATATGGATGGTCTCAAGGGCTAGGATCTGCAAGTTCTCCAGTGGTAACTGACTCTTAAGAGTTGGTTGAGCAAGATTCAGATTAGTAGTTATCTAGACATTGTTCAAGAAATTTGGAGTTCCAAAAATCTCTGAACATTTACTCAATTTCCAGATATGTCCTCAAGTCAAAAACCCTCTAAAAAAACACTTTGTATTTTCAGATGATTCTGTTTATTTTCATAGCAGTCCCATAAGGGCATTTCAATTCTAGTAAACCTTTCATATGGCACAATAATCGCCTGGTTAGTCTACTATTTGTCAAAAGCAGCAATGAATCAATGGGAGTGGTCTGTACCGCACCAACGATCAACTAACGAGACATCTACAGCGCAAAGAATCAAAGACTATTATAGAACAGACCTTTACAGTTGCTTCTTTAAATGATTCGGCCGAGTGCTCTTTTTAGTTAGCCCTAACCTTCAAACGACACGTGTATAAATTTGACAGCTGTTGCACTATTAGCAAGTGAGTTATAGCATTTTTAGTGAAGCAACTTTTGTTAGTTTGAAAAAATGGATTAAAAAGGAATTTCGTGTGTTAATGAAGCATTGCGTTTTGGCGAAAAAAAATACTATTGAAGCCAAGGCTTGGCTTGATAAACATTATTCGGACCTTGCACCAGGAAAATCAACCGTCGAGAAGTGGTTTGCTAAATTTAAACGAGGCGAAATGAGCACAGAGGACGATGCACGCCCCAAAGAGGCGGTTACCGATGAAAACATCAAAAAAGTCCACAAAATAATTTCTGATAACCGTAAAGTGAAGTTGATTGAGAAAGCTGATACCCTAAAGATATCAAAGGAACGTGTTGGACATATCGTGAATGAATATTTGGATATGCGAAAGCTCTGTTCAAAGTGGGTGCCGTGCGAGCTCACAATCGACCAAAAACAACAACGAATTGATGATTCTAAGCAGTGTTTGGAGCTGTTCAATCGTAATGAACCCGAATTTTTGAGTCGATATGGGACAATGGATGAAACATGGCTCCATCATTTCACACCGGAGTCCAATCGACAGTCAGCCGAGTGGACTGCACGTGATAAACACTAAAAATGCTATAACTCACATACTAATAGTGCAACAGCTATCAAATTTATACAAGTGTCTTTTGAAGGTTAGGGTTAACAAAAAATCATATGGATTTAATACTAGTATCGCCATCTATGCGTCATCCTATGAACTTTTCAGCCCACCTGTTTAATATTAACAACAGCTTGTTGTTGAAGGTTTTTGTATCCGTATGTCGAACGTCAGAAAAATATGCAAACTAAATAAAATGAGTAGTATTTTACAATTTGGGAATGATGTGGGTGAGAAGTCTGATTGGGCTGTGTGACGCTCTACGGTCATATGAGCCCGGGAACTACCAATTAAAGTGAATTCCGAACCACTAGAAACATCCATGGCACCTCCGGTATTCGAACCCGAAACCTGTGGTACTGAGCCCTAGCCACTCGGCCATCAGGCCCCGACTAGGAAATATAAGGAAATCCGGGAAATGCACGCATACAGAGGTAGTGACTTGATAATTTAACAATCTTGCACAACATGTTCGCCCACTTCTGGATGCCAAGTGCACTGATGCTGCTTTTATCTTGTGTGATAATATTCAAGCTCACTGGGTCACATTTCTTTCCCTTTTTTAATAATATTTAAAGAAATGATGAAATATGTATAAAGAAATAAATTAGGATAATACTAATTAGACTTTTTATCAATAAAGTTTTTATTAGCACAATGTTTGAGTCAAAATTATTAATTTCTGTGTATACATCTACTACAATATGTTAATAAAAAGAAAAGAAAAAGCATGAATTAAATTATAATAGTTTTAAAATACCTTTCAAATGGTAGAATTGACAACAATTTGTGTTGTTTCACTAGATAATGTTTCCCCATTATTTTAGTAATATTTTTAAGTGTCCTTTAAACCTGGTATTTTGTTATTAAACTGATTTTTTCAACAAATCCAGGTTTTTAAACACATTTAGATATGAAGATTTATGAGTAGTGTGCAAATGCATTTTAAAATTACACAATCACCATAAGTTTTAGCTAAACATTCTACATTAATATTATCGAAATGTAAAGAATCTAAGTTGTAAATTATTCTTCATTTGACTTGAATGTATTTATAGGAGTTACCAGGCTTCTAACAAATGATAAATTTTTTACAATTTATTTTTCTAGTTTTTTTTTTTTTTTTAGGTACATGCGTGTGCATTTTAATAAAAGCTTAGTAATTTTTTTCTTTCACATTTAACCGTCTTTTGTGCTATCTTAAAAAAAAAAAAAAATTATAAAATTGGTAATTTGCATTAATTTGATGTTGAATGACATATGTTTATATTAAAAAGTAGATGTGAGGTAAAGAATTTAGATCATATTAATGTGACATGTTTAAAAAAATTGTTCTCTAACATGGGATCATCCATTATAGTGAATTTGACAATTAAAATATTTTGAGGGTTTTTTTGGATAGAAAAATGAAATACTTTTAACTTAATTTGCTTACATTTGTACAGCTATTTAAAATAACTGCAAGCAATTTTTCATTTTTTAATACTTTAATTTTAAGGAAAAATTTTAATAAAAATTAAATTGAATATAACATCTAATTTACTATGCTTTTCTCTTGTAAAATATGCAAAGAAATTTTTAAAAAAATTGATATCTATTTTTAATAACTAAAATGTTAATATTAAATTTGAAATCCATATTTCCCCATAGCATGTCAAATTTCAACCTTAGAATAACTCAACCAAATCGTCATTAATTTTTAATTAGATAGTTCTTTTACAATCTTAATTTTTTTGCATAAACTTTTTGTATTTTTCACTTTAAGCATCAAAACTTTTTTCTGCTAAGGACATCTTTTTTTTTTTTTTTTTTTTTTTTTTTTTTTTTTCAAAGATATCCGCCTATAATAACTGATTTTAAAACAATTAAGTTGAAGTTTGAATGCATTAAGAATCAAATTTAATTTATATTTAAATTATTAGCATTGAATTAACTTATATTTTATTTTTTTCAAATGTTGATAATGATTGTTAATAGACATATTGTGACATATGTGTTAATTTATTTTATTCAATAAAATAATTTTGATGTTATATGAAGAAATGCTTTTCTCTTTTCATTTTCTTGAAAGTCACAAACATGAGAAATGAGAGAAGAATATGTTACAGATGTATAAATCCACTAACTTAAATAAAAAATATTTTATTATAATAACATTTATTGATATATTATTAATAATTTTCACATCTTTATGAAAAAAGAAATGAAAACTAATCATCATAATTGTTTACACTTGGAACTGCAAATATAATGATTATGTGAATAAACTGCACTAAGGAATGTTTCTTATTAGACTTTTATTAATTTTACCTACAATGAAAACATATATTTTAAATTTTGCAATTTAATATACAAATACATAATTTATTTTATAGCATTTTATTAACCATCACTATGTATATTACGGATTTTTTTCCTTTAAATAAATTCTATATGTATTTTGCAAATAAAACTGTTTTTTGTCGAAGTATTTTCAAATGAAATGAATTCACAAACAACAGTCATAAAAATATATTCATAATCTAAAAAAGAATATTTAACATACATTTCAAGACAATAATTTAAAAAATAAACATTGTTATAAATATGCAGATTTATGCTAATTATTATGTTATCTTAATGTTAATCATCATTAATATTCCATGATATACACCATTCAGTTATCTATAATAAAAACATTTAAAAAATTTAAATAGTACATAAAATTGAATTGAGATAAACATCCTCAATAGAAATCGTATCAAATATTTTGGGTTAGAGAAAAAAAGTTTTTTTGGAAAACTCAGATGAAGAAAAAGGTTCAATAATGATTTATATAAAGAAAATATTACTCAATAAATAAAAATGTATGAATTATATTTAATTATTATTTAAATCTTCAATTAAATAGAAATTAGATAATGGATGACAGAAAGTAGATGAACCTGCCACGATTATTGGCAGAGATTACAAAACTATCAGAACAATTATTGGAGAATCTTTTATAGAAAAAATTTTAATGAAAAGTTTGGCCCCCACTGAGCTTTCCAGCCGTTAGAAGGATACTTACTGAGAAAAAGAATGAATATAGTAGCAAATTTTTATCAACACACAAAAACTATTAAATAGAACAATATTATTATCATATTTATGAAAAGAAAATTAATTAAATAAATTTAATTTATTATAAAATAATCATAACATCTGTGTATAAAAATTTTAGACTGTTCAAAAGATCAAAAAAATAATTAAAACCAGTAAGTATTTTTACAAAGCTCAGGCAAAAAATATATATATTTTATATAAACTTCTATCTCAATAATTCATAAATTAACTAATATTTTAAGCTATAAAAAACTACAAATCAATAAAGTAAAATTATTAATCATTCATAAAAATTGCAACGAATTACACCGAACTCTATCAGCAATAGCATGTAAATAATATTTGTTTACTAATACTACACGCATTGAATTGTGGGAAAGAATGATGAATTGCGGGAGAGAATGAAGAATCATGGGAAAAAGAGAACTGGGGTTAACCGTTTCTGCAAAGCGCCGCGTCCGAACTATTCAGGCCTTTCAGCTCCTGCTGAGCATATGGTTTACAGTTAGTCTAGCACCATTGAAAGACGACTGAGACTCCGTCTTTTTCTGGAGGTCTTTTCTGGTTTGATCAATTTTTTTTTCTTCTGGTGAATTTTTTTTTTTTGTTCTAATGCAGCTGGCAAACACATAGACAGCTTGGTCTTGGATGCCTGAAGGCAAGCGCTGCACAGACGTTACTCACTTTGCATTACCCAGGGGGCTCGTGTATTTTGAAGAAAAGCCACGGACACGGAATAACAATGCCCCGCAACTCTCTACGAGAGTAATAGGACCGGGACCTACGGTTTAAAGTGGATTCCGAACCACTAAAAACATCCATGGAACCTCCGGGATTCGAACCCGAAACCTGTGGTACCGAGCGCCAGAGCGCTAGCCACTCGGCCATTCAGGCCCGTTCTGGTGAAAATGCATGGGTAGATATAGATGAATTCAAATTGTCCATGTAGTGGGAGAGAACGACTTTTCTCTCTATGATTATGCTGATTCCTTAAGCATTGTGTTAGATGTACTCATCTGAAACAGTGAATTTTGAGGGTAAGATTGGCCGAGAAAGTATCTGGTTGGCATTGATTGAAGTATTCTCAGGAAAACTATTTTCCACATTTTGTGGCAAAAGAGGCGATGATAAAACGTCGAGTATAGGGATGCCAGATTCAGAACAAATCTTTTCTGACATATTATCGTTTTATCTCTACATTTTTCCGATTTCATCTCCAGTCATCTAGTTATTCTTCCTCTACTGTATCATTTCTATTGAAATTTCGATGTATTTTTAAATAATTATGTATTTAGTTTTACTAAGAGAGTTTACTTTGCTGCTTTTAGAGTTTACTTTGCTGCTTTGAGATTAAAAAGTTCCATTAATAAAGATTCTACTGTTAGGACATCGTATAAAGCAAAAAGAAAAATCAGTTTCACAACAATCACAGGTGAAATACATATAAAAAAATGTAATAAGAATTAAATCATCTATTCAAAGAACTTAACATTTTAAAATTAAACCTAAAAATTTACATCACTATTTAGTTTTAAAATGTACTTTTTTCCCCTTTTAAATTCCTTTTTTGTTTTATATTGAATTACTTTTTTAAGAAGAAAAATGTTTAAAATTTGTGGCAATACTCTATACTGCATTGCAGATGTTGCTTCTGTTGTTAGAGGCAAGGAGCTCCACGAAATACAAATCGTCTGTTTTTAGTGTGGTTGTGGAGTAACTTTCTGTTGACGCTCAGCAACTAATTAATAAAAAAACTACTAATATTTCCTAATTTAAAAAATACAATGCGTTGTTCGTGCGTTATTTGTTCCGACCTTTTTGATACTGGTATTGTTACTGTCACGATTCCATGTGGCCATGTATTCCATTTTCGGTGTCTTTCAAAGTGGATGGCCCTTTCAAAAACTTGCCCGCAATGTAGACGACGAGTTTGTGAAAAAGACATCACGAAGCTTTTCTTTAATATTGTCTCAAGTAATGATCGTGATCCAACGAATTTGGAAAATAGATTAAACACTTTAAAAGTACAATTAAGCATAAAGGACATTAAATTGGAAGCATCAAAAAAGAAAATAAAAGAACTCCAGATGCATGCATCTGATGTTGAGCAATCATTGCGTGACATGCAGCGGAATAAGCTGCAACTTGAAAGTGATTCATCCATCTTGAAAAAAAAGTTAACAATTCTGAACATTAAATATTCTAACTTGAAAATAAAGCAAAAAAATGAACATGAACATATGAACAGAATTGATTATGTGGAAGAAGACAGTAACCAACAAGTGGAGGATATTTTACGTGAAATGAGAATTACATTGCCTACTGAACGTATTGAAAGCGCTGCAGTCAGAAAGGCTAATTATTGTTGTGTTATGAAGCGTAAATTAACGCATTTGATACAAGAAAGACGTCTATTGGAAAAGGAAGTGAAAGATATCAAAATATGTTTAGCTTCATCCAAGACTGAGATTCAAATATTGAAGGAAAAACTAACATTACTAAATCATGGAGAAGGGAATATTCCAAAGAAATTTTGTGTTCAAAGACCAGTTGTCTTACTTCCCAAGACAGAAGTTTCAGGTAATATTTCATCAAGTTCTAAAATTATAAAAAAACCCAATTCTGTAACTATAGATATTAGTTTACCTGGGATTAAAAAAACAGGTTTAGCAAATAAGGTGGCAGGAAAATCTCTTGCTCCTGTTCATAACAAACCTGAGCAAAATGTCTTGTTGTGTAAACCCCCTATCAGACAACAACAGTATAATGCAAATTCTGATAGCTTTAGTAGACATGGATGTGTTAGAGTTGATCCAAGAAAGCAAAACTTTATGAGAAAGATAAACCTATTTATTAATGTTGCCAAATTGATTAAAATTGACCCAAAAAATCTCCATAACAAACAAAGAAAAACTGTGGTTATATCTAAATTTCCTGGAATTGAACTATCTGTGCTTGTAGGCAAATAAACATTATTTCATGTATGTAAGCTGAGAGCATAGTCATAAAGTTTTACATTTTATTCCCTTAAAATATATCAACTAGTGAGTGATAGGCTAAACCTTTAACTGTCTTGACTGAAACAATATGAAAAAATTGATGAATATTTAATTTGTTTTGCCTTGCACCATAAAGTATATAATCTCTATTGAGAATATTTTATCACAATATTGTAGACTTTTCATGTAACTATAAGAAGTTGATTTTTAAAAATTTAATATTAAGTTAGAATTAAGCTTTTAAATGTCCCTTTATTGATTTTCAATTTTTTGTTAATTTTATTGAAAAAAAGTAGTACAGATAAATTAATGTTGTTTTTTATCTATGCATTTCTCTGTAACTAATCTGCTTCTTTTGTATCATTGGCAGGGGCGGATTTAGATGAAAGAGGCCCTAGGCTATTTCACGTATGAGGCCCTTTCACCTCCTATTTTTAAGTTTGTAAACTACATGAGAGATAATAAAATAAATTGTTACTGTGATATATATCAATATGTTAAAGGAAACATGTTGTGATTGGTACTAATCTTTATAAAAAATGTGGCACAAAAAAAAAGTCGTACACTTATTTAGACATTTATTCCCAGCACCATATATAGTACTTGTAACAATAACTAATCAAACATAACACACAACATTTACAAAGAAACAAAATTCAATAATAAAAATCTTGCCCACGAAAATAAAATATGCAATAAAAATTATCGTATTTTCTATCAAATAACTGAAAGTATGAACTATACTTTGGTGCAATCTAGTATATACAAACGAACAGACCCACTGAACCGAACGCGCTGATCTTAACCAATACATTTTTATGTTTGTTTATTAGTCATATGTGTAGAATTTCTCCTTATTTTCGATTCAGTGTTTTAGTGTTTACTGTTTTTAGAATAGTGTAATTTTAATTTTGTTAACAATTAGAATGTAGGCCCCTCTTGATTTGGAGGCCCTTTGCTGAAACCTTGTTAACCTATATGAAAATCCGGCCCTGATCATTGGATGATATTATAGCTAATAATCTATATATTACTCTATAGACACAACCCCTCTTGATCGCAGGGACCTTTGCTGAAGCCTATACGAAAATCCGGCCCTGATCGTTGGATGATATAGCTGATAATCTGTATATTACTCTGTTACTACCAATGTTCTGTTCATGATATATATGAATTCTTTGATTTTCTATAATTTATAAAATTTTTAATATATATATTTTCAAGACATTTGAAAAGCATTTTAAAACATCTAAATTTTAACTCTACCTTAATTTTATTTTCTTTATTATTTAGTATGCACTAAAATACTATTTTATTAATAAAATAAAAGAAATTTTATTTCTATTAAGGGTTCTTTTATTAATTTTAAGCAAAAAATAAAACTTTTCTGATATGTTTCATAGGAAAAAAAATAACACATATAGATGGATCTTGTAGATTGTTTATGATAATCAATGTGTTTGTTGTCATCAGTTTGCTGTTCATGTAGCTAATATGATATCGTAGCTCTTTCTATAACAATCTGTATGTTGGCAATTATTTACTAATCATTTATTTTATAATATTAAGAGTTCTATAAAATAGATCTTCCTTACAATTTTTATTTGTTATAATTAGTTTTAAAATTTTGGATATAATTTAACTCGTATTCTTTTTTTTTTCCTTATAAATCATCTACTGTTATAGGATTTTATCTTTTTAATATATCAGTCTTGTTGTATTTCATGTTTCAATTTTAAACTGTTGCATTTCTCTTTATTTAAAAAATTTTTTAATTTTGTTCCTTTCTTTGAGATTTTTTATATTGAAATTTATACATATTAAGATTTTTTATGTATACAAAAATGTGTGCAATTTCTTCTTGTATAATGGTTACTGTTTTATAAAATATATTATACTATGAAATTATATGGTTTACTAAATGTGCATGTTTGTATGTTGTATGTAAAATTATATATACTATCTACTATGCTTTATTTATGTACAAAATTTTTAATATATATATTTTCAAGGCATTTGAAAAGCATTTAAAACATCTAAATTTTAACTCTACCTTAATTTTATTTTCTTTATTATTTAGTATGCACTAAAATACTATTTTATTAATAAAATAAAAGAAATTTTATTTCTATTAAGGGTTCTTCTGTTAATTTTAAGCAAAAAATAAAACTTTTCTGATATGTTTCATTGGAAAAAAAATAACACATATAGATGGATCTTGTAGATTGTTTATGATAATCAATGTGTTTGTTTGTTGTCATCAGTTTGCTGTTCATGTAGCTAATATGATATCGTAGCTCTTTCTATAACAATCTGTATGTTGGCAATTATTTACTAATCATTTATTTTATAATATTAGAGTTCTATAAAATAGATCTTCCTTACAATTTTTATTTGTTATAATTAGAGTTTAAAAATTTTTGGATATAATTTAACTCATATTCTTTTTTTTTTTTTCCCTTATGATTTCCTTTCCTTTATTTTTCCTTATATTTTATATCTTTTTAATATATCAGTCTTGTTGTATTTCATGTTTCAATTTTAAAATGTTGCATTTCTCTTTATTTAAAAATTTTTTAATTTTGTTCCTTTCTTTGATATTTTTTATATTGAAATTTATACATATAAGATTTTTTTATATATACAAAAATGTGTGCAATTTTTTCTTGTATAATGGTTACTGTTTTATAAAATATATTATACTATGAAATTATATGGTTTACTAAATGTGTATGTTGTATGCAAAATTATATATATTATCTACATTATGCTTTATAAATGTTTCTAAAATTGTAGAAATAAATATGAATTGTTCTTTATTCTGGTTTTAAACCTTATTGTTGGTACTAGTTTTAAAAAAAATTATTTTTTTTTTAATTCAAAATTTAAACTTCACTTATCAACTAGAATGGCATAAAGAACAAGATGAAGTAATGAATCAAATTCAAAAAAATAATTTATAGATCTGTATAGATGTATTTGCTACTTTAAAAAATGTCTTGCAAAACATTGAAGGAGGTGGAAAAAGGCAATTTAAATCTTTATTTGAGAAGGAGTGTACTATGTTGTGAATTTTATGATGCCATTAAATTATTTATTTAAAACTTGATTTTTTTTTTTTTTTTTTTTTTTTTTTTTCCTTAATCTAGCAGATATGTTTATTAAATGTAAATTCCATACTTGATTCATCATTTTCTACAAAGACACCGTTTGTGAAACTAAAAAAGAATTATAGAAAATTGTCAATTAAAAGCTATCATAAATTAACAGCATAGTATCCTATTCTGAATAACGATTACTTACAACTCTAGATTACATTTTACTTGTGCTTTTCTTCAGATGCCAAAAATATGAAGGGGGGGGTAGTTCCCATATGGCATATGAAACTGTCAAGTGCATTTAAGGATTTAAGGCAATAGCTCCCAAACTTATTTACTCTACTGTTTCCTTATGAAAAGAAAATGGCATGCCTCTCCCACTCCCCAAAAAAGTGCTCTTTCAGGGAACAAACTGAATGTATAATAAAATTGTATTCTTTTATGTAACTATACACCTGTCTACAACTTAAAGCTAAGTAAATAATAATAAAATAAATAAATAAGATAGATTAAAATTATGTGATACAGGAAATGCAATTCAAGACTTTATTATAGCTCATAGTTCAGAATAAGCCATAGATATGTTTTTGCATAACTGGTGAAAGATATACAAGTTTTTTTTCCTTATTTTATCTATCTTCCTTCTTTATGATTTCATCTGTCTTCCCTCCCTATTTTTATTAAATGCATGTGAGCCTACTATTGCAACCCTTGAATGTTCTACTGCTCCTTTGGTGGTTGTATCGTCCACTATTGGAACCAGTGTTTCAGAGGTTTTGTAGACATATCTAATAAAGAGATGAAAATAATAAAATTATTGAAAAGATCATTGTTTTTTTATATAAACATTGAAGGTAATTTAACTTTATATAGTTAGTATATGACTATTTAAAGTTGCCTGACAATGTCCAATCGAAATATTAAAATATAATTTTGGTGGATATAAGAGCTCAGATGTTGAAATTTGTACAATTTTAAAAAGTAATAGCTTCAACCATATTTAGAGGAGAACTTAAATTCTGATAATAAAGAAAGAGAAAAGAGCAGCACTGAATCACAAAGTAGAATTTGGTATCACCTTTTTACAGTACTACAAGAGCTTATTTTTATTTATATCATGTTGCTGCAACTGTTTGTAATTTGTGAATTGAAAAAAAAAAAAAAAAAAAAAATTCTTATTGCTAAACTAGAAAAAAAAAAAATAAATAAATTTACTACTTTTTAAGATCTTCATCTTTATAAGAATTGTGAAGATTTTATTACATGAATTATCTTTAGTAGTAGATAGGATTGAATTAAACATACTTTTTTGTTAACTCACAGAAAAATAAGAATAAATACATAAAAATATTCCATGTAGATACCTGCTTCAGTCTTGCATTTTAATAAATTTACAGAAAGATGTCTAATATCATAACAATTTAATATATTTGTGAGAAATGTGGATAAAATGTTTTTAAGCCATCTTGAAAACATTACATAAATTCTTTGGTGTAAATAAAATTGTCAATGAAAGTTATATATTTATTTATTTTAATACATTATGCAAGAAAATTTAATCCACATTTTTCGACACGGTAATCGATTTTGGTATTTCAATGGTATTGGTCGACGAATTTCAATATAAGAGTAGACCTATATACCTGCGAGCGATGCACACATATAGTCTGAATAAAAAAAAAGGGTATAATAGACTGAGCTCGCTGTAAGGCTAATGATAAAAGGGGGAAAAAAACAAAACGAGAGGTGCAAGAATTCACATCTATAAGGGGCGTAGGAAACAATGCTGACCGCAGTGAGATTGGAGTGGTGGTAGGAACATCAGAAATCCATGAATTTCAAGGATAGGTTCTTCTTAACTCTACTGCTGGGGAGGTGGAAGAAATTCATTTCGATTGAGCTGGAGTTTTCATGTTATCTAAGAAACTGGAGAGTATTAACTGGATGACGCAGTACTTGCTTCTTGAAAGGTTAAAGTTGAATATTTTTGGATCAGTTTATTATTATTGATATCTTTAAGTTGATTCCATCTAGTAGTTGCGTAGGGGCTTGAATAAGTGGGTTCCTGGGATTTGAGATATTGATGAAGAATTTTTTTTGATGAAATCTTGTATTGTGTTTTTCTTTAAATCTTGATGTATTGTTGTGTAACGAACATGATAGGGAACACCAACGATGGTACGGGGGAGTTTGTTTTGAATTATGTTTGGTTATTTTGCAACATACTGAAGTATAAGCGAGTACTGGATGAACAGGGTGGCGACAGAACAGGACATTTTTTCGATTTGTAAAAGTCTGGGAAATTTAATAAAAATGTTTAAAAATCAGTAAAAATTGCTGAAGAGAGCATTTCACGCCAAATATACGCGCGATCGCCGGTTTTGTAGCCAAACATGCTTGGCGACTTAGATCATTACTTGTTTTACGGTAAACTTTTTTTTTATGACGAGTTGCCCTTCTTATAATCTCGTTTAAATGCTTCTTTCACTAGTGTATGGTGTCTTTTAATTGTGCTCTGCTTGTACTCGCGCTATTATTAAAACATATATTATTAGTATTATGTATTTTAGTAATATAAAGACGCCATAAATACATGGAAAAAAAATCAAATATAAATTGTTTTGAAATAAAATGTAAATTGGCACGTGAGAAACTGCTGATTACATGTATGCTAGTAGAGTGAGCTAACTTGAACGAGCTAGAAATGTAAAAATTCATAGAATTATTATGATTATTATTTTTATTATTATTATTATTATTATTTTTTTTTGTTAAAAAAATGTTTTGAGATATACAGTGCATTGTGTATGCGTTAGTGTTTTATTTATTGAAGAAGTGAAAATACAGTTCTGATCAGTCTAAGTAAACGTTAGCTGTGATATCTTTTCCGTAACGAAGAACGAGTTAATCATTTAACAAAAGCTACAAAAAAATCAACGAAGTGAATTCCAAAGATGCTCCGAAGGAAATTGTTGCACCACCCGATCCTATCGAATCATTCGGATCAGATTTTTTGTAATGCAAGATTACACTGAAGTGACAAAAGTCATGGGATACCTCTTAATATCGTGTCGGCCCTCCTTTCGCCCGGCGAAGTGCAGCAACTCGACGTGGCATGGACTCAACAAGTCGTTGGAAGTCTTCTGCAGGAATATTGAGCCATGCTGTCTCGATAGACGTCCATAATTGTGAAAGCGTTGATGGTGCAGGATTTTGGGCACGAACAGACCTCTCGATGATGTCCCATAAATGCTCGATGGGATTCATGTCGGGCGATATAGCTGGCCAGATCATTCGTTGGAATTGTCCAAAATGTTCTTCAAACCAATCGCGAACAGTTGTGGCCCGGTGACATGGCGCATTGTCATCCATAAAAATCCCATCGTTGTTTGGGTACATGAAGTCCATGAATGGCTGCAAGTGATCTCCAAGTAGCTGAACATAAGCATTTCCAGGCAATGTTCGGTCCAGTCGCACCAGAGGACCAAGTCCATGCCATGAAAAAACAGCCCACACCATTACGGAGCCACCACCAGCTTGAACAGTGCCTTGCTGACAGTTTGGGTCCATGGCTTCGTGGGGTCTGCGCCACACTCGAACCCTACCATCAGCTCTTACCAACTGAAATCGTGACTCATCGGACCAGGCCACGGTTTTCCATTCATCTAGGGACCAACCGATATGCTCACGTGCCCACGAGAGTCGCTGCAAGCGATGTCGTTCTGTCAGTAAAGGCACTCGAGTCGGTCGTCTGCTGGCATAGCCCAAGAAAGCCAAATTTCTCCGCACAGTTCTAACAGACAAGTCCCTTGTACGTCCCACATTGATTTCTGCGGTTATTTGACGCAGTGTTACTTGTCTGTTAGAATTTACGACTCTTTGTAGACGTCGCCGGTCTCGGTCGTTAAGTGCAGGCGGTCGACCACTGCGCTGTCCATGGTGGGATGTTATGCCTGAAATTTCATACTCTCGGCACACTCTTGACACAGTGGATCTGGGAATGTTGAATTCCCTAACGATTTCCGAAATGGCATGACCCATGCGTCTAGCTCCAACTAACATTCCGCGTTCAAAGTCTGTTAATTCCCGTCGTGCGGACATCATCACGTCAAAACCTCTTCACATGAATAACTTGAACAGAAATGAAAGCTCTGCAAAAGCACTGCGCATTTATACCTGTTCTACGCGATGCTACTGCCATCTGAAAATTTGCATATTGCTATCCTATGACTTTTGTCACTTCAGTGTATAATTTGCAGTAAGGTGGTAACCTTGCTGCAAATTATAATCTTGCATTACAAAAAATCTGAAGGAAATTTCCAAAATCGGAAAACACATTTACTAAAGGCTACATTAATATACTTTTCGAGCCCCAAAAGGAGTAATACGATTAGATCATAGTGCTGGTGCTTGCTTCCAATCCACCGGCCCGGAAATTTCTCGTCTAGGAATTCGTGAACCAATAGTTCCAGTGTGAAAGTGCTTCATCTTTCTATTAAATAATTCATGATTTAAATTCTTATAACTGAGATGCAATGAACAGTTCTGATAAGTCTAAGTAAACGTTAGCGGTAATATTTCTTTTCCGTGAAGAAAAGCGACCCAATAATCTTGTTATACATGAGGTCACCATATATTACCCCATACATCAGCTTTAGGACCGTCTCTTCCATCTATGCAGAAACATGTGTCCCCAGATACGGGCGTTATGTTTATTTTCCTTTCAGCAGACGGAAAGGTTGATCCATAAGTTCAGGTACAAAACAATCCGTCCTGCCCTTAAGCACACGGCGTCTTCAGACCGTCGTCACGACAGCAACCCTGGTCTGATCTTCTTTCTACGGGTACGGGAGTCTTTCTTATATTTCCAGTCTAGTACTTAAGCAATCCAGTGGTGGGAGTATTTCCATGAGTACTGGGCCTCAGGAACAAACGAACTTTGAAAACAGAACAAACTTGAAAACAGGGAGTGAGCGAGCCAAATTGAAAACAACAGCAGAACTCGAACTCAACAAGACATTTACGTCGGCACCGCCTTCTTCCTTTTTTTTTTTTTTTACTCACAACACACATTATAACATTTTTACATATGATGAAACTTGGGAATTTCTTCCCTTGGCATTACTTTCTTCTTTTTCTTCTTCACTTTTTTTTTTTTTTTTTTTTTTAGTGTTATTTAATAGTTTGTTATTCTTCTTATTATTATTTTTTTTATTTATTTTTTTTTTTTTCATTTAATTTAATTTAATTTAATTTTTTTTATTTATTTATTTTTTTATTATTATATATATATATTTTTTTTTTTTATTTTTTGTTGTTGTTGTTGTTTCTTATCCCACTTGGCTGGCCAAGCCCACGAGCCGATACGTACTCATGATTGAAGGGGAAGGAAGCAGCTTCTGTTGTGATGGAGCACCCGTAGGTAGAAGCCTGACTTTTGCTCCGTGACGCTCTTACAGTCATAGGAGACCGGGACCTACGGCTTAAAGTGGATTCCGAACCACTACAAACATCCATGGCACCGCCGGGATTCGAACCCGAAACCTGTGGCACCGAGCGCCAGACACTCGGCATTCAGATCCCAAATTTGCCAACGGCACGCAGTGTTCCCAGGTGGTCACCCACCCAAGTACTGACCGCGCCCAATGATGCTTGACTTCGGTGATCTAACGAGAACCGGTATATTCAGCATGGTACGGCCGTTGGCTATTTTTCTTTATTTTTTTTTTTTTTTTTTTATCCATAAGAAAAACAAATACGATTTCAATAATCGTTTTTAACATCAATTTTGTTCAGATCATTTCCACGAAAAAAACCAAAAGTGAACTATCCAATGATAACACAATTATATTATTACATTTAACAGTGGATTTGTAATAAAATTTTATAATCAGGCAAGACTTTGTGCTCACCCTGAATACTACAAAAGAACCATCTATATTCATGGTTAAAATCTATAATTAAACGTTGAAGAAATATTGAAAATTAAGCACATACTTTATCTTTCCATTACTATAGAAAATTGGGGTCTGAATGGCCGAGTGGCTAGCGCTCTGGCCCTCGGTACCACAGATTTCGGGTTCGAGCCCCGGCGGTGCCATGGATGTTCGTAGTGGTTCGGAATCCACTTTAAACCGTAGGTCCCGGTCCTAATAGGATCGTAGAGCATTGCAGGGGCATTGTTACTCCGCGTCCGTGGCTTATCTTCAAGTTACACGCGCCCCCTGGGTAATGCAAAGTGAGTAATGTCTGTGCAGCGCTTGCCTTAAGGCATCAAAGACAATTGTCTAAGTGGTTGCCAGCTGCATTAGAACGAAAAGAAAACTTTACGGGATGAAACACGACGGTGCAAAGCTTTCGGTGTAATCTTTTCGATCACGTAAGTGCGAACCCCCACAGACTGCCCAGGTATTTGAAATGTGAAGAGAACCATAGAACACGTGAATGTCAAATTAAAACCAAAATTCCGTAGCCTACATGCCTAAATTGCGGAAATAAATGTTATGTAGCCTCTTGGTAGGAATATCCAGCTTTCCCCAAACTTCACATAAAGGACAAGCCTTGTCAAACGTTATTCTTTACCATTATCAGCTAAAATGTTCACAACATCAAGATCATTCGTGTATAAGCTGTTGGAGGCATCTCCGATCCAGGAAATCCAGACCACTCAAAAAAATTCTACCCACATTTGATCAAATTCATTGAGCATTCTGTCTAAAATTGCTCTTCTAAAAGTAATTAATCTCACTATGCAAGGTTATTTTGAGCTGTTGCCTACTATTCAAAGCATTTGAAGATCCTTTATACAATCTAAATTTTCTTTTTTTGGGACCTTGTCGTCAGCCACTCGTTACCTCATAACATGCTAATACATCATAATAGTTCAAATATTATATCCTGAAACGCAAATGATCTTCTGCATAAAAAGATTGAGCTTAATAATTTCATTAGTGTTCTTATTCGACTTAATGCTCCTTCAAGAAACTTCGCTAAATTTTAACAGTAAGTTCCATATCGTTGACTACGACTGCCACTGGAACGATAGGGACATCGCCCTCAATGGGCAGGCTTCAGTTAGAACTACAGTTTTATTAAACGTTCTTTATCCTACTTTTAATGTTCTTACCCCTCTCTTAAACTTCCTTGAAACCACTTTAATCTTCCTGAATATACCTAACAAGAAACCAGTTATCAGTGATTCTATTTATATCGCGTCCGCCTCAAACTCTGCTTTTTCAGTCTTCATATGAAAACCATAATTCAATTCGATCCTACTATTATTCTTTCGGCGATTTCAATGGAATTGCAATCATAACAATACTTGCGGCGTTCATCTTTTTAATTTCATCAACCTTGCCTAACTGGAAAGATTAACTCTCCCCCCCCAATTCGATTTAGCCATGGCTTCGCTACCAATATTGCTTTTTTTGTAGTATAAAAAATTGAATCGGACCGCCCGGTAATAATGCTGTCAAAATTGACCAGAAAGTTTTTAATAAAATTCTTATTTACTCTATAAAACTGTTTCTGTCTAATATTACTCACCCTAACAATTTTGAACAGAAAATTAATAATATTATTAATTATATTATTGAGGCTTCATCTAAAATTATACTGATTTCAAACCAAGAATGAATCTATACAAACATAAACAGCATATTAAAAATCATAATTAAAAGAAAAATGCAAAATTCTCGTAATATATAACTCTTTGATATTTAAACTCCCGCAAACTGCTTCATTTCAATTTATTTATTTATTTATTAATAAGTAAAAATACTATGATGATGAACGATAAATTATAATAGTAAAACTAAAAAGCCAAAATTTGTTAATTCATCATATTTATATATAGATCTCATATATTTTGCTGAATATACCGGTTCTCGTTAGATCACCGAAGTCAAGCATCATCGGGCGCGATCAGTACTTGGGTGGGTGACCACCTGGGAACACCGCGTGCCGTTGGCAAATTTGGGACCTGAATTTCCGAGTGTCTAGCGCTCGGTGCCACAGGTTTCGGGTTCGAATCCCGGCGGTGCCATGGATGTTTGTAGTGGTTCGGAATCCACTTTAAGCCGTAGGTCCCGGTCTCCTATGACTGTAAGAGCGTCACGGAGCAAAAGTCAGGCTTCTACCTACGGGTTCTCCATCACAACAGAAGCTGCTTCCTTCCCCTTCAATCATGAGCACGTATGGGCTCGTGGGCTTGGCCAGCCAAGTGGGATAAGAAACAACAAACAACAACAACAGATCTCATGTTGAGCTTTGGGGGCCTGAGTGGCTAGCGCTCGGTACAAGTTTCGGGTTCGAGAACCGGCGGTGTCATGGATGTTTGTAGTAGTAGTTCGGAAGTAAAGTTTGTAGTTCGGAATCCACTTTAAAATGTAGGCCCCGGTCTGTTTAGCCCTCGTGTGCACAAGATGATCGTAGAGTGATAAACCAAACCATGTTGAGTCTTGAACATGATTTTCAATGAAATGAAACTCATGATATTTGTAGTAACCAAAAGAAAATAAAGAAATAAGCAGAATAAAAAATAAAGATGAGATGAATTGATCGAACTATTGATCGACTTGATCAAAACACTATAAAATGGTAATAAGTGTTATTCAATGTTTCTTACCTTTCTAAGTGAGACTTTTTAAATGAATAAATTCCTGACCGTATTTTCTGCTTACCTCGCCCTCCCCTACTGATTTGTCGGGGTGTTATAGATATTTTTTTCTTTTTTTTTGTTAAAATATAAGATCTTCCGGAGATGCTGATTTTGCTAGAGAATCATCTACTTCATTCTATCTAATGACTCTGGAATCCAAATAAATTAAATTGTTGAAATGATGTTTAAGTTGACTACCGAGTAGTTTTATGACGCGATTGAATTGAAAGTTGCATTTCTTTAAAGCTTGAAGAATAGAAAGACTGTAAGATGATATAGTTGTCAGCTGATAAAACATATGACGAAATGGTTTAAAATCAGTGTGAGGGAAAATGCTACTTGTTATTAGCAATATGTCCTGAAAAAGACTCTTTGGAAGCAATATTTCTGAAGTCAAAATAACCATACTTTTCCAGTGTTACTTTTTATATTGTTCCAAAAAGTGTTTAAGCACATTGCGGAATAACTGTTTTGAAAGTATGAAGTGAAAAATAATTTTCTAGTTCTGGCTAACTAGTAGTAAATCGGAGAATTAATTAAATACACCTTTTTCATGTTTATTAAATAATGCAAATAATAAATATACTTAATCTTCTAAAGTAAAGGAGTTCTAATTAGTAATTATTTATAAATCGGAAGTTTTTTATATTTCTGGGAGGTCTGCAGTTTAAGGTCTTCTCGTTGTTTGGCAAATTCTCCCTTCCTCAACCCCGTTTTTGCTGTTTTAGCAAAGTTTCTCCCTAAAGAAACAAAACAATTGCATTTAACTGCAACAAGCTTTTTGACATTTTTTGCTTTTGCCGATAAGCAGAATATATATTCAGGTATCGTCTCAGTTTGGGAATCTGACCTGAGGAAGATTTTTGTGAAGAGCTATTGAGTTTTTAAGACGTTTTAGATGCATCTGAAGCTAAAATAAGCTTTTCTGTCTGTTTTTCGCCTTTATAAAGTTCAAAAAAGATATTTGATGACATAATGGCGTATCTATTTGTTTTGAAAGGGTAAATAATCGAGACAAAAGGTGATTTACGAGTTCTAACTAGTGGAAAATTGGGAATTCAATGAACTAGCGACACATTCTTTAAAAAGGAATAAAACCAGTATACTATAATTCGTCAGGAACTGAAAAATGCGTAATTCTCTGAAGTACGATCCGTTCAAAAATTTTGTATAAAACAGAAGTTACGGCAATTGGTTGGAGGTAATGGAAGTTCTATCTTCGTTTCGTTTAATTGGGATGATTGGAATATTGCCGGTAACTCAAGTGTTATTAAAAATATGAAGAAGCTGATTGGGAAGAATTTAATTTATCTGGAATACTGTCGCAGCTTGGATAAGTATTAGGAGCAGCGCGTATAACAACTTCTTCTAATTCTCTGAAAGCAAAAAGTTCATAATAGCTATAAGAAGAATTGTGAGAAAGATCAAGGGGAATAAATTGCTAGTCTGACGGTTTATTGAAATGGGATGCCAGAAGATTTGTTTGTTGAATTAAATCTGTGATGAACAATTAATTTTAGTACGAATTATTTTTATCTAACGAGATAATTTTAGTTGTAGATAATTATAAATTTCTTTTATGTTAAGAAATTATGTGGTTAAGTCTGGAACATTTTTTTTTTTTTTTTTGCATGCGATCCAAAGATCATTGGAACATTGAGTGTGCACATTAATACTAGTCTTTTCTGTCGGTAGAATACACGGTGCAATAGATTAATACAAGGAAGCATTGGCTGATGAAAAATTGTTATTCTTATTATTGTTTAAAGTTTTAGATAAGAGAGATTGTAAATCAGAGTATTATTTGAATTTGTGTGTAACACTCTGTTACTTCTACAAATAAAAAACTTTAGTCTATATAATGGCTTGTCTGCAAGTTTTTTTTATTATTTAGCTAAAAGGATAATTATATCGATTAATACTTGTATCTATAAAAAGAAATATTTTGATGACATTTTGAAACTGTACTTATCGATAGTTGCTTTTATCCTATATCCTATTTGAAGCAAATATTCTAACAAGTGATTTATTTATATACACAGCCCAGTCACATTAATGTGACCACCTGTCAAAAGCCAGAATAACCACCTTTGGCAGAGCGGACCGCTGCGAGACGTGCAGGAAGAGAGTCAATCAGGTTTCTGAAGGTATTCACTGGGATGTTGAGCCATGCCGACTCCAGTGCTAGATTATGCGATTGAGGATCCATGGCGCGAACAACCCGATCGAGGTGGTCCCACAGATTCTCGATTGGGTTTAAATCCGGTGAGTTTGCTGGCCAGGGGAGTACGGTAAACTCATCCTGGTGTTCTTCGAACCACGCACATGCACTGAGAGCTGTATGACACCTCGCATTTCCCTGCTGGTAGATGCCATCATTCTGAGGAAAAATAATTCGCATGTAGGGGTGGACATGGTCCGCAAGGGCAGATGCGCACTTGTGCTG
This sequence comes from Caerostris darwini, assembly GCA_021605075.1. Lineage (NCBI taxonomy): Eukaryota > Metazoa > Arthropoda > Arachnida > Araneae > Araneidae > Caerostris > Caerostris darwini. Next base: position 217,846 of record BPLQ01014999.1, read on the forward strand.
ATCCATCGTGCCTTCCACAATGATGAGTGCACCTAGTGAATGCCAGGAAACATTCCCCAAACCTTAATGCTCCCTCCTCCAGCTTGGATCATTCCGTCAATTGTTGCAGGGTATTTGCTTTTAGACGTTTCCCGCCGTATACGCCAACGTCCATCTGCCCGATGGAGCATAAAACTTGATTCATCGGAAAATGCCACCTGTCTCCACTCTGTGGACTTCCAGTTTCGGTACTGGCGTGCAAATTCCAGCCTTCGTCGTCGATAAACAGAAGTCAGCATAGGTGCATTAACCAGGCGTCTACTGTGGAGGCCCATGCGCAGCAACGTTCGCTGAACCGTTGTGGAGGCTACATTCTTGGTAGCCCCTTCGTTCATCTAGGCGGTCAGTTGCACGTCTATTCGCCCGAACGCATCTCCGTAGCCTTCGTTCATCTCTGTCATCTATAGCCCGTGGTGCACCCCATGGGCCACACCGCTGATTTTGGTTAGTGCCATTTTGCCATGCACGGTATATTTTTACCACGGCGGCACGCGTACAGTTCACAAAATTAGCCGTTTCCGAAATGCTTCCCCCCTTGGCCCGAAAGCCAATAATCATGCTTTTTTGGGCATCGGATAAATCGCTACGTTTCTGCATTACGCCAACGATTGAAATGCTTTCCGATGCCCTAGGACATCCTTTATATACACTCCACTGCAATGTGCTATCACCTGCCTTTTGTGATTGGCTATTTCACGTTGACGTCGAAAGTAGGTGGTGGTCACAGTAATGTGACTGGACTGTGTATATCTATTTCTAATCAATGTTTTGTTTTAAGCTGCTACAGTATAGCTAGATTTAATAATTATAGTTTTGTTACAATTTGAATCTAAAATAGTTCAAAAAAAGTTGCATGCATTATTTAGTAAAAGCCTGCTGAACAAATTCGATGGTAGAGGGTATACATGAGCCATGGCTCAAACATCTCTACTAGGAAATTAAAAAATATTAATTCTATTAGGGATTAGTTTTTAACAAAATTTGCTATGTTTAATGAGTTTTTGAAGGTTGAAAAAGGAGAAGAAAAATATATTAGAAAAAGGAAGTATTTTATAGTAGACCCTTCCAACTTTTTTTTTTTTACAATTTCAATGTGTTTCTTGTTCACAATATTTGTTTTAAATGATATACAAAAGCCTTCTTTGTATGATGAATAATTTCCAACTATAAAATTGTTAATTATTTTTCAATTTGATATTTTTAATATTATCAAAAAGCATAAAATAAAGGTTAATTTTAAGATTTTTAATGTTTCAAGCTGAGAGTTGAATAATGATATAACAAATGTATCAGTTTAAAAAAAAATTCAAACAGTAATGCAGTTGTCAACTGTTTACTTCTCATAACGAACATAAGTAAAAAGAAAATGTACACTTCATTGTACTTAGGCATGACAGCTGATCATACATTATTATTGCAAGGTGTAAAAATAAATAACATTCATATCTATAAAATATTATTTTATTTACTTATCTGTTGTAACTTATTGGGTTTTTTTTATATATATATAATAGTGTTATAAACAATTTTGTTACTTACTGCATCTGCTTATGTATGTGTAGCTCTGATAAATTGGAGAAAGTAAGATGAAAGAGCAGAAAAACAAAGCAACTCCCTGGTAAAAATTTTAAAAATCGAAAATGTATAACAAAATGAAGAAATGTATTATTACACAAAATCAAGTTCTCTCTCTTTTTTTTTTTTTTTTTTTTCCCCCTTCTTCAGAGCAGAGAAAAACCAGCCTATAAAATGTGTTGGTGAACGAATAGTGGCTAATTTTATTTTTAACCAAATATAATATGGCTTCAGTGGAAGTATTAATGTGAATCCTATACAATGAGGATCATGTTCCTATTAATCTCATGGAATATAAATTAACTGATTTTAAAATTTTCTTAGAATATACACTAGTCATATTAAAATAACAGATAATTGCTTTTGATAGCTATTTTAATGTAGATAACTCTTGAAACAATAAAAAAACAAATTTTTCCTATATACTTGCATAAGTTAGAAATATTTAAGTAACTGTCGAGTAACTATTATACAATTTTATTCAAACTTTCTAGAATATATTGCTTCACAAGATTATTATATTTCTAAATAAAGCTTTCTAACCTAGAAAATGAAACAGTTTTGCTGCTCTACTTGCCATTCTGAGTACGATATACACATACACAGTGAGAAATAAGAAATAAGATTTAAAATTAAACATTAGCACTATAAATGTAGAAGAAATCTGTTAAATTCAGAGAGGGGAAATAATTTTTATTGAAACAATCTTTCCTTAGACTACAACATAGCCACGGCTTTTTTTTTTTTTTTTTTTTTGAGTGATTTCTGTCACTTATCTTTTGCTTAGAATGCTACATAATTTTTTTCTGCTTTAAAAGAAAACTGAAACTAAACTCCCTCCTTTAGCTATTCAAGCACTAACTTTATTGTTACAAATGCACTAACCAAACTTTTAATTTAAAAATAGGCCATTCCATATGTCATTTATTTAGTGAAATGAAAATTTTTTTTATTGAAATACTTTAAGTTTTCACAGTTTAATGCTTGTAATATCTCGGTTTTAGTAAAAAATTTGAAATATTTACGCAAAAAAAAACAAAAAACAGTTAATAATCTTATTAGCACAATGAATATTTTATTAATGAGGTACAAATAGAGAACAATGGGAAATGAATCCTTAAGAAGTAATAAAATCATAACAAAAAGCAACATTTACACATACAATTTAGTTTTTCATACTGAACACAATCCCAAAATTAAAAGCTTACCAGCTTCTTTTAATACTCATAAATACAAAGTAATTTGAGATACATAATTTTTACTGAAATTCTGAGTTTTTCACAAGAAATTTGAAAAACAATAAGATTATATTTTTCCTCAACAAATATTGGTACAATTCACACCAAACTTCCTCTACAGTCATCAGAACGACACAAGCAACGAAATGATATTTCAGCATTGCCTAGAAAAAAAATAATTTTCATGTACTATAACAATATATATTTCATTAAATAAAAAGCTTATTACTCAGCATTTAAATGCTATTAAATCGCAATGATTCCATAATAAAATCGATTTTATTCAACAGTACTTACTGCATTTAAAATATTAGTTTAAACCAAAACCTTGAAAAAAAAATATTTAAAACCCTTTTTTCCCCCTAAAAAGACTACACCATATAATATCATTTTATTTTAAATTTTTCCACTATGCCTTTATATCAAACAACTTGGCTTGATTGATAGATATTTAATCAAAATATCCATACTATAAAAAAAATGACTGGGATATTTAATTTGAAAATACAAAAGTGTACTTACCAGAAGATATTCTCATTTTATAATCAAATGTCAACTCTTCACCACGCTTAATATTCCTGTTGGCAAAGAAGGCTAATCGTGGCATATATTCAACTTGCATATCAGTCCATACAGCAAAAACTTGCAAATTAGGGCAACACTAATAGAAAGGAAAGGTGACTTTTCTAAGACATTCCATTGTAAAAATATAACATTAAAATACCAACAGTTAATATTACTTAAAACACTTCATGTTGTGCCTTTCTTGTGTGGTTATGAGTTGAAAATTAATTTAAATTTCATTAAGACTTTTTTTGGTAAATATTTTTTTTATCCAAATCCAAACAAAATAGAGAAGTCCAGACTGCAGGTTTGACACAGATTTGAAAACAGTTTATAGGCTTATCCACAAATATAGAATTGTTTAAATTACATCCAAATGAAATAGCCAGATTCATAAAAGACAAGCAATATACTTTTTTAAAAATAAATTAAAAGAACAGGAAATAGTGAAGACAGTAAGGTAGGATATCTTAAAAGCTTCAACAAGCTACATCAAAAACATGGTAACTTTGCTACTGCATACCTTTTACTTAAATTTAGACTAATAAATATTTTATTTGACAATTGATACTTAAAATTGGATAATGTAAACTTCTTGACTTTCATTCAATTAAAAAAACATGTTGCATTTCCAGCATATATAAATAATATTTTTCATTTTTAAGAGAATTTTTGCTACCCAAATAATCTATACATATACAATAGGGAGAGATTTATCCTTTTAGTACATAAATTTTCAGAAAAAAATAAATACTTACTGAATGATTTATAAAATGAGAACCATTTCCGTAGCGTCTTGCATCTATTGTATATATACATTTCTGCACTCCAAAATCCAGATCAAATAAATAAGTGCCGTTATTATCACCAGAAGAACGGTCCCTTTTTTCTGCTTCTCCAGTTGTAAGAATCTGAAAATAATTCAAACAGTATAATTTTCATTAAAATGTCTTTTTATTTCACTTCATTTTACAAAATAGAAACATACCAGCAACACCTGTAAGACTAGGGATCTTTTCAGTAGACAGCTATGAAATTGATTTTTCAAAACAAAACTAATACTTCAATAATAAAGCAATGCTTTGCTTAGTACATTTAATCCCTTTTATAATACAATTAAGAAAAATGTCAAATATAAAATCTTTTTTCTTTTTTAGAGAATTTCAAATGATTAAATACACTTAGTAATTATTATCATAATGATTTTTTAAGCAAAACTGATAGATGTAACTGTTAACCACTCCCAAGGATTTTCCTTCATGATCATTATACTAGTTTTGATTAAAAAATTTGAAAAAATGAAAAAAAAAATGAAGGTACTAGCTTAAACTATTTTAAACATTGATTAATAATGAAATTAGTATAAAGGGTACTTTTTTTCCTGACATACGAGTGCTAAATAAAATAAAAAAAATTGGTGACATATTAAATTTTCTTATTTGATGCAGAAGAGCAGACAGCTGTGAAATTAATTTTTCAAAACAGAACAGAAATGCTAAAAGCAGTCTATTATCGGATTATTAAATAATAGTAAGCTAAGTATCTACCGCTTTTTATGTAAATGATACATTTTTAAAAATTATGCTTAAAAAGATGTATTGCCAATAAACATAATGATTTCAGTTTTTATAATATTGCCTTAAATGAAGCAAGAAAACACATCAATTATTAAAAACTTTTAGATTAATTAAAATGATCAAAAGTATCTTATTATTTAAAATATATGAAAACTATTTTTTAATCTAGAATCTAAATATTAAATAAGGCATTTATTAGTGGACAATCTAAATTTAAAAAAAATAAACATGCATATGTAGATCATGGATGACATACAAAGACTTATTGGAAGAAGAAAAAAAAAAAAAAACTGTTGAGGAAAATTAAAGCACCTTTTTATGTTTGTTCCTTTATGCTTCTTTTATTAAGTGAACTGCTTTGAAATGTGATTGGTTGGTAATTCAATGCCAATTTTATCACATAGTCCACTTTCATGACAGAAAAATAGGCAAATTTTTTAGCTTGTTCCATATGTGAAAAGGAGTGCAAGTGGGTGATCTGAAGTCAAATTACAAGAAATTGTACAAGTACTTGGATAAGTTTCGCTTGTAAATGGTGAAATACATTGTGTAGAATACATTTGAGAGATTGTGAGAAATGGTATGTGATAAGGTTTGGTTTGTCGCTGTAAGATCATTTTGTTCACATTTTAGGCTAATTAGACTGTGACTTATAATTTAACATGGATTCTGAACCACTAACAAACATCCATGCAATAGGGAGAATATCCTTACAAAGCAATATCTGAATGATTCTAATAAAAATTTGCATTTTAGTTTATTTTGCTGAAATAATTCGATTCAATGAAAAACAGGATAAATATGGAATAAACTGATAACATATTAGTTTAAATATTAATATAAAACATGAAAAGCTATACAATATGACATAATTAACTAAATTATATAGAAAATACATAATGCACCTTACTAACTATAAATAAGAATATAAACAATGTCACCAAATAATAAATATATCAGAGAGGAAAACTGTTAAAACTCCTTCTCCCTAAATACTGCAGGTTTTCTTTTAAGAAGCTTTATATGGACAGAAAAAGAATATATATATATATATATATATATATATATATATATATATATATATATATATATATATATATATATATATATATATAAAATAAAAATAAAAAAACGATAAAAAATTAAGATACACAAATCTGCTGATATGCAGTGCCCAAAACAAAATTGAATAGCAGTTATCAGTACTTACAGGAAAATACAAAATTTGTTCTAATCAAATAAAAGTAATGCAACTTACTTCACCTAAATATTCCAACACAAACTGACCCTTTGCAATCGGCTCTAAAGTTTGTAGACCCCATCCCCGTCCATTTGAAGTTTTAAAAATTCCCACTTTTATCTGAAAATAAAATGAAATTGTTTATAAAATTTGTGTATTCAAACATATATAAAAGACTAGAGGGGCCAGATTATTATTGCCTAAATAGCTCTGAATATCATCTTTAGAGAGCATGTTTACATCTGGTGAATAATACAATAAGTCCTTTAGTTTTTTTTTCATTTTTAGTATGTTTTGTCATAGTGTTCAGTTCATTCTTTTATGGAAATTGTTTACTCTGTAAAGAGAAATTTGAAAATAGAAAAAATTCTGAATACCAAGCATTATTAAAATATAAAAAATAAATCATGGTATTTCTAGCAAACACATGATAGTTTTCAAACCCAATACCATGAATTAATATAAACTGGATGCAAAGGTCAGACTAAATTAGAATTAGCCTAGCAATTGAGAAGAACCCTTTAATCTAAGTTAGAATTTGTTCATTCTATGTAACTTTTAATATTAAGCAAGCAGTAAAGCAAAAATCACTACAGAACAGATACCTCCTTAAAATAAAATGGAGCCTCTAGCTGCAGCACATAATATAATTGCCAAGAAATAACGATCCCCTCCTATGTTCATCTGTTTGTTCCCAGGTACCATTCATACAGACTTAATCATTATGGATGATACCTCCAGGACGCATCAGACTCATGCTATTGAGGAGCTATTAGAAATTGAAAATATCATTTAAAATGGATTTACCAGCGTACTCTCCTGACTTAAATCCCATAGAACATGATAATTTGGTAGGCTTTAGGAAGCCATCTGTATGCAGAAAAGAACATCCAACAATGAAACAGAAGATCATTGAGGAATAAACACTCCTATCTCAAATAATAATAATTATCGAAGTTTCATAATTATGTATGTTATCTGAAATTATAATAATAATTATAATGTTGGATAATCTCAAGAGAAAATGCAAAACAATCATTGCAGTTAAGAAATATCATATACCTTACTAAGCGACAACTCTTGTTCTTCCTCTTAGGCTTTATTTTGGTCTGCCTTTCTGTTTGATTGTACGAGATCGATTCATCCTTTTAAGTACAACATAATAACTGTGTTTTTTGAATTTCATGTCTCCCAGGTTATTTCTTTAAAAAAATACTTATGAAAAATTTATAAAAAACAATTTGGGGAAATAACGATCACATTACTTTTCCTACCATTCTCACAGATTTTGCTAAAAATAAAATAAAGAAAAAGGACTCACTTTCTGGCCATGCTGAACTACTCTATTGTAGCAATCAATCCCACATTTGCATTTGCTGTTGCATTCATAAATAGCAGATCCTGGATCTAATTTCACTTTACCATATCTATCATATGCCCACTGTCCATCTAAGGAGTGTGGGCAGCAATCTTCTTTGCTTTGATGACAATTTTCACAGCTGCAATATGACACAGGCTCTTTCACTATTTCGATATTTTCATTTATTATATAATCATTTATAAATTTAAAATCTGGAGGTCCTTCTAGATCAACATTATTTTCTACTGTAACTTGAACTGTTCCATCACTATTAATTTTCCTCTCATATTGCTTTAAAGTAATCAACACAGATTTTCTTTTTAATCCAAATTGCATTATTTTCCATATATTTCTTCTCAATTTATTCAGTTCAATAGGAGATATGTCAAGGAACTTTTTAACCCTTTTTCTTAGCTTTGTAATCGAAATATTTACGATTTCAAAGTCCTCAGTTAGTCTTTCAGTACTTTTATTTTCAAACAGGTTGCACAATTTTATAAGCGTTGCAAAATCATACGGCTTACGCTTCACAAGATCATGAATGAAATGTACAAACATGGCTTTAGTAAGTTGAGATGAGGAGCTAAAAAAGAAAAAGGAAAAAGTTTAATACATAAAATGTATGCATAAGTTGTCTAAACTATATATATCCCCTGTTAATACTCAATACCAATTTTCTAAATTGTTAATCATAGAGATAAGATATATTTAAAATTATAAAAATGTATAACCTGTACAAATTATTTAATATTTCATTTAAAAATAAAAACACAATTTGTATTCATGATATTAGAGGGGATAAAAAAGTAACCGACTTAGGCCTAAATCACGATCTGCTCATACTTATGAAAATTACACTATCATTAAGGTGGCATCAAATTCTAAAGAAATTTACGAGCGATACAAAATGAAGAATGACACATTCATGATTAGAAATGTGTATGCCTATGCACAGCACTGGTATATAACTACATGAGTAACACTGTACGTTTCAACAGTTATGATATAGTTGTATGTAAAAAAGGCATGTTTGGATTACACTGCTTATAAAATATGCATTTAGATATTTTTATAGCCAAGTACTACTATTCTGCATTTATTTTTAAGTAGCATACTGCCTGATGTTGCAGCTCATATCATGGGCCAACAGACCATCTAAAAATATAGTTTTTCCAAAAACATATTTATTGATCTAAACTGTTTCTATAATAAACTGCAAAATTATTTGAAGCATCCTCATTACAAGAATAAACCTGACTAATGCTTTAAAAAAAAGTTATAGGATACTTCATATATTTAGCACAACTTTTAAAAGCAATAAATGTTCTGATCAATAGTCAAAATAGTACAGCAGAGGTAGACAACAATTTTCAAAGTTTTCACATTCATACAAAATATTATTTACAAACTAAAAATTCAGAATGAAAAATAATTTAAATTTTTAATCAGAATTTATTAGTCAAAAAGAATATAAGAATATATATAAATAAGTACAAAATTCTGTATCATTAAATATTTTGTATTTTATTTTTGTTGTTTGATGAGTTTTTTTAAGCAGAATTTTCTATATTTAGATGTAATATACACATACACAACAAGTAGCACAAAGTATAAATACTTTTAAATTATAAAATTATATTACATAATTTTAATGGATCATCAACTTTTGAATAGGTAAATAAAATAACATGCTAGTAACAATTCAAAATTACTACATTTCTTGTAAAAATCATATGTGATATTTGTCAATGTTTTTTCTTTTGTTGTAAGCAGTCACTATTATGGCAGACAATTACTTATAAAATTCAAATGAATTTTTTTTTTGTATGCTTTTTATGTTATGTTTTAAGTACTTGATGTCTACTATTTAATGGTATCTTTAAAATATTTCAGTAAAAACTAGCCTTTTCAAGTTAGTTTTAGAACTAGATTTTTATAAAAAATTTAAGTCTTATCCAGATTTCTTTTATCACTGCCATCAAAAAAAGTAAAAATGAAATTGTGAATTAATCACTTACACATTTAGGACAATGAATAAGCATTTAATTGCTTTCACAGCTTTTTTTTTTCTCTCCTATGACTGTCTCTCACTTTCATTCTAAAAATAGCTATAAGGTCATTTCTAGACATTTTTTTTTTTTTAACAAATCCCCTCTGAAATTTCTATCATACTTTAAGTCAAGACAGACAACAAAACATTTGAAAAGGTTATCAAAATTTATTGATAAAAAATCAATGCAGCAGCTTTACAGCCTTTTTGTAAGGTTGTACTACAGCTTCTGGAAGTCGTTTGAAACTAAGTCTATGGATAAAAATGCTTTCTTTAAAAAAGTTATATTCGATACGGGTGATGCACATTGAGAGCAAAACAATTATTTGTAATTAATGTAACTAACAAATTATTTTATATTATTTAACCCATACTACACTTAACTATTTCTGTTTGGAATATTTGTACTTTTTTAGTTATAAACGACAGGAATTAAAAATAAAATATTTACCATGTACATGTTTCATGCAGTAATTTCACAAAAAAAGGGAGGAGAAAATGATATTTTCAACAAAATCAAAAAAGAAAACATTTTCACATATTATCTTTCATATTGTGTATGTTATTCAAATTCAAATATTTACAATTATAATTTAGACTGATGATCCATTTCTATATGTAAAAAAGCAGAATAATAAATGTAAACATAGTAAAAATGCTCCTCAATTTTTGTCTTTCAGCTTTATTTATATATATATATATATATATATATATATATAGGAAGGAATTAACAAATCTTAGAAATCAATGGGAAATACAGATTTTGAAATGTAGAATACAAATAAAAATTCCATTTACAGTATATTTAAAATATGAATTCAGAACTTCATACACATAAAAATCATATAATGATAAAATAAAAAAAACAAACCCCTTTAGTGATTTATAGGAAGCAATTAATTTCTGGCATCGTATATGATTCTCACATTCCCACGTTGTATTACAGTAGTCATTTTTCCATTGTATAAGATAATTTTTCTTCCCCTAAAAAACAAAAGAAACAGAAATGAATTTATATAATATGATTACTGTCTGTCTTAATAAATTCATAAGAGAATTACATAAAATATTACAGAAATTAATACTCAAATATATCAAAGATGTTCCAAAACATCATAACAGAGAAATTAATAAACTTGATAAAAGGTAATTTTTACTCAAAACTAAATTCCATTAAAATTCATTTAAGAAGCTATGCTTCTTATAAAGTACAATACATCATAAAAGATAATACCAGATGTACATAATTTAAATTAAGAAAGTATATTATGCTGTTTTTTCAGATATATTATACCTAATAACATCAACTAATTTTTTTTACACTAAATCTTAATTGGAAAAGACAAAAGAAAAATCATTTTCTCCTCTTACTTTACCTTACATTATAATAAACATATTTCAAGAAAAATACCTTACTATACTAGTGAACAATTATATAAAAAGAATTTACTTAGAAAATTAAAAGATAAAATCCATGACTGAAACAAAACAAAAAAACAATGAATTAAATAAATCTAAAATTACAAGACACATAAATAACTATTCACAAATGCGAGAATTTTTAGGAATTCTAAAAGCTATACTCATTAAATTTAATCAAACACAATTTTTATTTGCATTTGTTTTGCATGATAACTACCTTTGTTATTAAAACCATTACTCTTATTTAACATTTCATTAATGTAATATAGAAGAGGCAGTCCATACAGATAACAAGGAAATAAATAACCCTCGTATATATAATATAACTAATTCGGTTATATTATATATAAACAGTACATATAACTAATTATCACATACCTAAGGAAATCTAAACATTAGAACATTTTTTTAAATTAAATGTTTAACATTTGACCTTAAATGGTTTGTCCCCTGATTTAGTATGTTTGTTTTATTAGAGAAAGTGGAGGTAAACCTCCACTTATCCTGTGGTCAGTGAAGTATGTTGTGGTTATAATTAAAGTGACCCTATTCAGACCCCTCTAGTAACAGTTCTACCCAACGAATTCTGATGAAACTTGGTATATGGACCATGGGGAAAAGATTTCTGCAACAAAAAAATAGTGCACATTTTGACCCCCAGGGGGAATTGTGGCGCCTAAAGGACAAAAAATTTGTCAGAATCATTAAAATTTATTCAAGTACAGAATATGCTCAACGTGTGCAATGGTAGAGTGAAGGAACTCTTGAGGAATTTCAGCAACACGGCATGTAATGCTGGATTTCAACTCAGGTAAAGTCATAATTTTTCCTACATAAACACGATCTTTTAGGAATCCCCACAACAAGAAATCACAGGAATTTAAGTTGGGTGAACGAAGAGACCAGGCATCCAGAAAAGCTCTGGATAACTCCCGATTCTCGCCAAAGTTAGCACGAAGCAGTTCCTTGACTTAGTGCCCAATGTGAGGAGTTGCTACATCTTGCAGGAAGATAGTGGTCTGCAAACATTGCCGTTCATGCAAAGCAGAAATGACCTGTTGTCCAAGGAGTTCACTGTACCGTGCACTCGTGACAGAGCACATTTTAGGACCTTGAGGAGTGAGAGTTTCAAAGAAAAACGGTCCGAGTATAAAATCAGCAGTAAACCCACACCATGCAGTCGTGTATTCAGAATGCAGTGGTTGTTGGTGCAGGACATTAGAAGGTGAAGCACCCCCCATATGCGGCAATTTTGATTATTCACAGCTCCCTCTATAAAAAAGTGCGCATCAGACCACAGAATTTTCCAAGACCATGCGTCATCAACTTCCATTCTCTCCAAAAATAAGCAAGTAAATTCATAGCGTGTTTGGTGGTCTTGAGGTTGCAGCGCGTGGATCTTATACAAATACCATTTTAAAATGGATCGCAGAATTTTTCGTACTGTCGACCACGAAATCGCCACTTCACGTGACATCGATCGAGCACTTACTGAAAAATAGTTTGAAGTTGAGGCTCTTTCAACCACAGCAGTAGCGACTTCTTCGATAGTTTCATTCGTAACTCGTTTCCGCCCTCTTCCTGGCAGCACACCTAAGTCTCCAGTCTCTTCAAATTTCATAACCATTTTCTTCAAACCATTCTTCGACATGGGCCCTTTTCGCACTCCCTTTAAAATTACTATACTATTCATGCAGTGCTGCTACGTAAGCTGCTGCTACCGTTCTGATAAAATAGTTTTACCGATAAAGCTCGATATTTCTTCTGTAAGGGCATGATTAATGATGACAAAAGCATGTAGAATGATTTTCTGGATCTGATTGCAAAACTCTTTATAGATTTGACTAATTTGCATAAGGAATTTTTGAAAATTTTTGAAAATTGCCTACAGGTGGTCAAAATTTGAACTATTTTTTTATTGCAGAAATCTTTTAGCCATGGTCCATATACTAAGTTACATCAAAATCCGTTAGGCAGCACGGGTTCTAGAGGGGGATGAATAGGGTCACTTTAATTATAACCACCCTGTAGCTGCCATCTAACATTGTAAGTGTATTCTTATCTTCTGATAAAAACTGCTGAAATTTTCTTATATCGCAATTATTTCTATAAAAGATACAAATACGAAACATAACTATTATCTATATACCCAGCAAAATATGCAACACATTTCATATTAATGAGTGACTGATGAACATTGTTAAATTATATGGCTCATAATTTACAGATTTCCTGGATGTAAACTGGTTTTTTTTAAAAAAAAAGAAAGTTAAAAAGAAATTATATATAATCATATATTGCTTTTTTTTTTTTTTTTTTTTTTTTTTTTTGTAGACTGTATGTTAATGTTAAAACTCCAAGCTATTTCAACTGGATTAATTCATAAAACAAAACACCATCATAGCAAAATTATATAATCTGTGGCCTATTTTATATATGTACTTACATTTACATTTCTATCTGCCAGTATAGAATTAACTTTGTGTGACATATCTAAAAAAGAAATAATAGCAATGAAAACTAATGAAAAATAAAGTTAAAAATCAAATTAGAAGTCTATTTTTATACAATTAAAACTAATAGCTTCATTTATTAAGTATATACATGGTATTTTCAGTTTCAACAAATTTTTTGCTTAAATGGGTTTTATTCAGAAATATAAGGTACTAGTACATATAACCTAGCATTGCACATTTTCAGAAAATAAAATTTATGAACTCTTATTTAGATTCACAATTGTTCAAAGCAGCATCTTTGCTTTCTTCAGCTTTAGCAATGGTCATTTTCGACCCATTACATTTATTCTCATTTTCTCACATACTCATATTTTCTCTAGATCTACATGCTGCTCTTAATTTAGATTCAATTCTGGTCTGATTAAATAGTTTTATTTTCTTTAGGTGGCATTGCAAATTAACAATGAGAATTTCAACAAACTTTTTTCCCCAATTTATGACTGGACAGGCTAAGCATCCCTATGGCTATCAAATTTTGAATATCCGAAGATGGGGGAATGGAGAATTGTGGTCAGAAGAAGGGTTGAAAACTCAAGACAGCATAAAAAAATATCAACCATTAAAAATTCACCAACCCAAAATGTCGCCATATTAGCATAAAGCCTAATTTACACCATATTGGTTAATTTCTTATTGAATATCATGCAAATTTAAAAAAAAAAAATTTCAATTAATCTACGTTTTGTATTAGAAGTATCTCTGCTAATTTTGGAGAAATTTGGATGTAAATTGAGGCAGTGCATAGGTGAACACACACAAGCTTTTAAGAAATATATATATATTCAGAACACAGCAAAATAGAATACAATTCAATATGCCTTCCTCTCCTTTTAATATCTAGGTACTGTATTACTACAAACTAGATTAAATTCTCCCACGTTGCTAATCTCCACCTGGTACACTTGGTCCATGCGAGAAAATGAGATAAGGTGATAATGAGCAAATAGTTTCTTTATCACTCTTATTCTATACTTTTTCAAATGGTTTTCTAATTGTTATTACTTGCATACCCTTTCGTTCCTTTTTTGCATTTTTGTTTAGATTATTGAAATGTTGCAATACAGGTATAGCAGTCATCAATCTACTGAAGATTGGAAGTCTAAACAAGCAATGAATTATTTAAAATTGTGAATAACAAAAACACAATATTGGTAACATATCAGACTACACACTATTTAATAACCAGTAGAAAATCCACAGATATATTATAATTTAGTTAAGAATGTCATAACACCTGATGAACAAAAAATATGCAACAAAACATGAGCTTACTTACCAACGTCACACTTCAAATTCAGTTTCTTGCATTTTTCTCCCATATCAGTTAGACTTGATAAACACTTAACAGAGCAGCGTTTTGAAGTATTTATATTTGAGCATTCTGAAACAAATTTCTTGAAATTAAAAATAAAAAGAATTCCTGATTTTAAGTTAATTTAAGTATTTTTATTTGAGAGCTGTATATTTAAATATAAGACAAACATGCCATGATTCAGGTGACCCTGTCAGTTACAGTAGCATTTTCAAATTTAGTGCAGATATTTTCTTGAAGCAGAGTTTCGGAAATGCTACATGAAATGCTTGTCTCAAATAATCAGTTTTGAAAATATATAGAAAACAGATATATCATTAAAATTTAAAATTATTGTCCCACATAATTTTGCAAACATAGACATTGAGTCAACACATGTATAAACTGGGATAACAATTAAAAATTTTAATTAAAAAGGTAACTGTTGATTTTAGGAAAAAATCAAATCCAGAGCTAATATCGATATCTGCCACTTCGGCTGTTTAAGGAGAAATTTTTTTAACATACAAGACATAACATACATACCATATGTATTCATACATTTGGGTACTTACGTAGTAATACTACCTAGGCTGCAGTTGCACCAATAAAGACCAATCTTGTTGTTTGCATGCGTACGCAGTTACATTTGACTTGAATCGAAGGAGTATATGGGGATGCGAAGCAACAAGGACTATAATCCCCACGCAGTTACCTTTTGAACGCCAACCGCAGCTACAGATTTGGCGGTTTTAAATGGAATTCTGCTTCCCTCAAACCAGTTGTCTTTTCTAAGTCCCACATAATAAGCATACTGACTGAAATTGCATTTCCAAAACTTACGTTTACCAAAATAAAGTTTCATGTCATGGGAATTGGGACATTTTCGTTTTTTTGGTAAAATATTTCGCTCCTGAAAAAATAAAATTGCATTTTGTTCTGTTTCTGGCAAATCCCAAATATGCATTTTCGTAGCACTAAAAAATGGCGTCAAAAAGCAGCAAATCTGTAGCTGTTAGATTGACGCCACTTAAAAACCGCCAAATCTGTAGCCAAGGTAGCGTTAATACGTAAGTACCAAAACATGTATGAATACATATGGTAAACATTTTTTGCTGCCATGAGCCTAAACTAAATCAATATTGCGTTAATATCAATATTACTAATTAAACAACAAACATAGTTATTTGAAATTTTTTATTACAGAGAAACTTGCCATAATTTGTTATATTCTTCATGTTAATGCCTTTAATACAGTGCATTCTTAATTCCAAATTAATATATTATGCTTAACATTAATTAAAAAATGCATTAGGTTAGCAGGGCCGGATTTTCCTATAGACTAACTAGGCTTCAGCCTAGGGCCTCATATTATTCGTGCCACATTTTTTATAAAGATTTAGCCTTCATTTATTATCTGTGCCATATTTTTTATAAAGATTAATAACAATCACAACATGTTTCATTTAACATATTGATATATATCACAGTAATGATGTATTTTATTATCTCTCATGTAATTTACAAACTTAAAAATGGTAGGTGAAAGGGCCTCTTAAGTGGTAATTTACAAACTTAAAAATGGGAGGTGAAAGGGCCTCATAAGTGGAATAGCCTAGGGCCTGTTTTTATCAAAATCTGGCCTTGAAGGTTAGCATTTATTAAGGAATGCAGTGTTTAAATTAAAATCAATTTTATTTTGGTTTAACATACACTTTAATGATTTGATTGTTCCAAGTGACTTTTAAAAAAATATATATTAACTAAGCTGCCAATAATTTAATCTATCAAGCAAAATAAAGATTAAACTACAAACTAAGTGTAAAAAGGTACTTGGCATTTACTATATTTTAAAACCAAATTTATACAAATTTTCAACAGTAGTATAGCTCTTCTTCTCAGTAGAGGGTATATATATAATATTATATAAATACACAATATATGTGTGTCTTTTAGAGAAAGAGAAAAAATTAAAAACATAGCTAACTTTTCATTGTTATTTACAGGCAATATTTATTAAAGGTTTTAATATTTGGAAATAATTCCCTGGACTTCATAAAACATTTAGATTATATTCGATTTGTTTTTTCATTAAACATATTTTTAAAAAAGGTGAAGGCTCAAATTCTAATATTAATAACAATAGCAAGTCATATAAATTAGAAGAACTAATTTTTTTACTCAAAGTTATGACAGTTATAGTGTTCTACTCCACTTTGGGAAATTCCAGAATTCCATGAAATTTCGATTGTGATGATTACTCCTCAATTGTGATAGGAGCTAAGAGCAAAGTTTAGGTCAAAATTAAGTAGGAGCTGAATATAAAGTTTCTTTTTAATTTGCTAAACATTAGTTGAGTCTTATGTCCCATTTATATATTAATTAATTAATTTAGGCATTATTATTACATTTACATTTACAATAATGTAAATGTAACTAGAAAAAGTAACTAAAAATGTAATGAATTTCTCCTGGTAAGGCTCCTAATAAATATATATTCTATGATTGAAATCAAAATTACAGTAAGTCAAATAGTATTCATGTACAAAATTGAGAGGTGTTCAAATTAACTATTAATTCATCTTAGGGTTCACAGTTAATCAAAATTATCTGTTTTTCCCATCTCCGCTACATTCACATAAAAAAAAATAATAATGTACATCTGTTTACTCATTCTACTTTCACAAATAAAGCTTTCTTTTGCATCATGCAGGCTTAGATTATTTTGTTTTTTATATTTTACAGCAAATATCATGTAAAACATGTTCAAAGATCAAATTCCTGTACGTCTGAAGTATATATTATAAGAAAAAGGTAAAAAACACTCATTAAAATGGTTTGACAACATATAATATTTATTTATTAAAGATTATATATATATATTCATATTATATCACGTCTTCTTAAGTAAGGAAGACATGGTATTCTCCAAGTATGGGAAAAATTTATTTTTAAATGTTAGAAATTTAGTTATGCACAAATGAATCAAAATAATAATAAAAGAAGTATCTGAACGTTTATAAAAATGTCTACAATTGTTTTACTACAAGTTATTATTTGTTTTCATTACATGTTAACAATAAATTTACATGGAGTGTCAAACTTGGTGTTAAGCATTTAAGTCCCTCGAGATAGTACTAAATGAGACAAAATACATTCCTTAACTTACCTACAAATTTTAATCCCATTTTCTCGCAAGTTCTCTTCAATTCATTATAACTTCGCAAACACATAACACTCAAATTTGTGTTAATAATCTGATTCTCAGATTTAATTTCTGAACCATGCAATGGCTGTACTTTCAAACTATTCTCTATTATGCTGAAGTTAAACATATCACTTGATATTTTGATTAAAGTATCTTCATGAAAATTTGATTTGTTTACTGACATTGATTGAGCAACGTTGAGAGGAAAAAGTTTTTGATCAGTTGAAGAAATCTGTTCTTTTTTAATTAATACTTCCAAAGTGTCATTACACTCTTGATGACTTCTAATTGGTGAGCATCTATTCAATTCCATATTATGAAAAGAAAAATTCAAAATATACACGCACTTAAAAAAAATTGAGTCATCGATTGAAAAAACGGATAAGGACTTGACTTAATGCTTTGAAATATATGTCCGCTGATCGACACGAAAATAGTTGTCTTACAACATTACGAAGATTGGCGCGAATTTATTGAGAAACGTTGCCATTATATAAAAAAAATCAATAAATATTTAAAAATTTTAATATGTTATGAATAGAATTTTAATTATAAATAGAAATAAAAAAATTCAATAAGTTTTAGATTTTATAAATAGCATTCTTCTTATTTTAAAAATATGTTTTGTCCATTGGTATTCAATTCATAATTAACAAGAAGAGGTCGTGAAGTCTTTGTCCGTCACCGATTTGATTGAAATTTATGCTATAAGTAGGTCATGCCTAGAATGTTAATTAGCCAAAAAAGAATCCACCTCTTAAATTTTCGAGAAAATCGGGTTCATATTGTTAATGAAAATGCCTTTATAATGTTAATGCAATGCGATGCGCTGCACTGCAAAGCAATTTAATGGCGTGGTGGTAAATCTGGTTCATAAGTAGTCAGAATCACGTTTCCAAGAACAAAAGTCAATAGGTAAAGGGAAGCAAAACCATCTGCTGTAATGAAAAAGGAAAAGTTGCTAAACAGTGTAGGAGAGGCTCTGCTTTCTTGGGAGTAATGCTAAATTGTCTTTGGTCGATTAATTATGCAAGACAACCTACTCCATTTTTCTGTCCAATAGACCGGTGAAAGGATTTCTAAGGAGTTCTTACACTGTAACAGCTTGTCATAAACTTGCTTCTTTGAGATTTATCCTCACGTACACTGCTTTATCTTAATTTATCCAAATGTTATACAAATAACACAAAATCTGTTGGCGCTCGTGGAGATTTTCTGCAGTTTACAAATATTTTGCACTCCTTACGATAATTTTTTCTTCTAGAAATGAAAATAAATAATTGCTTAGATAAGAAGTTTTCTAAAGAGAAACTTTTATTAATCGAAATTAGTGGTACAATCATTTATACGACAAAAATAAATTTATAGCAACCACACGAGGAATAAATTAGGGAAATTGTTTGAATAAAAAGGTAGTTTTTTTTTTCTTTTGTACTTGTATTTTTTATAATTGATGATCATTTCGCATTCTATATAATTGAAATTTAATTTGGAATAATTTACAAAAGGCAAATATTAATAAAATATTTAATAGAAAGAGTTTCTATAGAAACCTCTAGCTCTACATATGTTCGATTTTTTTTTTTTTTTTTTTTTGAAAATTCTGATTATAAAAAATTCTCGAATTAAAAAAAACACAGAAATCTTTCACTTGATAACTTATTTTTTCTATTAGTTCCTCTGATGGATGGCAACCTTATATATGAAGATTTTCTGAAGTGAATCTTCCAATGCGAAAAACTTATTTGAATGGTACGAATCATAAAAAGGAGTCGAATTGCTCATCATTATTGTGAACTGTATCCATAACGGTTATTTTTTCTTCATATTTTAATTTATTGTATATACTTTTATAAGCATAACACTCTTTCTCACAAAACAGTTTGTGACCTCTCTTTTGCTAGATTCAAGTTGTATTGAAATATATGTTATTAGTACTAAGAAGATGAAAAGATACTGGAACAACCAAGATACTTTTAGGGAAATATTTAAGTTCATTATAGCTTACATTTGTAAATCACAAATTAAAAATAACAGATACTGTGATTCTTGTCAAGAGATAGATATGAATTGTATTTGTACAAATGATACGAATCATTTCATCCTTACGTAAGGCATCAAAAACTCATTGAAAAATTGAAACTATTTAAGTATCAAATGTAAAGTAACTTTTAATCAAACCAGTTATGATAACTGCCATTTAACTAATATGATTTGTATTAATCACATAGATCACCATGTAAAGTTAGAATTGTGATAGTTATTAGTGATGAATCGAATCCATATGATTTACATGAATACTACGAAACATTACTCGTACATACGTATGCCACGAATAATTTCTTTTAAAATTATTTGCATTTAGTATTAGGATAATAAGCAGAAAACAAATCAAATGTATTAAATAGAATACTAACGGAAATACGCATTCGATTCCTAAGGTAACAGGCTTTCAGATCGGCAGTATACATTGAATAAGAATGAGTCGAACTCAAATGCAAATAGTACCAAAATCGATATGGTGCAACTTGATTTACAAGTAGATGAACGAGATGGCGTCATTCATATTGGATCCCATTATAATGGAAAATGATACATACCGATTAGTGTCGTCTTAGCCGTGTGTGTAATTTTAAAATTTATTATTAGCTCCTCAATTAATTCAATAATGGATATCTTTGTTTATATTTTGCATCAATTTTAAGAACAAGTCATTTCTTTAACCTACGTTCAATTTCGAATTTCATAGAATTCTTAGTATTGAATATTTTTAATACAAAAATAATACAGATTTTTAATAAATTTCTTTAATAAAGAATATAGTTATTTAATTTATTTATAAGAAATTTAAAATAATTTTCTGATATTTGCTTTAGTAGAATTAAATATAAGTGATTAATATGAATTCAAAAATGTTTTATTTGGATGAATGGGTTTGTCGAAAATGATGCCGAACAAGAACTTTTTGATTTGTATGTCACGTGAACACTTTTCCTCTCTTAACTTTAACCAACCGTACTTCGGTTTAAGAACTGCACTTCCTTGTTAGTAGTTAGCCGCGCTAAGATGCGGTTTCTCTGTCTGTATGTCTGTCTGTAAATTTTTGTATCATCTCGTCATTAATATGCTGAATAAAAGTAATTTTTAAAGGAATATTGGAATTCATTGGCTGCATCCCGCCCCTTTGGATACCTCTTTCTTAATAATCCTGGAACTGGAATGGTAAGAAAAATTTTATATGAACCTTTCTAGTTTTATTTTGGAGGATTGTTTTGGTGAGGTAAAAGGGTTATTAGCAATGGAGAAAGCTATAACATAGCATAGAAGAACTATGTGCCATATAAAAAGAGAATAGGAAATTGGTAAATTATGACACTTTTTTCAATAAATGTTGAGCATATTTTGTGAAAAGGACATTGGACAGCCAAAAAATGCTCAATATAATTGAACCCTTTTTTAATAAGATTTCAGTTCTGGCTGATAATTTATTTCTGTCGAGCATTTTCTGTTTCAAAACAAATAAATCGCTCTTATGTACTGTACTCATATATCAGCATATCTTTAAATAACAGCAAATTTTTCTAGATAGATTACGTCTGAAGTGCAATCTAATAAAATTGTGAAATATTTAGCTTTCTTAACTATATTTGTCATTTAAGTTAAACTTTTTTAGCCAAAGCAGAAATCAGTTCATTGTATATTTTATAAGATTTACAAAAGGCAATTATTTATCATATTTGAAGTTAGTAAACTCATGCATAAAACATACTTGCAGAAACTTTTAGTTTAAGAAACTTTTTTAGTTTAGAGGAAAGAAAAATTTCTTGCTCGTTAACAATTTTTTTTTTATCTCATTAATTCCTCAGCTAGATTGTAAGCGTCGCCCCGATATGGATTTTTTCTTTGATACGAATCATTCGGTATAAATATTTTTAAAAATTTATTCGAACGATAAGAATTATAGAATGAGACAAATCGCCCATCACTGATACGCACAGTGAACAACTGTTCTTCGATATGGCTGAGATGAAAAACAAGCAGTCAAGGAATTAAAAAAAGATTTGGTACTGGCGGCTTAAGTGGAGGCCGCGATTGACTTGAAAGGGGATCATTTGAGCATTATCACATTCTGAGGTATAGCAGAAAGCGAAAGTAAACAATCCTAAGCGCATTTTATATAAAATTTGCAACGATGAACCCCTGATATTAAAACCCTCAGCTGTTTGTTTTTTTAATTCATTTTCGGAAATTTATTCTTGTTCCTTATTGTGGACCGTAACATTGTTTCTCACTGAAAAAGGAATATTACTCTCTTAGGAAGTACATATACTAAAATTGGAACGATAAAAAGAAGATTAGTAGAGCCCCTGCTCAAGGATGACACGTAAAATCTTGAAGCGTTTCACATTTTTACGGTAATTACGACTGTTGAAATCAAGCAGATGTGCGTGCGTTCTAGCAAGTTTGGCTTCGCAACGAAACTGCGGGGGTTTTCCTGGGCGGCTACTCTTAGGTTTTCGTTGAAAGCGGGTGGTTTTTTGCGGATGACGGGTTCTCGATTTCTCTGCGAGCCGCCTAGCCCCCCGGGCCGGGCGTTTTGCTGAGAGCGACGCTCCCTGCTAACTTCTTCTGGGGGATTCGTTCCCTGAGGGGGAAACATTTCCCAAAATTTTTGCCTTAACCGTATTATTATTAAATTATTTTGAAAAAAAAATTTTTAATGTCGTATATTATTTATATGATTTCTAAATTTTCGTTTCGCAAAATAACATATTCGTTATTTGCTGTTGAGATGCAAAACAAGATCTGCTATTTTCTTATGAGAAAAAGTTTTTGCTGTAGTAGAGGAAAGTAACAAATCTGTTTTAAGAATATTGTGAAGAATCGAAGGGTAAAAAATTGAATTGAAGATTTTGTGGAAGGATTATTTTAGAAAATTTTTTAAAGTAGGTCAATAAATGATGGCGCCATCTACTGGTTGAGAAAGAAGTATTGTACAGTAATGCAGAAGTAGAAATTCAAGTTGTAAACAGTGTTTAAAAAATAAGATAGTAAAAGCTGTGATAGATAAACGGCTTCAGTAACTGAAAATAACGAATTTGTTATTTTGAGAAATGAAAATTTAGAAATTGTATGAAACATATGTGACATTAATTTTCAAGTAACTAATTTATAATGCTTTCACAGATTTATGACTTTCCTCAACAATAAGAACTTTTTCTCATAAGAAAATAACAGGAGTGGAAAATAAAAAAAATTTCGTAGCAGGGTAAGCTGCATTTTTGTAGTAGCTTTCAGTGGTTTCGTAGCAGAGCAAATTACATTTTTGTAGTAGCTTTCTCTCTCTTTCTCTCAGTGGTTTTGAAGCAGTATATTTTTACATTAATAGTCCTTCTTCAGGCTTCAAGGAATATGATAATTCCTTTTATATTATTTAGAAATCTTATGACTGATGTGAAATAAAATCGCATGATTTGTACCGAAATTAAATAAAATTCATTAATTTCGTATGATATTCGAAATTCAATATGAAACTAATTTATTGATACATACATTAGTAAGAAGAAACTCGAATATTTAAAATAATTTTTTGTTTAATGTAAATTAATAAATAAATCCACTATTGAATTGGATACATTTCAGTAGAGGATGTATTTATTAATACTTTTTATATTTTAAAGGCTAAAAATTTTCTTTTATCGTTTTTGCAACTTTGAATATTTTGGAATTCTTAGCAATGAATATTTTTTAATGGAAATATTGTACCAATTTTCAATGGATTTCATATAAAAATATGATTATTAAATTATTTAATAGAAAAAATGTATTAAATTTTCATTTTTACATATAATATGTTATTTAATGAAAATATGAATCATTTTAAATAAATGGTAGTAAGAAATATAAGATTAATTTAAAATTTAATAGTATAAAATGATATATGAGTTTCGAGTGAGTAAGAAAAAAAATGCTTATATGTTTACTATAAGTTAATTCTATTTGCATAAGCAAAAGTAGTGTTTTTTAATTTTAAAATTAAATCTAAAATTATATGTATTCAATTTTTAAAAAATACAAAATGTAGCATAAAAAAAAATCCAATATGCCATGCAAACTGAGAATGAACAATAATTACGTATAGGTAAATAATGGATAACTGTCATGTTTTTAAATATTATTTAACAAGTCTTATTTTTGAGAATTTTATTATTTCTAGATATAACATAGTGTAGGTTTCAAGTGAAAAAAAATGTGCTTACCAAATTCAGTTCGGAATGGAAAATAAAGAATTAGCTTAATCCTTCAAATGAAAGATTACAGCTAATTTGTAAATTATTGTTAAAAATAAAATGATTTTAAAATTTGGATACTTACTAAAATAATAAATAAAAAAAGGACAAATAAAACATATTAGCTATAGAGTAGAGAAAAATTCAAAATTTTTTTTGAAATTAAAAATTATGCATGGTGGTATATAAATTAACAAATGTAAAATATTAATAAAATTTGAAATTAATTTAAATTTAATATATTTATTTGAAATAGTTATTGTAGAAACATTTAGTAGTATGTGTTCACAAACAAATTATTAATCATATTTGTTGCTATAAAGAGCAATAGATGGCGCCACGATAGAGACTCGAATCGATAAAAAAATGTTTTTTGACCTTAGATCAGGGTCGGCAACCTGCGGCTCGGGAGCCACATGCGGCTCTTCAGTTCCATACGCAAATATTATTTATTTTATCAAAAAAAAAAAAAAACATTTAAAAAATCTTTCTGAATCGATTAACGAGGATTAGGCAGCGATTCTATCTCTCAGCCACTTGTACTCGCTTTTCACCGCACCCCTCCCTCGTGAACGCGTCATCACTGTCGTCAGCCCATCGGAAGCTCTCGAATGACGCCGTCGTCGGATGATGAAGAACTGTTTCGTAATTTCAAAAACAAACCAGAAATCTTGAAAAAAAATCAAAGATTTGCCACTATCCGTAAAACAGTACAAGATATAATAGCTAAAATGTCTTCAAATGTAACATATTTGCAGGTGGGAGCTATTCAACTTTCTTCTGCCTTATCACTTGCTATAGATGAGTCTTGCGACATAAAAGACACGGTACAAGTTGCCCTTTTTGTCAGGTATATGTCTTCCCAAGATCCAAAAGAAGAACTTCTGGGATTGTTAGCGCGCTCAGGACACACTAGAGGGGAAGTTATAGCGAATGCTGTGCAAAAATTCCTTGAAGACAATACGATCTATTTAAATAAAATCATTTCAATAGCAACTGATGGAGAAAGAAGTATGACAGAAAAAAATAAAGGGGCAACAACGATTCTTCAGAGCAAAATAAACCACGAAATTCTAACGTTTCACTGCATAATACACCAAGAAGCGCTTTGTGCCCAAACATTTCCAGCCGAAATTGTTGAGGTCATGAATTCGGTAATCAAGATTTTTAACAGCATCTTGTCAAAAGCACTCTATCATCGTCAGTTTAAAGAATTCTTAAACGAAATGGAGACTGATTATTCCGACCTCCTTCTTCACAATCAAGTGCGATGGCTTTCCAAAGGTAAGGTGTTGAAACATTTTGCTTTGTGCTTGAATGAAATAAATACTTTCCTAAATGAAAAAGGCATTAACCACCCTGAATTAGAGAACGACAAATGGTTGCAAAAATTTTACTTTATGGTGGATATCACAGCGAAATTAAATGAGCTGAATCTAAAACTGCAAGGAAAGGGAAACCCAGCCTATGTTTTGGTAGAAGAATTGGTTTGTTTTGAAGAAAAATTAATTCTTTTTGTAGAAGATATTGAGAGCGGTAAATTACTTCATTTTCAATTTCTAAAGCAATATCGCGATAAAACCAGTGCAACTGTTGATACAAGGTACTTCAGCGCAGTTATAAAAAAAAAATTAAAGATGAATTTGCTGACAGACCAACCATTCCAACAAAACCACTCTAGCATTCATAGCTAATACTCTCAACATAAACAGTAACGAAATCCACATTGAGTCATTTGGAATTGATACTGGATCTCTAGAAATACAATTGATCGATTTAAAAAGTAAAGCTTTGTGGAGTGGAAAATTTACAGAGTTGAAAAGCAAGTTAGAAGAGTTGGAGGTCCAGAAATGTATGTACGTAACGCAACAAAAGTGAACAGCTTTAAAAGAAATGCCGCGAGTTGAGGTACGTATATTCTACGCATGGAATAGTCTTCCAGATTGCTACAGTGAGGTGAAGAAGTTGGCATTTGGAGTGCTGACTATCTTCGGATCAACATATTCGTGCGAGCAAGCGTTCTCTTGCATGAATATAACTAAAAGTAAAGTAAGAAGCCAACTAACAAATGAAAATTTAGAGTCGTGTTTGAAACTTAAAACAACAAGTTATGAACCAAATTTATCCACACTTTCTAAAACCATGCAAAGCCAACGCTCCCATTGAATTTGTTTGCTCAAATGTATGCTATTGTTTTTTTTATTTTAAGTACAAGTTACATTGTTTAGTAAAGTTTAAATTTTTTACTTGAATAACCATGCAAAGCCATCGCTCCCATTGAATTTGTTTGCTCAATTGTTTGTTATTGAAGTACAAGTTAGTGCTGTAAGTAAATGTTTAATTGTTTTAATTTTTTGCTTAAATAATAAGTAATTATCTAATAATGCCAGATATATATTATCTAATTTGTTGTAAAAAACACTACTTATATATGAATAAATAGATATTTTTTTCTTATGAATAAATAGATTAGTTGTTTTTTTTATCAAAAAACTTTATTTATGCGAGTACTATTAATTGTTGGCAAGAAAAAATTTTGTGGCTCTACCTTGAAATTTGGTAAATTGTAATTTTTGGCTCTTCAGACTCAAAAGGTTGGTCAGGGGAGTTAGAACATTATAACACTTGAATATCTTTCGTACAGAATAAATAAGCAGATTCAATAAAGCTTTGGAAAGGTAGTAATAGTCATAAAGAGTACAAGATATACAGAAAAAAATTGCATATATACCTAGATGATATATCTAAAGATATTTTTAAGGTGCGAAGATCCGTAAATAAAAAAAATGCATTTTAAAATTGGCGTTTGTATTTTTCGTGTAGAACTTTTATTTCTTTTCTTGTAATGGTACACATTTCATAGAATGTCAAATAAACAAAAAGGGAAAATAAATGAAGTTTTAAAGCATTCTTCTGAATACATTTAGAATTATAGAAATAAGTCCAATGAATATAACCCTAACTGACAACTGGCCAACACTATAATATTTTAAATTAGAAAATCATTTATTTTTTTTTTTTTGGTTTAGTGTCATTAAATTTTTTCACGATTTTTAAAGATATATATTAATAATTTTCATATTCTAGTAATTTTAATCCAAATAAATAAAAAAGAGATAATTAAAACTAAAAAGAATTGTATAAAAGATTAATTTATAAAAAAACATGTATATATATAAGATTATAAATTATAATTCAATCTTCTTTTCTCTTTTGCCAACTCATCGATTATATCGTTTATGTTAACTTCAATATTTCGATGAATATTTAATAAAGCTAACCATTTAGTCGTTGTTGACATACTGTGTTTCTCAAATAGGTTTTTAGCCTTCGTAACTTTGAGAAAGATTTTTCACTGCTTCAATTGCATTTTTGCATATTGCAGTTTCCGAAAATTTATGGAGCCAAAATTTTAATTCACTTACTAAAATGGAGATGCTAATTGAAATACTATAAAATTTACACAAATCTATAATGTCTAAATTATCGTTACTTGAAAAAAGTGAATCAAATTGTTCTAGTATAATTTTGTGATTAAAAAAACTCCTTTCAATTGGCTCAACAAATTGATCTAAAAAAGTCATAAATATCTTTTCCGGAAAAAAAAAACTTCTATCGAAAAGGCTGCTGGGAAATAATTATCATTTTATTTTATTTTAAATTGACCTTTTGATTTAGATCACTAATATCAGTAAAAAGTGTTTTGATTGAATTTCGGAATATTTGCGGATAGAACTACAAGTTACATTGTTTAGTAAAGTTTAAATTTTTTACTTGAATAACCATGCAAAGCCATCGCTCCCATTGAATTTGTTTGCTCAATTGTTTGTTATTGAAGTACAAGTTAGTGTTGTAAGTAAATGTTTACTTGTTTTAATTTTTTACTTAAATAATAAGTAATTATCTAATAATGCTATATATATATTATCTAATTTGTTGTGAAAAACACTACTTATATATGAATAAATAGACATTTTTTCTTATGAATAAATAGAATATATATTTTTTTTTTATCAAAAAAATTTATTTATGCGAGTACTATTTATTGTTGTCAAGAAAAATTTTTGTGGCTCTTTAAAAAACTTTGTAATCTGGTAATTGTAATTTTTGACTCTTCCGACTCAAAGGTTGCCGACCCCTGTCTTAGATAAATGTTGTTTTTGTAACCTATAAATCCTATTACCAAATCGTCATAGCAAAAACGTCATAAAAGCAGAACTCTTGCCCTATTCGAAACATGAAGATGGATATATTTGATTTTTGGCGCAGAAATGGGAAATTTGCAGTTTTTATAGCAGAATGTAGCAAGGAATGAATTTTGGCGCAGTTAGCGCAGATTTTCCACCCCTAAAATAAACAGAACTTTTTTTGCATTTCCGCAATCTTCTTCTGATCATTCTTTTCCGAACGAACATTTAACAACCATAAATAAAGGACTTTTTATTTTTCTACAAAACAAGTTATATAAAAAAAAAAATTTTTTTAAGTCAATTTCTACTTTTTTTTCACTATAATGCAGAAAGTCCTTTATAAATAATTTTCCTTTATTTTTTTAAAGTTTATCTGGCGTCATCTACTGGTAGATATATGCAACTTAAATCTAAAAAAGAACTAAAATTAATTAATTAAATTTAATTACTGAATTAATATTTGAAAAGACTGTATTAACATCAAGTGCCATCCACTACAAGTTCAAAAAAGTATATTTGAACTTGAGTAGAGGAATAAAAAGTATTTTATTAACGATTGAAAATTTGAACAAAATATATATAGGGAGAGTGTGAGCTAATAGAAGGAATTGAATAATTTTTCATCCGTCTTATATACTTCGAATGGGGGAATGAGTGAATCTAAAAGGTGTCGTAACAAAAATAAAATTTATAACAATATTATAATTTAACACAATTATAATTAAAACAATTCTCAAATTATTTCTGGTACTAAGTTATTCTAAAACAAGATTGATCCTAGCTTCTCTCATAACATAAATACGCCTAAATGACATTTTTTTTTTTTCCGCTACCATTAAATTACAATTTAAAAATGAATTCCTCTTTCTCATCATACATCACGCTTTCGAAAAAAAATTTTAAAAGCAGAACATCGAATTAGTAATAGACCTATGGTATTTAAATGTTTTATAACAGTTTACAATAAAAAAATATAAAAAGATTAATTGTAATTATTAATAGTCTTTTTCAAGCTAATGATCTATATACTTCAATGAATTTTTTCGGCTACCATTAAATTACATTTTAAAAACGAATTCTACTTTTTGATCATACATCATGTTTACGAAATAAATTTTTAAAAGCAGGACATAGAATTAGTAGTAGACCTATGGCATTGAAATGTTTTATAATAGTTTGCAATAAGAAAATATAAAAAATTAATTGTAATTATTAATAGTCTTTTTCAAGCTAATAATCTATATATTTGAATGAAGTAAAATAATTCTGCTGTTCTTATATTGCTAATATAAAATATTAAAATTAATTATAAAAAGTATGAAAATTAAGGTAAAAAATATGAAAATCAATGCTAAAAGCAGAATATAATATATTTAAATAAATATCACGGAGATTTCGATTACCTAATTACTGTTGCTAACTTGAAGCTTAGTAGCATACGCTGAAAAGGCAGAAAAGTGTTTTTTATTTTTTTTATTGATATTTTTAATTCGAAGTGATTTTATTTCTTTAATGTAAACAATTCGTTGCATTGTTCTGAGATAATTTAGTTCAAAACAAAGCAAAAATTAATTTCATATCAGCATAGAATCGGACTTCTGGATGTATAAAATTTCATTTCTTTGTATTCCCACGTTATTAGTTCAAAATGCTATCATTATTAAATAGATCAATATAGATCAATATTAAATTAAATAGATGAAATAGATCAATATTTAATATATCATTATAAGCTTTTTAAATTTTTAATTAAAATGAAAACATGAAAAAAAAATATAAAGAAGTGCAAAAATTATTTAATCCTAGTTTCTAGTGTTACAAGAAATTACTTCAATTCTAATACGATTTTCTTACAAAATTTTTAATGTCAGTTCAAAATTATCTTGAATAAAGATGGAATTATAATTATCATAATATTTTAATAATTCTTAATTTGCAATTCACAGAATTCCAGTGTAGAAACAACTACACCAAGCACTAACAAACAATTTAAAACTAAATGATTTTTCAACTAGCAACCTAATTAATTAAAATTTAAGCCTTTATCTAATAGTAATAATACAAAATTAGCAAACTGCCTTCTTTTAACAGCTTCCAGCAAATTAACATACCATACCTTCTTTTATTTGGTGCTACCAAGTACTCCTAAAAGACTACTTTTAATTTTTGTCATTTACTGAGCTTAATTAGAATTTAAGTTATTTATTTAAATAGATATACACGAAAAATTAAATCATAAAATTTAAAGAATTAAAAATTATCGAGCAATTAATAAATAAAGACATAAATTGTTTATCGTCCATGATGATAACTTTGCCACAGAGAGCAGAAATAAATTAAAAGTAAAAAAAATATAAAAATTCCCAAATACAACAACAACTCGCTGTTGTTCCAAGCATATGGGAATACGGGTTCGCCTCTACTTTATACAATTTCCCATCCAATAGCATTCCATCTTTGGTGCTACCAAGTAACTCTTAAAAGAACTACTTTAAATTTTTGTCATCAACTAAGCTTGATTAGAATTTAACTTATTTATTTAAATATACGTACACGAAAAATTAAATCATAAAAATTAAAAATTATCGAGCAATTAATAAATAAAGACATAAATCGTTTACCGTCCATGATGATAACTTTGCCACAGAGAGCAGAAATAAATTAAATTAAAAGTAAAAAAAAATATGAAAATTCCCAAATACAACTACAACTTGCTGTTGTTCAAAGCATATGGGAATGCTGGTTCGCCTCTACTTTATACAATTTCCCATCCAATAGCATTCCATCTTTGGTGCTACCAAGTACTCTTAAAAGAATTACTTTAAATTTTTGTCATTAACTAAGCTTGATTAGAATTTAAGTTATTTATTTAAATATACGTACACGAAAAATTAAATCATAAAAATTAAAAATTATCGAGCAATTAATAAATAAAGACATAAATCGTTTACCATCGATGATGATAACTTTGCCACAGAGAGCAGAAATAAATTAAATTAATAGTAAAAAAAAAATATGAAAATTCCCAAATACAACTACAACTTGCTGTTGTTCAAAGCATATGGGAATGCGGGTTCGCCTCTACTTTATACAATTTCCCATCCAATAGCATTCCATCTTTGGTGCTACCAAGTACTCTTAAAAGACTACTTTAAATTTTTGTCATCAACTAAGCTTGATTAGAATTTAAGTTATTTATTTAAATATACGTACACGAAAAATTAAATCATAAAAATTAAACATTATCGAGCAATTAATAAATAAAGACATAAATCGTTTACCGTCGATGATGATAACTTTGCCACAGAGAACAGAAATAAATTAAATTAAAAGTAAAAAAATATGAAAATTCCCAAATACAACTACAACTTGCTGTTGTTCAAAGCATATGGGAATGCGGGTTCGCCTCTACTTTATACAATTTCCCATCCAATAGCAAAACCTTTGGTGCTATCAAGTACTCTTAAAAACTACTTTTAATTTTTATCATTAACTAAGCTTGATTAGAATTTAAGTTATTTATTTAAATATACGTACACGAAAAATTAAATCATAAAAATTAAAGAATTAAGAATTATCAAGCAATTAATAAATAAAGACATAAATCGTTAACCGTCCATGATGATAACTTTGCCAAAGAGAGCAGATTGAAATGGGTATACAACAGTAACTTGGGCAACGGGCGTACCGGTTACGGAGTTTCAAGGTGGTTTTAAGAACCACGAAAACCTCCACATCTAAAAATAATTAAAACATTTGAGATTGCTTAAATTAATGAATAAAAATAAAACAATTAAATTTAAGAAAAACATCTGTTGCTTGAGAACAATTAAAGCAAGAGATCGAAAAAGCTGAAACTATCGGTACAATTAGGAGTCCATTGTCGATGCCCAAAAATAAAAAGTTGAAGTTAAAATGTAAAATTTTAAGCTAAAAATAAAAATAAAACTAAAAATAAAGAAATTAAAAAATACATGGAAATTAAAATTAAAAGATATATAAAACTGTATATAAAAAATTTACAAAATAAAACAGCTACAACAAATTCACAGCCAGAGTAAACAAAATACAAAATCGATCTTCACATTCAACTTAAAGAATCGCCGGTAGATGGCGTCATTTCCTTCGAAGGAGGAGGTTTCCTTCCAACCGAAGTCGGGAAAAGCAGTTTTTTTTTTTTTTATTTTATTTATTTTTTCATTTTCATTTGCTACTAATATAGTATTATTGCTGTTGCTCGAAGCATATGGGAATTGCGGGTTCGCCTCTATTTTATACAATTTCCCTAGCAACAGTATTCCTCCTTTTTTCACACAATAAACCAACTTACATATCATCACTCTACCAGAGAGAATAGCCATAAATTGCGCAAGAGCTGTAAGCAAGTATATTGGTGCTTTCAAAGAAGGGGGAGGAAAATTCTCGTTTCTGTTCTTGGAGTGGCTCTTAAGTTGTGGAACCCCGCCCCTACTAAGGCGGAGACAGATTGATGATGCTGAAGATTATTGGAGCTCACTGGCCCCGTCAGTGGCCTCATAACTCTATGGGCCAGCATACAAAAATGAAAAAGATAATAAAGAAGATCCAAATTCTTCAAATTATAAGAAGATTCAAGTCCTTTAAATAAAAATATTCAGAAACCCTATGGTATATCAGAAACTCGATATTTGATTTGAACATCATATAGAAGGCATCAATTCATATAGGAAAAAAATTTTCAACAATTTCCTTTATCATCCAAACCCAATCTGGCCTCAATTATTTTTCACTCTGTATAAATTCCAGTGTTAAATACTAATTGTGTCCTGACTCTGCAATCTCCATAATATTTGTTTCATCATTTGAAAAAAGATATTATTTCGAGTTAAAGATTTTCTCTTTGACTATTTGTAAGAAATTTATCAGTTAAAATGTTTCTTTTTCTTTTCCAGTGGGATTTTTAAGACATAAAAATATCTAAACTTTTCTGATTCATTTAAAAAATTGAACTGAATTTTTATTATTGTAAGTCGTTCCTTTTTAATTCAAATTTTAAAAAGAGTATGTACAACAAACTAGTTAAAAAATTATTAAATTAAATATTATCAAATCTAATTTTGTAATATATGCCATTTTAGCGAAGTTCAAATCAATATCGCAAGATATTATTAATAAACACATTTTACTTTAAATTTTCATTTTAATCCAAATATTTTCTTTATATCATTATCAACAGCGCGCGCACACACACACACACAAAAGATTTAAAAAAAAAAAAAAATGTGAATAAGTCGTGCTTTTTCATAGAAAGCAAAACAGTGATGACGAAAAAAAGAAAGGCATTGAATTTTTTTTCTTTTTTTTTTTTTTTTAATTATAAAATTAAGAAATAAAAAGAAAGTTATAGAAACTGATACGAAAACTCCTAATTCTAAAACGAAAACAGTTTAAGCCAAACTAAGCTATTTCTTCAATAAGTACTTAAAAAAAACCTGCAAATCAACTGAAAATGATGATATTACCATCTAAATAAATTTATCAATCAAATAAATTACAGCGAAATTGTGGATGCTTTAATATCTGCGATATTTTTTTTAAATCAGCATGATTATTACTGAGTGCATAATTCACATTTTTATTCTTTTAAGTTTATGTTAGAATCTTTTATTCGCTTTGTTTTCAGAAGACTTCAAGGACAAAGTTATTTCAAAACGCTTTTTATATGATTCATTTGAATAAATTTCACATCGTGAATTAATTTAACGATCTATTTCAAGAGACTGCTGTAATAAAACAAAAACTCGTTGATAAAGCAAGAAGAACATTTATGGAGAAAAACACTTTTTTTGATATTGTTTTTTCGTTTTATGAAAATGCTTATATTAAAAAAATAATAATGATGACGATGATTTTCTGTATAGCAAAAAATACGGCTGACATTTTTGATAGAATATATAGAAATATACTTTCAAATATTTTTAATTAATTATTAAATGCAGAAAAAAATTCTGTTTTTAAAAATTAAACTATGTTAACCGTCAAATTATAAAAAAAAAAAAAATGTCCATTTATTTTGAAATAAAAATTAATTAATTTTTTAATTTAGTACATATGATTTAAAAATCACTCATTAAAAAAACATATTAAATGCTACATGTTTCAAAATAAAAAAAATATAGCTTCCCATTATCTTGCTATAATTAATTTAACATTTCAAAAACAGTAAGTTGTTTTTAACATATCAAATTACTTTATTTACGAGAATAGTAAAATAATAGTTAATTCATTTGAATAAATTTTACATCGTAAATTAACTTAAAAATCTATTTCATGATACTGTTATAATAAAACTGAACTTAATGATAAAGCAAGAAGAAAATTTATGGAGAAAAAACTTTTTTGATACTGTTTTTTCGTTTTATGAAAATACTTAGATTAAAAAATTAATTTAATGATGATAATTTTCTGTACAGCAAAAAATGCATGAAACATTTTTGATAGAATGTGCAGAAATAAGTTTTCAAATACTTTTAATTAAGTTATTAAATGCAGAGAAAAAATTCTGCTTTTAAAAATTAAAGGTATGTTAACTGTCAGATTATGAAAATTAGTTTTGAAATAAAAATTAATGGGCTTTCTAATTTAATGAGTCATTTTTCAAATCATATTAATGTTAAGTGTTTCAATAATATTATGCGTTATATATTGAAATTACTATGTAAAATCAATCACTATAAAAAAATATAGTTCCCATTACCCATTCACTCATTACCTTGCTCTAAATTTAACATTTCAAAAACAGTAAGCTGTTCCTAAAGTTCTAGTTGTTGTTGAATTGCATGAAATTTCTTTCATTGTTTACATTTGAATGTTTAAAAATACTATTAAATAAAAAATTTACTAATAACATATACATGATTATTTAAGTTACCCTTCAAATGTGGTTAGATCAAAAACAACTTCACTGAAGTATTTATTATTTTGATGTTAGGGATCTTCTTAAAGAATTTTAAAGGAAAAATGTTAAAAAATTTACAGTTTTTTTATTTTGAATGCCTGGCTTGTTGTGCACAGCTAGCATAGAGGAGGGCTGAAATTCGAATTAGCTGGCGGCATCATTGTAATTTTTTAGAATTGTAATTGTTCAGAAACGAGGCGATTTATTTTGATATAAAAATTAATGGACTTTTTAATTTAATACATATGATTTAAAAAATGACTCATTAAAAAAACTTATTAAATGTTACATGTTTCAAAATAAAAAATATATAGCTTTTCAAAAACAGTAAGTTGTTTTTAACGTATTAAATTATGTTATTTACAGAATAGTAAAATTATAGTTAATTCATTTGAACAAATTTTAAATCGCAAATTAACTAACTTAAAAATATATTTCATGATATTGTTGTAATAAAACTGAACTTAATGATAAAGCAAGAAGAAAATTTATGGAGAAAAAAACTTTTTTGATATCGTTTTTTCGTGTGTGAAAATGCTTATATTAAAAAAATAATGATGATTATTTTCTGTACACCAACAAAATGCATGAAACATTTTTGATAGAATGTGCAGAAATAAGCTTTCAAATACTTTTAATTAAGTTATTAAATGCAGAGAAAAATTCGGTTTTTAAAAATTAAAGGTATGTTAACCGTCAGATTATGAAAATTTGTTTTGAAATAAAAATTAATGGGCTTTCTAATTTAATGAGTCTTTTTTAATGAGTCATTTTTCAAATCATATTAATGTTAAGTGTTTCAATAATATTATGCATTATATATTGAAATTACTATGTAAAATCAATCAGTATAAAAAATATAGTTCCCATTACCCATTCACTCATTACCTTGCTCTAAATTTAACTTTTCAAAAACAGTAAGCTGTTCCTAAAGTTCTAGTTGTTGTTGAATTGCATGAAATTTCTTTCATTGTTTACATTTGAATGTTTAAAAATACTATTAAATAAAAAATTTACTAATAACATATATATGATTATCTAAGTTACCCTTCAAATGTAGTTAGATAAAAAACAACTTCACTGAAGTATTTATTATTTTGATATTAGGGATCTTCTTAAAGAATTTTAAAGGAAAAATGTTAAAAAATGTACTGTTTTTTTATTTTGAATGCCTGGCTTGTGGTGCATACAGAAGGGCTGAAATTCGAATTCGCTGGCGGCATTATTGTAATTTTTCAGAATTGCAATTGTTCAGAAACGAGGAGACTCGATTGCGATTGTGATAATGTGTGTAAAACTGTCTCATATTGATTGTCAAGCAGCCTTGTGGGAGTTTTTCCGTTTTCTCTTATATGATACACAAATGCGGGCAAGTTACCTTTAGAAATTCTCCCAGAAGGCACTGTACACCACCATC
The DNA here is from genome assembly GCA_021605075.1 of Caerostris darwini. Classification (NCBI taxonomy): domain Eukaryota; kingdom Metazoa; phylum Arthropoda; class Arachnida; order Araneae; family Araneidae; genus Caerostris; species Caerostris darwini. Next base: position 254,760 of record BPLQ01014999.1, read on the forward strand.
ACACGTCGGTGGACTGTTCGTGACATACAAGAGGCTCACCGATGTTCTAACCTCACCTGTCTAACTGGTAAGCGACTACACATCCCTAGATACGGGGGTGAGATATGGAGAACAGAAAAAAAATGTTTTTTTTGTATATGTATCATGAGAATTAATTTGTTGTTATTTTATAAGGGAATAAATTACAGAGAAAAATAATTAATTAAAAGTATTTGAAAGCTTATTTCTGTAGATTCTATCAAAAATGTTTGATGCTTTTTCCGCTATTCGGAAAATTATTCTTTCTTTTCTTGTTTTAATATAACAAAAGATTGTGCAACAAACATTGTTTGTGCAACAACAATTCTTTGGTATACATAATATAAATTTACTACTGACTAATGACTAAGTTAAATATTCATACATATAGGCAGGGTAAGTTCGTTTAATTTTACATATTTAAATGTTGGATAAATATCTGAACTTAATCCAGACAACTAAACTGAATTCTGGACTTTTTCAGCATTTCGCTAACTATATTTATACCACATTTGGTCCCCCACATATTTTTACGCATTTGGCTCTTCATACCGCACAAGCCAGGCTGCAGAATTACACATTACACCAAAAATATAAATCAAAACATTTGCTGATAAACAATCATAAATAAAATTTATTCAAAAACAATTATTTGGTATACATAATAAAAATTTACTACGGATTAATAACAAAGTCAAATATTCCTACAAATGTTTAATTTTACATATTTAAATGTTGGATAAATATCTGAACTTAATCCAGACAACTAAACTGAATTCTGGACTTTTCAGCATTTCGCTAACTATATTTATACAGCATTTGTCATAATCTTCATGCTTCTAACAAGTTGTAACATTACAGTACAATTCTCTATTAATAATAATTCTATAAATCGGTTAATGCTATATCAAAACATTTTTTCTTTGAATTAACTTTCTTTATATGAATGATAAAAGAATTTTTAAGTGGAAAAACACTTAAAAATATCTTACACGTATATCTATATATATATTTATATACATATATCTATATATACATATACATATGCGTATATCTATGTAAAAATATCTTACACATATATCTTAAATTAAATTCTAAGTTATTACCTATTATTAAGTTTAATTTTGCATATTTAAATGGTGAATACCACAGTTATAATCTTTATGCTTCTAACAAGTTGTAACATTACAGTTCTCTATTAACAACAATTCTATACAATGGTTAATGCTATTATCAAAACATTTTTCCTTTGAATTAACTTTTTTTATATGAATGATAAAAGAAGTGGAAAAACATTAAAAAATATCTTACACGTATATCTATCTATCTATATCTTAACTTAAATTCTAAGTTATTACCTATTATTAAGTTTACTTTTGCATATTTAAATGTTGAATAAATATCTGAACTTAATCTAGACAACGAAACTGAATTCTGGACTTTTTGCAGCATTTCGCTAACTATATTTTATACCACAGTTATAATCTGTATGCTTCTAATAAGTTGTAACATTAAAATACAATTATCTATTAACAACAATTCTATAAATCGGTTAATGCTATTATCAAAACATTTTTTCTTTGAATTAACTTTTATATATATATATGAATGATAAAAGAATTTTCAAGTGGACAAACACTAAAAATATTTTTATATATATTATATCTATATATATATATATTATATCTATATATATATATATATATTATATCTATATCGTGTATATATATATTATATCTATATACATATACATCTATGTAAAAATATCTTAATTATAAGTAATAACTTAGAATTTAAGTTATGTTTAATTTTACATATTTAAATGTTGAATACATATCTGAATTTAATCCAGACAAAGAAACTGAATTCTGGACTTTTTCAGCACTTCGCTAACTATATTTTATACCACAGTTATAATCTCAAAGCTTCTAACAAGTTGTAACATTAAAATACAATTCTCTATTAATAACAATTCTATACGATGGTTAATGTTATTATCAAAACATTTTTCTTTGAATTAACTTTTATATATATATATATATATATGAATGATAAAAGAATTTTCAAGTGGACAAACACTAAAAAATATTTTACACGTATATATATATTATATCTATATACATATACATCTATGTAAAAATATCTTAATTATAAGTAATAACTTAGAATTTAAGTTATGTTTAATTTTACATATTTAAATGTTGAATACATATCTGAATTTAATCCAGACAAAGAAACTGAATTCTGGACTTTTTCAGCACTTCACTAACTATATTTTATACCACAGTTATAATCTCAATGCTTCTAACAAGTTGTAACATTAAAATACAATTCTCTATTAATAACAATTCTATACGATGGTTAATGTTATTATCAAAACATTTTTTCTTTGAATTAACTTTTATATATATATATATATGAATGATAAAAGAATTTTCAAGTGGGCAAACACTAAAAAATATTTTACACGTATATATATATTATATCTATATACATATACATCTATGTAAAAATATCTTAATTATAAGTAATAACTTAGAATTTAAGTTATGTTTAATTTTACATATTTAAATGTTGAATACATATCTGAATTTAATCCAGACAAAGAAACTGAATTCTGGACTTTTTCAGCACTTCACTAACTATATTTTATACCACAGTTATAATCTCAATGCTTCTAACAAGTTGTAACATTAAAATACAATTCTCTATTAATAACAATTCTATACGATGGTTAATGTTATTATCAAAACATTTTTTCTTTGAATTAACTTTTTTTATATGAATGATAAAAGAATTTTTAAGTGGAAAAACACTAAAAAATATCTTACACGCATATCTATATATATTTATATACATATATCTATATGTATATGTACGTATACGTATATCTATGTAAAAATATTTTAACTTAACCCATTATTAAGTTATTACCTATTATTAAGTTTAATTTTACATATTTAAGTGGTGAATAAATATATGAGCTTAATCCAGACAACGAAACTGAATTCTGGACTTTTTCAGCATTTCGCTAACTATATTTATACCACAGTTATAATCTTTATGCTTCTAACAAGTTGTAACATTACAGTACAATTCCCTATTAACAACAATTCCATAAATCAGTTAATGCTCTTATCAAACCTTTTTTCCTTTGAATTAACTTTTTTCTATATGAATGATAAAAGAATTTTTAAATAGACAAACACTAAAATATATATTGCGCATGTTATAAAATTAAAGTTATTACCTCCAACTTTGAACTCAGTGGACGCCATTGCATAGACTCCGAACAGCTTCAATCGTACTGATAGTTCAACAAGTCTCCTTACAGCAACAACCACTCTCTACCAAACCAGCAACAGTTCTGACGGCCGTGTTCGAAGACGACCGTCTTATACCCCTGGAAGAACTGCCTTTCGGAAAGTGAGTCACTGTAACCACCACTCGTAAGCTGTCCAATCGTAAACGCGTATTCTAATGTTTTAACGAATTGCCCCAATAGTTCTTTCAATAGAGTACTTAAAAAAATAAAAAATAAAAAGATGTTCGCGAACCATATAAGGTAAATAAGCGAATCTGTTGAAAAATAACGACATTAAAACCATTATGAAATTATACCAATTCTGAGAACAATTTCCATAAAAAAAATATAAAAACATATGTCTGGTTTTAAGTTAAAAGTACTAATTTCTAACATGAAGCTGCGTTTTATTTTTTTTCATGCATGTATATTGACGCATATTTTTTCGTTTTTTAATTTAAGCAGCTGCAATTGACTTATAGGGAAATTATTATTACTCCATTTTCTAAAAAAATTCTTTCCTTTTTTTTTATTCTTCAAAAATTGGCAAAAATAACTTCTAGGTTTAATTAACATCAGTTTGACAAACATACGCATTTACTCCTCGTTATATTGGGCATTTTGCAGACATTAAAAACAGATAAATTGCCATAACAATATAAGGGAAGGTTTTATCTAGATTTTAATGTTAGTTAAATTTTTAACTAGGATTATAAAATAAGTTTTAAAAGCAAAGGATATAGTTTTCATTTAGAAAATGACTAATTGAGAATGTCTCTTACTTGCAGTGAAATATATATGAATAAAAACTACACTAAAGTGATGGCTAGCACTCTGGCGCACGATGTCAAAAGTTTCGGGTTTGAGTCCCGGCGGTACCGTGTATGTTTATAGTGGTTCAGAATCAACTTTAAATAGTAGGTACTGGTCTAATAGGACCCCAAAGCGTTGAGTGTAGGGCTGACAACCCTACCTTGTAAAAAGAAACCATCTCCTGTCTCAAAGTCTACCAGTAGGCAGATGGCCTTAGCCCGCCATCGGCTATTGTGCCATGGAATTAGTTAGTTATGCAAATTTATGAGCTCAATTCGCATGCAGATTATAAAATTTCATTAAATAAATAAAAAAAAAAAATTTAACAAAATTCCTTTTTGGTGCCTAAATTTTTTCCGATTCTGTATTGTAGGATACTGTGGATTATAGGCAGGATATTATTGCTTGTAGTTCATAACAAATACAATTTTTGCACTTGTTGTGATCTTAATTAATTGTTTTATTTACTTCATAAATTCTGATTTCTTATAATTCTGATTTCTAATATTTCTATTTAAACTTAAAGTATGATTTGCAGTAAACTCACATTTGCACTTTTTATACTATTTCCATTCTGAAGAATTTACAGAGACAATTTATTTTACAACATTTGCATGTGCAATATTTAATACAGATTTACACAGATACAGATTGATACAGATTTACACAGATGTAGATTTACACATTTAGTACAGATTAAATAATGCACATTTGCATGTGCAATATTTAGTACAGTTATTTTCTGATATTCTTCATTCCTGAATATCGGCCGAGTGACTAGCTCTCTGGTTCTCGCTGCCACAGATTTCGGGTTCCAGTCCAGGCGGTGCCATGGGTGTTTGTAGCTATTCGGAATCCACTTTAAACCGCAGTCCCAGTCTAATATGACTGTAGAGCGTCGGGCGTCGGGCTGACAAGTGTACACCGTAAAAAAGCTAACATCTCCTGTCTCGAAATCTGCCAGTAGGCTGGGCTGTCACGCCATTGATGATGATGAGGAGGAGGATGATCCTTTAAACCGCAGAACATGTGGGTGAGGCATTTTTTAAAACTTTTTCATAGAAAAGCCTCACCCGAACGATCGTACTAGGGGCATAGATTATTTTAATTACTTTTTAGTAACATTGGAGTCAAATGTCTATTAAAAATTTTAAAAAAGTAAATTTTCAGTAAAAAAATATTTTAAGTCTTAAAGGGCTATAAGAACGAAAATATATTATAGGTTACCTTTAAATCATTGGTGCTACAAATTAAAATTCTATCCGCGGGCCGGATAGAACCTTCCGGCCGTAGTTTGCCCATCCCTGCCCCATACTATATTAGGGTTCTTGCTGGCAACTGACGTACCGTTTACGGAGTACCAATAGGGGGAAATACCCCCTTAAACCTCCTCATCTTAATTCATAAATATGCTTGGAATTATAGTAGGCTGCTTAATTATTGTTAGTAAAATTTAAGATAAAAGTTTCTAAAATTAAAAATTCAAATTAAAAAGTAATAGGAAATACTTCAGTAGATTTAAAAATACTATTGATAAAAAGTAATCAGATTTAGAAATACTTCAGTAGATTTAAAAATACTATTGATAAAAAGTAAGATAAAAAATAAAAGAAGTTAAAAGTTAAGTTTTAAATTCGGTACAATAGGGTTCTTGCAAAAGTACACACAATGTAAAGAAAACATTTCGCAAAATTATGTGCGTATTCTAGTCTACTGTGGCATTTAGATATTACGCTGACAAACCCGCTTAGTAAATTAAAGTAGTCAACAAGTTTCACAGATTAATGCACCAATTGTCTAAAGGTTAAATGTGCAGTTATTATATATAAAAAGAAATATTTGAATACTAATTAATTTTTCTCAATTGTAAAATTAAAAATATTAATGCACGGTAAAAGTGATTTTAAATTCTAAAGATTTTTTAAAGTTTTTGAAAGAATATAATATTTGAAACGGATTAAAAATAAATAATACAGGACTGTCCCAGCAAGACCGGATAAACTCTGCACAGCCAGATTCGTTGTGTGGAATACATAAAAAATGGCCAAAGAACTGTACCTCTAAGATCCATAGTTGTTGTTGTTGTTGCTTATTCCCTTCATTTAGACCAGGGGTCTCCAAACTTTCCAGCCTTAGCACCATATTGTTTACTCCAGTAAGTACCAAGGGCCAAAACCATTTTAACTTTTCTGCCATTTATATATAATTTCTAATGTTTCAATGTGTTTTTTTATCCAACTTATTACAGCAGCAATAAGCTATTCGCTGTCGCGGGCCGGATTGAAGACACTGGCGGGCCGAATTTGGCCCGCGGGCCGCAGTTTGGAGACCCCTGATTTAGATAATAAGAGTTTGACCTTCAATGGAGACGAGAAGACGATCCATAGTTTTCGAGAAAAATGCGAGAGAAAATGTATGACGTCATATCCGGTTTACGAAAAAACCTTTATTCGAAACACGAACATCGTTACTAAAAAAAAAAGTAAGTAACTTTATCAACATTTTTGCAAGCCATTTGCTAACTTTAGTAGACTTATGCAAATTTAATTTAGTATTTGCATAAGTTTCATAGGAAGATGTTCGAAATGTCCAACGCACATAATGAGGCGCGTGAAATGACGTCAAGTCGTTGTTTGAATTGGTATTAAAAAGCTTTATGTAGTAGCTACCGGTAATCTTCATATGATAATAGAGAGTTTTTGCATAACGTTTTTTTATCGTCCGATATTTTTCTTCCTAGCGCGCATGCTCATAGGAATAGCTCCGTAGTGCTGTATTACAGATACGCATGCGAAATAGGTACAATGTTTCCTACGAGCATGCGCGCTAGGAAGACAAAAATATCGGACGATAAAAGAACGTTATGCAAAAACTCTCTAATGTATTCCGGTCGGGAATATTGCGACATGTACTTAATATTCGGTGAATGTAAAGGTAATGCGTTACGAGCTGCTAGGGAGTATTCTCGAATGCCATTAATTTGTAACGGATTCAACGTTACCCAGGGTATAACCGTATCAAACATAGGATGCCTACTTTACTGCACTCTCATTTTACCACCACAATTTTGAATAAACATTCCCAGAATTTGTATAAGGGCTTCCAGATGAGTTGTGGCAATTTTAGCCTTTGATTAAGTGAAATTTAGCCAAACATTATAGTAATCTATATTGTAAATAAGGGGCCTGATGACTAGCGCACTGGTGCTCGGTGTCACAGGGTTTGAATCCCAGCGGTGCCATGGATGTTTGTAGTGGTTCGGAATTCACTTTAAACCGTAGGTCCCGGTCTAATATGGCTGTTGGGCGTAGGGCTGTCAACACTACTCCGTAAAAAGAAAACATCTCTTATCTCGAAATCTGATAATAGGCAAACGGTCTTGGCCCACCATGGGGTTGTTGCCCCATTGATGATGATGTTGGAAATATATATAAGCAAGGACTTTTATTTAATTAATTTTGATTTTAATAATTTAGATTTATATCAATGTTAAATTATTATTTTTTTAACTTCATTGTTTTTCATTATTTTCAATTAGATTTCATTAATCCTTTTACATCTGCTATAGAAAGTTTATTTATTTAAAAACAGGGTTTTTTTTTCATATTTCTCTACTTCTTAGGTAAATATTTCATGTATTATCTTAATATTTAATAACCTAAATTCTCATTTGCATATATGCAAATAAATGCAAAATGCAAATAAAATTATTTATTTTTCTATAAAATGCTTGCTTCATAGCAATACTTATTCAGTCAGTTGAAAATGTAAAAATTAAATATTTTACACATTCCTTATTTTTTTAACATATTCAAAAGATTGCAGTACATTTAAGAATTTTATTCTTTTTTTAATTTTCCATTAGAAAATGTAAATAGATAATGTAAATACATTATAGATAAATGTAAATAAAAAATATAATAGATGCCCATTAGATAATGTAAACACTCAAACATTTATGTATATTTTTTTAAATACAAATATTCAAACTTGACTTATTTCTTAGAACATTCTAATATGCTTACGATACATTTAAAATCTTAACTAGATAACATTTAGGTACATTGTATAAGTATTTACTTCTTCTTCTTCATTGGTGAAACAGCCCCATGGTGGGCCATGGTCGTTTGTCTATTGGCAGATTTCGATATAGGAGATTAATAGGTAGATTTGATCTTTAATCTTTTTATGTGATAGAGTTGTCAGCCCTACGTTCAACGCGCAACAATCATATTAGACCGGGACATACGATTTAAAGTGGATTCCGAACCACAACAAATATCCATGGCTCCGCCGGAACGCGAACCCGAAAACTGTGGCAGCCAGAGCACTAGTCATTCGACCGATATTCATGAATGAAGAAAATCAGAAAATAAATGAGGAAATCTGTATTAAATATTATGCATGCAAATGTTGTAAAATAAATTTACTCTGTAAATTCTTCAGAATAAAAATAGTATAAAAAGTGCAAAGGTGAGTTTACCGTAAATCATACTTTAAATTTAAACAGAGAATTATAAGAAATCAGAATTCATGAAATAAATAAAACAATTAATTAAGATCATAACAAGTACGAACATTCTATCTGTTATGAATTACAAATAATAATATCTTGCCTATAATCCGCAGTATCCTACAAAACAGAATCGGAACAAATTTCGCACCAAAAAGGAAACAATCTTTTATAACATGGATACGAATGAAGCTCATAAATCTGCATAACTAACTAACTCTCTGGCACTACAGACGATGGTGGGATAAGGCCGTCTGCCTACTGGTAGACTTCGAGACAGGAGAAGGTTTCTTTTTACAGGGTAGGGTTGCCACCCCTACACCCAATGCCCTACAAACACTCATAGCACGGTCGCGACTCGAACCCGTTAGTGACACGGCCATGAGGCCCCAAGTATTTTGCTTGTATTGAAAAAATGTTTATAGAATAAGCATCCATCAGGAGAAACTGCATAGTTAACAGAAAAGGAATATCTCCCAAGGTTTATAGCATAAAATTTTACTAATTTAATAACGGTAGTTGGGAAATTTTTTGTATAATCTATTTACAATGATAAATATACGAAAAAGATAGAATATAATAATTTTGATTTTCTTTTCCAGTCTTCCTTGTACGAAATTACACTGACAACAACACAGTTAAATGCGCAGAACAAATGAACCTTTAGACTAAAAAAAATAAACAAAAGCAGTGCAATAATGGATAGATTTCGGGCTCGAGTCCAGGCAGTGCCATGGATGTTTGTAGCGGTTCGGAATCCACTTTAAACCGTAGGTAACGGTCTAATTTGTCTGTAGAGCGTTGGGCGTAGGGCTGACAACCCTACCCACTAAAAAGAAACATCTCCTGTCTCGAAATCTGACATAGGCAGACGGTCTTGGTCCCCCATGGGATTGTTGCGCCAATGATGATAATGATGATGAGTGCATGGTGCCATTCTGAATAACCAAGGAAACTATATAATTGTGATATTTAATTTATATATTTATTAAACTTACGGGAAATTAGTCTAAATTATGAGGGGTTAAAGAAATCTCTTTTTAAATTCCTTCTATTAGCTCACACTCTCCCTGTATATATCTTGTTCAAATTTTCAATCGTTAATAAAACACTTTTTATTCATCCATTCAAGTTCAAATACATTTTTTTTTGAATTTGTAGCGGATGACACTTGATGTTAATACAGTTTTTTCAAATATTAATTCATTAATTAAATTAAATTAATTAATTTTAGTTTTTTTTTTAGATTTAAGTTGCATGTATCTACCAATAGTTGGCGCCAGATAAACTTTAAAAAAAATGAATGAAAATTATTTATAAAGGACTTCCTGCAATATAGCGAGAAAAAAAAGAAGGAATTGACTTTTATATATATATTTTTTTATATTACTTGTTTTATTAGTGAGTAACTTCCGAAAAAAAGTCCAAATAGTTAAAAAACCATCCCCATCTGGCAGCCCTGATTCATACCTTCCTCCTCGAACCCGATTGAAGGACTTTCGGCCAATGGTTATCGCGACCATCCCCGGCAGAGGCATAGGAGTGTTCGTTTCGCCTCTTTTAGTTTGTACTCGGTTTTCCGAGTTCGGAAATATAACTCGCCATCCTCATGGCAAAAAATTGAATTAAAAAAAAAGTTATAAAGCACTAATGATTAATTTCATTTTAAATGTTTATTGCACAATCAGGTCTAACTATCATTCTATCGAAAATACTATTCGTGATTTGAATATCTTTCTATATTACTTTTTTTTTTTCTTCCAAAGGAAAATTTCAAAAATCAAGATTACCTCCCGAATATATTCGACTTTTTAAGAGATTTATTTATTTATTTTCTTTAAGTATGGGCATTGCAATATAGCTCCTCTTTCGCTAAGAGAAACAGAAGTTCGAAAACATGTTTTCAAGTTTCTGATTAGACATAGAGGATCTTGTATTCTTTTGAGCAGTGGTTCTTAAGCATTTCTGATTCGCAACTCCTATTCAAATTTTAAAACTTCCAGCATACTCCAAGAAGGGACCTGAATGGCCGAGTGGCCAGCGCTCGGTACCACAGGTTTCGGGTTCGAGTCCCGGCGGTGCCATGGATTTTTATAGTGGTTCGGAATCCACTTTAAACCGTAGCTCCGGGTCCAATAGGATCGTAGAGCGTTGCGGGGGCATTGTTACTCCGCGTCCGTGGTTCATCTTCAAGTTACACGTGCCCCCGGGGTAATGCAAAGTGAGTAACGTCTGTGCAGCTCTTGCCTTAAGGCCTCCAAGACAGCTGTTTAAGTGTTTGCCTGCTTCATTAGAAGGGGAAAAAACATATTCCAAGAATGATGTGCAGAAGAATAGGAAAACAATGTTGCGTGAGTTCAATTTTTTATTATATAAATGCTGTAAAGATCTAAATGTAAACGTAGATTGTAAAGTTGTTGTTGTTAAAGTAAATGTTTCTAAAGATCTAAATGTAAACTTAAAGCTGGTAAAGATCTAAATGTAAACGTAGATATGGACTCATGATTGAAGGGAAGATCTAAAATGTAAACGTAGATTGTAAAGATCTAAATGTAAAGCTTCTAAAGATCTTGTAAACGTAGATTGTAAAGATCTAAATGTAAACGTAGATTGTAAAGATCTAAATGTAAAAGTAGATTGTAAAGATCTAAATGTAAACGTCTTACTAAATGGTCAAAGATCTAAATGTAAACCGGGACCTACGTAGATTGTAAAGATCTAAATGTAAACGTAGATTGTAAAGATCTAAATGTAAACGTAGATTGTAAACGTAGATTGTAAAGATCTAAATGTAAACGAACCTAAATCTAAAGATCTAAACAAACATGTAAACGTAGATTGTAAAGACTAAATGTAAACGTAAAGATCTAAATGTAAACGTAGATTGTAAAGATCTAAATGTAAACGTAGATTGTAAAGATCTAAATGTAAACGTAGATTGTAAAGATCTAAATGTAAACGTAGATTGTAAAGATCTAAATGTAAACGTAGATTGTAAAGATCTAAATGTAAACGTAGAGTAAAGCTAAATGCTAGATTGTAAACTCGTAGATTGTAAAGATCCATTCGTAGATTGTAAAGATCTAAATGTCCCAAATGTAAACGTAGATTGTAAAGATCTAAATGTAAACGTAGATTGTAAAGATCTAAATGTAAACTAAAGACCGCTAAATGCCCAATGATGTAAAGACTAAATTCGGTGATCTAAAGACTAAATGTAAAGATTGTAAAGATCTAAATGTAAACGTAGATTGTAAAGATCTAAATGTAATATACCATGTTTGCAAAAATATGTGTAAATAACCACAAAATACTGTATAAAAGTGACTGTCTTTATTCACACATATTTTTGACTATTATATTATGTTATTTTATTTACACATATGTATGGACAACATTGTAAAAAAAATTTGGTTTTTTTCATTTGAAAAATGAGGCAATGTTAATAACAAAAACAAATTTTTATTCACTATAATTTCCTTTTAATTTTTTCACAACCACCCCTGGGAGATCGGGACTCCCATTGCTTTAGAGCAGGGGTCTCCAAACTTTCCAGCCTTAGGGCCATACTGTTTACTCCAGTAAGTACCAAGGGCCAAAATCGTTTTAATTTTTCTGCCATTATCTATATAATTACATAAATTCCATTAGTATTTTTTTACAAATGGAAACCCCGCGGTTTCATTCGCGTTAATTTAGCTTTTCCGTTCCTGACGGATTTTCAGGATAAAAATCATATGTTTGATTCAGGATATATACATTCCAAACATCGATATACATACATATGCGATACTCTTTACCCCATCATAACTACCGAGGATAACCGCGGGATGTTCACTAGTTTATAATGTTAGTGGGATTCATTTCAATTATTTGTTAGTTGTCATTAAGCTTTGCCTAGCAAGTAAATAAAACCATGTTATTATCATTCTGTGGTTTTTTTTTGTTTCGTTTTTTTTTTCCTCCCAAGTTTTAAACAATTTGTGTATAAAACTGCAAAAAAATTTTATAATTGCATTCCAAATATTAATAATTCTGTTTTGAATGATCTAAGCAACTATGTTTACTACATTTCTGATTTTAAACATCGCAAAAGACCTCGCGCTGTTTTGAATATTATTCATTAACGTTCCGATATCCTCCTTTCCGAATTACCATGCAGTTTCTAAACTGAGTCACAATTTCCCCTCCAATCGTTTTTGTTTGTATCTATTATTTATCTATTTTTTTTTTATTACTTGAAATTATAATAATAATATAAAAAAAATTATATATGCATAATTTTTTTTAATTTAATTTTTTTAATTAATTAATACAACTTTCGAATAATTAATTTTTAAATAAATTAATAATATACTTATATTACTTTTTTCTATCTAATCAATGGGCTTAAAGCTTAAGAAATTTTCCTCACTCTCAAAGCAGGAGATAGAGGTTGCTAAGCAACCAAGGTTCTCCGTCAATCTGGCAAATCGTCGTCGTTCTGTGTTTTTTTATCCAACTTATTACAACAACAATATGCTATTTACTGTTGCGGGCCGGATTGATGACACTGGCGGGCCGTAGTTTGGAGACCCCTGCTTTAGAAGAAAGGGAGTAAGTGGATTCATTATATAGATCATAAACAAGAGATAGATTTATTGATTGTTTTAAACACGTGCATCGTTAGATTCAGCAGCTGACTGACCCAAAAAAAAAAAACATTTTTAACCTTTTACGGTACCCCTGCCAACCCTTAATCCCTCACCCGTTAGATCATGGTGTGTTTTACCCTACAGAAACTATCTTCATTCCAATATGTCTCAATAACTTTTTCTACCCTTTTGAAAATCTATGACCTCAAGGTCCCTGTCATCGTAAATTAAGAGGGTGGGGTGGGGGGTTAAGCTTCTTCAAATATCTTAGAACGGGAGGTTCTTTACTATCCGCTGATTTTGGAACATCAAACGTTCTGTGGTTACCGACGTGCTAAAGTGTGGACGGATTTTGACCATAGAAACAACCATCTGTGGTAATCTTTCCACTTGAGGGGTGATATTCTTCGGGTTTCTCTTCTGATGTCCCGAAAACAGATCGATAAGGGAAGCTTTGCGAAGAGGGAAATGCGTTAAGTTTGGGGCTTCTGTTTTTTTTTTAAATGGGGTGGAAACAAATTTACTGGGGGTAATTCAGATTGATGCAAGTCATTTTGTGAAATTTAGCTGTCTTCTTGACAAACGACAATAAATATGTGTTGTCAAAGCGCGTTCCGCCCTAGGTGAGTGAAAAACACACTAAAAAATAGCATAGCACTAATACAGTAGAACCTCTGTAAGTCAAACTTCAAGGGAGACGCCAAATAATTCGAGTTATAGAGTTTTCGACTTATGGAGGATTTCGACTTATGCGGATTTTGTAAGGAAATGTTCGAATTGTAGACGTTTAGATTCTCTCTAACTTATTTTGAGAATTGTAAGAATAAGAATTATAATAAGAATATTTCATAGAATTGGTTATTCTATTTACTGTATACTCATACATTGTTTTCTAAGAAACAATGACGTGCATTGTCGGCAAATCCTTAAAGTCGGTAACTTATTTTTCTTCGAGCTACAGAGGTAATTAGTTTCAAATGATCGAGTTGTAAAGGTTGTCGCCAAATAATTCGAGTTATAGAGTTTTCGACTTATGGAGGATTTCGACTTACGCGGATTTTGCAAGGAAATATTCGACTTGCAGAGGTTTAGATTCTTTCTAACTTATTTTGAGTTAGAGAGATGAAATAAATAAAAATTCAAGTTGCAGAGGTAATAAACATGTTTATTTGCAACTTAAAAGTTATATTATGTACTACAATAAAAAATTAAAATAATTCCGGAATAATTTCTAATGATCGAGTTGCAAAGGTTGTAAAATCAAACATTGCTAATGTTCGAGATACAAAGGTCCAATTTTTTTTTCTTTCTGGTTACGGAGGGAAAATACATACCAAAATGGCTTGTGGGGATTGAATAATTATTTCGATGTATAGAGGGTTGAAATTTCGAGTAATGGAGTTTTTGGGGCGTGAAGGGAAGGGGTTCTAAATACACACTAAAATAAAATTGTTGATTTTGGGTGGTGGCGTCTTTTGCTTGGATGTTTATAATATGGTACAAGGGGAAAAATTCTTTACAATTATTAACCCTTCAGTGTTTGGAAGCGGACTGGTGGCTAGCGCTCTGGCTTTTGTGTTCTTCAGGTTCGAATCCTGGCAGGGGCATGGATGTTTGTGAGTGCTTCGGAATTCACTTTAAACAGTAGTCTCGGTTGTTTAGTCCTCGTGTGAACGAGATGACCTGTACAGCGACAAACCAAACAAAAACTCTGTTTGGGAAGGAGGAAAGAAAGTCAGAGAATTAACATTAAAAAAAAATATCTTTTTTAAAGAATTTCTTTTTACATTTTTTCATGTTTCATTTGTTCATGTATTTAATCTGTTTCTTAATTTAATGCTTGATTTTTCACTTTATTTATTTTTGCATGATGAAATTTTTGATGTTAGATTTATTTATTTAATTTAATTTTTTTTTTTTTTTTTTGACACTCGCTGTCGTCCCAATTATGCAGAAATATGAAATGATCCATTAAAACGGAACTATACAAATTATTGAATACTTTTTTTTTTTTTTTTTTAACCAAATTTACTGAAGTAAAATATACTGCTGGAATAACTCCGGATCTTAGCTGACAATATGTTATAAAATAAAAGATTGGTTGATGTGTGTTAGTATTTCTTGTAACTTGTAAAAAAAAAAAAAAAAAATAAAAAATAAAATAAAATAAAAAAAATAAAAAAAAAGAAAAATCTTGTTGTTTTTCTCTTAATCCAGTAATTTCTTTCTCCAATTACGAAAAAAAATTCTTATTAATTACTTTTTCTACAAATGTGAACTATAATTTTTAATTATAAAATTTCCGTTTTTGAAATTATTAGTTCAAGAATCTTCCATTTTCATTCTTATACACGAAAAATAACGGTAACAAATATCAACATAGAACTCTACCAGATTCTCTAATCAAATGTTGTTGTTTCTTATCCCACTCGGTAGACATCTAGACCAAGCCCACGAACCCGTGTGGACTCATGGTTAAACAAAAAAGGGCAGCTTCTGTTGTGATGGAGCACCCGTAGTTAGAAATCTGACTTGTCTCCGTGATGCTGATTTCTTTACCGGGTAGGGTTGTCAGCCTTACTCCCACTGCTCTACAGTCATATTAGACCGGGATCTTCGGTTGTGGATTTCGAACCATCCATGCGACCGCTTTACTCGAACCCGAAACCTGTGGCAGCGCAGCCCTCTTATCAAATAAAGATAAAATTAAATAAAAGATAATAATAATAATAATAGAGATTGTATTTATTACAGATTGGATATTTTTAAATTTAATTAATTGTTAATTTATTAATTAATTTTGGAGCCTGAGGACTGAGTGACTACAGCTCTGGTGCTCGGTGCCACAGGTTTCGGGTTCGTGTTCCTGCGGTGCCATGGATGTTTGTAGTGGTTCAGAATCCACTTTAAACCGTGGGTTCCTGTCAAATATAACTATAGAGTGTAGGGTTGACAACCCACTCCGTAAAAAGAAAATATCTCCTGTCTCGAAATCTGCCAGAAGGCAAATTGCCTTAGGCCGGCCAGAGGGCTATTGCTCCAATGATGATGATGATTAAATTTTTAAAAGAAAAAAATATATATATTTTCAAAGTAAACTAAAAATTATAATTTTATAATGAATATAATTTATGCATAGATTACTTTAAAATTCTTTTATGTCTTCAATTATAAAAATACTGCCCTACGAAAAGGGAGAGCCTCTGGCAACGTACGAGAGATCCGACTTTAAAAACTGAATTTAAAAATCTAAATTGCGAAATTAAAGATCTTATTTCTATCCACAAAAACACTGCTTGGGAAAACTTCACTGATTCGTTAAATGACAACACCAAAAAATTCTGGGGAAAAGTTAAATCTATGAGGAAATCTCTCCAAAACATTCCACCGCTCGAAACGGATGCCAACAGCATAGCGGTTTCCCCTGCCGAAAAGGCCGAGGCAATCGCCGACTGCTGGAAGCTCCAATTTGAGCAAAATCCCAACATGAGCCATCCGTTCCCAAACAATCTTATAAGTTCCGAAACCAGATAAATACCTTAATACTCCGCATGTCAGCTATAACTTCTGCATCTCCGCCACCAGACTTAAATCCTTTGGAAAATTTGTGGTATTCTTTGGATTTAAAAGTAAGAAAAAAGAAGATTTCAAGCAAATCTGCACTTAAACAAGCTCTTATTGAAGAGTGGTCAAATATTGACCCTACTGTTACAGAATATTTAATTAAATCAATGCCAGCAAGATTACAAGCAGTAATAGATGCTAATGGAATGCATACTAAATATTAATTATTTGAAATTTTCTTATACATTATATTTCTTTTGTATTCATGCGGGTGTGCAAATACTTTTTTTGACACGAGATATTTTAATTTTGTTGCAAAAAAAAAAAAAATTTTATTTATATTATTGTATTTTTTTCTGTTTAATGTAGGTGATTAAACTTATTCTACTTTGGCAATGCCAATTTTTGTATTTCTTAATGCTTAATTTTATGATTTGCAAGCAAAAATGTAAGTGTGCAAATACTTTTTGTACCCACTGTATTGGTTAATCGTCATTCGTAACGATATTTATTTTACTTCCCCGAGGCTTGGAAAATCGCCATTATTACTCCCGTTCATAAACCAGACACAAATCCATCTTTACCAGCCAACTACAGGCCAATTTCTCTCCTTCAAGATTTACGAATTCGCGATCTTAAATCGGATTAAAGAATTTTGTGACAACAGCAATATTTTAATCCCCGAACAATTCGGCTTCAGAAAAAACTTAAGCACCACACATCAGCTGTTCAGGGTCTCTGAGTTAATAAATCATGGCTTCAGCACACGGTGTACTATTTCTTGACATCGCGAAAGCGTTTGACAAGATTTGGCATACCGGTTTAATCTTCAAACTCAAAAAACTAAATTTCCCGCTTCCGCTCACTCTGGCTATTAAATCTTTTCTTGAAAACCGTTCGTTTCAAACTAAAGTCTACTACTTCTACTACGCGAAAAATGGAATGTGGACTCCCGCAAGGATTGTTATTATCACCGCTTCTTTTTAATATCTACGTGAATGACTTCCCGCGAGACGAAAATATTCTCACAGCTATGTATGCAGACGATACCGCAATCATTACACAGCACTTCCACGAATACACTCTCTATTTTAGACTTCAATCTTTTGTCCAGGGGGCCTGAATGGCCGAGTGGCTAGCGCTCTGGCGCTCGGTACCACAGGTTTCGGGTTCGAGTCCCGGCGGTGCCATGGTTGTTTGTAGTGGTTCGGAATCCACTTTAAAAAGTAGGTCCCGGTCTAATAGGATCGTAGAGCGTTGCGGGGGCATTGTTACTCCGCGTCCGTGGCTTATCTTCAAGTTACACGCGCCCCCTGGGTAATGCAAAGTGAGTACGTCTGTGCAGCACTTGCCTTAAGGCATCCAAGACCAAGCTGTCTGTGTTTGCCAGCTGCATTAGAAAGAAAAAAAAATCTTTTGTCCATAGGCTACAAACTTGGCTCTGCTTATGGAAAATCAAAGTTAATACCAGCAAATGTGCAGTTCTCTTCTTTCACCGCAAAAGGACCACTCCAAATGTTCATCAAATTCTTATCTTTAACGAACCAGTACCTTTTCTAACCGAGTACAAATACCTTGGTCTCATTTTGGACCGCCGCCTTACATTTCAAAAACACATTCATTACATTATTTCTAAAGCTAATAAAGCCAAATTCACAATTGCACCTTTAATTTTCAGGAAAAGCAAAATATCGCTCAGAGGCAAACTAAATATTTACATCTCACTTATCCGACCTATACTGCTTTATGCGATTCCGGTCTGGATAAATTCAGCAATGATCCATTTGAAGCGACTACAGGTTCTTCAAAATCAGTTCTTAATGACGATAACAGATGAGCCTTTTCATTATAACCGCCATCGTATTCACGACGAATTAAAAATTGATCCTATTCTAAACCTTGGCAAAAAGATTACCGAAAATTTTATTCTAAAAATTGATGCATCTACAAATCCAACGCTACTAAATCTCCCGTATTATGATCCGACCACGTGCCATGGCGAAAAAACGCCCGCGTTCTATTTACTTTCAAGACTTCAGTTCATTCCACGTGGCTAAAAGAATTCACTTTGACCCGTGGTGAAAAAGCTCTGTGCCAGACAAAGGCAAAGGTTGTTTTTTCTGGGATTTCCAAGGACAGTGAGTCACTGTCTCGTTTTGATGGGAACTTCATTCTCCGATTCCAAAAAAGAAGAATCATTTTTAGTTTAGAATCATTTTCCATCACTGTGATTTATTTTGATAGCTTCGAAATCACTCATTTCTTTCAAGGTTGCTCCAACGTGGATAGATGTAGTTTTGGTTTGTTTATAAGTCTGCCCTCCCCTTTTTCTCTTCAGCCAGCCAGAAGTTTTCGTGGTTTCGTAACGGTCATTTTTAACTCCTTTTAACTGCCACAGTTTTTATTTTTACATACTTTTGTGAACTATTATTTTTAATTTTGTATTTACTAACCTTTATACTCCTGTCAATTCTCTCCGAGCGTGGGCTCGTTTAATATTCTTTCTTCAGCACATTTTTTGGATTTTAAAATTATGTTTTTAATAATAATAATTGTTGATGGAATTCCCTGGTACTCCAACTAAACACCTACCGTTACGTTAGATACATACTATTAAGATTTAAAAAAAAAAAGTCAGAAATTCATTCAATTTTGAAGGGAAAAAATGTCATACAGTTAAGAACAAGAGGAACAAATATTTATGCAATGAGAATAAACAAAAAATTACATCTGCCCCTATGAGCAGGTGTTCTAACTGATTTCATTTTATGACTCACCAATATAGGAGAAAAAAAAAAATGCAGAATATTTTTTTTTCCTGTTTTGTTTATATTCTCATTTAAATAGAATCCCTTTTACAAAGAACACACAAGTGTTTTAACTCATGATATAGGAATTTGTTCCGGTAAACTCCCAGCATTTTAAATTGTAGAATAATGAAAAGAGAACATTTGTATTAATTTTGTTTTCTCAAAAAATTGATCTTGATAATATTCTAAAATTGTCTATAAAACCATTTCAGAATAGTTCACCATCCATCTGCCATCAACATTCGTCGGAGTTTTAATATAAACATATTTCACTGAAGCACTTAACTAAAGGAAGACTGCAAACGTTACCAATAAGCAGAGGGAGGAATCCTATCAGTTTTATTAAAAATTTAACCTACAATAAATTATTCATTCATATAAAATTACGAGACCAGAAATATAATCCTCATCAACATCATTGTCGCAACAGCCCCATCGTGGGCCAAGGCCGTCTGTCTACTGGTAGATTTCGAGACATGAGATATTTTTCTTTCTGTGGAGTAGGGTTTCCAGCCCTACGCCTAATGTTCTACAGTCATAACAGAACGGGACCTACGGCTTAAAGTGGATTCCGAACCACTACAAACATCGATGACACCGCCGGGATTCGAACCCGAACCCTGAGTCACCGAGCGCCAGTCACTCGGACATCAGGTGCCAGAAAAGTAATAATAAATATAGTAATATACAATAAAAACTATTATTTCTAATTACGCGAACGTATGTATACAAATAAAAGTACTTGGCTTGATTTACATGACCTTTTTCTTTTTTATATTGTCTTTAAGCTTAGTATAAAAAATTCTCACAATATTTGGCGATAGGGTTTAATTTATAAACTCATAAATTTGAATTTTTCCAGTCAAATCCTTAACATCACTCATAACTTCATTAAGGACAGGCACTTTAAAATTAACCCGACACGTGGCTGAATGACAACTCACGCCGCTGGTGAACATTAGGGCAGAGGTTCAATCTGCTGGCGGCTTTTTCAAAAAATTAGGAGACTCGATGGTTTGTGATGTTCAACATCTTGCCTCGTTAATCGGATTACCTGGTGGGAGTTTTCCGGGTTTTGTCCCATACGATACTCAAATGCGTGGTAGTTTTCCCTAAAAATCCTCCCGGAAGGACCTGCCCTCCTTATTCAGCGTCACAGAGCCAAGTCAAACTTCTACCTACATGCGCTTCCTCACAACAGAAGATGCCCCCTTCTTCCATGAGACCAGACGGGCTCTTGGACTTGGTCTAGATGTTGCTGTCTACCAAATGGGACAAGAAAAAAAAAACTTTTGAGTTAAAACAAAACATATTTTCATCTTCAAAATCCATAACTATTGGACTGCCACAATATTCATTAATCTCTTCCATTTTATTCTCGATTTACATTAACCACATTCCACGCAAGCCAGATTCAAATCGTTCAATTTATGAATTACATCAATTAGAAACGTGAAAAATCTCCACGATTTTCAAGATACCCATCATCATAATCATTAACGCAACAGCCCTATGGTAGGCCAAGGCCGTCTGCCTACTAGCAGATTATGAGACATGAGATGTATTTCTTTTTATGGGGTAGCTTTGTCAGCCCTATGCCCAACGCTCTACAGTCATATAAGACCGGAACTTACGGTTTAAATTGGAATTCGAACCACTACAAACATCCATGGCCCCGCCGGGGCTCGAACCCGAAACGTGGCACCAAGCACCAGAGTGACAGAAAATACCTACACGTTAAAAAAACAAACTAATTCACCTTTTTACTCCAAGAGAAATCTTTAACCAAGAATTCAACAATTTTCCAAGACCTTTTTTTCTTTCTAATACAGCTGTCAAACACTTAGTTGGATGCCTTAAGCACAGCTTGGTCTGGGATGCCTTAAGGCAAGCACTGCACAGACGTTACTCACTTTGCATTACCCAGGGGCGCGTGTAAGTTGAAGATAAGCCACGGACGCGAAGTAACAATCCCCCGCAACGCTCTACGATCCCATTAGACCGGGACCTACTTTTTAAAGCGGATTTCGAACCACGACAAACATCCATGGCATCGCCGGGACTCGAACCCGAAACCTGTGGTACCGAAGGCCAGAGAGCTAGCCACTCGGCCATTCAGGCCCATTTTCCAAACCTAAAAGAATCAAAATTTCTTAAGATCACCACACTTTTTACCACGGTCATTCATAAATCGTTTCTCATATAAGTTATTGTAAAAATTATAGTTCCAGTCCTCCGTACTGGGACCTCATATAAATATTATAGTTTAGAAATACTAAAAAACACGCTTTTAGAGTTAATCAAACTAAAAAGTAAAAAATAAATGAATAGTTTAAAAAAACTAAAAAAACACGCTTTTAGAGTTAATCTATCTAAAAAGTAAAAAATAATTGTTAACATAAGAATAAAATGACTGACGAGAAAATGAATGTCACTGTTCTAAAAGCGTGGGGTACTTTGTATGACATTTTTAAACTAACTCTGCATTTCGAAATGAAACTAGTGAAAAATTATAACGATTGATATCGAGTACCCCACGCTTTCAATCAGTATCAATTATCGAGTCATTTTATTGTTAACAATTATTTTTTTACTTTTTAGTTTGATTAACTCTAAAAGCGTGTTTTTTAGTTTTTTTAAACTATAATTTATTATTAACTTAATTATAATTAAATCATCTTACCTGCAGGCAACCGACCATCGAGCTAACAATACTTGACTTACATATCAATTTATACATCCGTGCCCGACGTCACGACCAATCATATGCCTTCAGCATATGACGTCAGATCCGGATGCAAAACGAAAGGATGAAGAAGATGAAGAAAGAATATTTGCATGATTTCCAATACTTTGCACCCCCTCCCCCCCCTTCCATGAGACCACACGGGTCCTTGAACTTGGTTTAGATATCGCTGTCTACAAAGTGGGATAAGAAACAGTAAATATTAAAATTGATGTAATGGGAATTGATTGTTGTTGTTGTTATCGTGTCCCTCCCGGAAGGAGGGAAGAGGGGTGCAGCTTCTGTTTTTGATGGAGCCCCTGTAGGTAGAAGTCTGACTTCTGCTCCGTGACGCTCTTACAGTCATAGGTGACCGGAACCTACGGCTTAAAGTGGATTCCGAACCACTACAATCACCCATGGCACCGCCGGGACTCGAACCCGAAACCTGTGGCACCGAGCGCTAGACACTCGGCCATTCAGGCCCAATGGGAATTAATTGTACTCCAATGATATGTATTCCGTTGATTCCAATAATCTGATATTTCCTTAGTCCTTCTCACAATAACTTCGGAAACTGATATTATTAACTAATCATTTTTAATTCCAAATAAAAAATTTTTTAGAATATGCCAGAATTTTTTTGTAATTAATATACAATTATTTTAATTCGTAAAATGTTTAACTATTTTATTATTTACATTTTTATCAGTTTATGAATTTCGTCAAACTATGTTAATGGATTGCTATTTTACAATTAAAAAAAATTATACGTTTATATTTAAAAAAAATTTGTTTAAAAGGTGCAAAGTGATGCATTCAATTCTATTAATATTTTCTGTTCAAATGTTCTCGGAATATTTTCAAATGGATTTTAATAACTACAATGTGTTTCAAATTTATTCTAGGGAATTTTTTCATTGTAAAAACTAATTAATTAATTTATTAGAGAGATATTGTTAATTTTCTAACTTTTGCTTCATTTTTTAAAAAATATTAAAATATATTTTAAATATATATTATCTGCAGGGCAATACAATTATTGATTATTTTAAAATTTGGTGTTATTGTAACTCTCCTTTTTTTTTATTATCATTTATGTGAGTGTGTGATTTATTCAACCGTATTGCAGCAATGTGTTAATAATTGTTAAAAATTTAAAAAAAAAAAAAAAAAAAAAAATTTAAAGAGCTTGATGGCCGAGTGACTAGCGCTCTGTGCCACAGGTTTCAGGTTCGAGTTCCAGTCCTAGCAGTGCCACAGATGTCTGTGAGTGGTTCGGAATCCACTTTAAATTGTAGGTCCCGGTCTAATATGACTGTTGGGCGTACGGCTGGTGACTAACTCGCAAAAAGTCAGCGTTACGGTGCCAAGTCAGACTTCAATTCATGAGTGCTCCATCACAACAGAAGCTGCTGCCCCCCCTTTCCCTCTTCCATCGGTTCCTGGATTTTGTCTAGATCAGGGATGTGCAAACTCCGGGCCGCCGCCTATCCGGACCGTGGATAGAATTTTAATTTGCCGGTGCGAGGAAAATTAAAAGAAATATGTATTTATATATTATATATCCGTCTCCTTTTCTACTTTGATTAAATATTTTTTTTTTCTTCATTTTTTCCAAAGGACTGATGTTTTTTTTTACTTTGTCTATTTTTGTTCTACAAAACATAAATCGATGGAAATAACAAGCACGGACAGCTTTCAATCGTTAAAATGTTAAAAGCGAAAGTTCTTTGTTAGTTATAGCTGTAGATTGGCGCCAACAAGTTCGAGTTTTACAAATCATTATCGAAAGTTTCCCAATTTTAATATATCACGCCCAGAACATCAGTGCTGTGTTTGCTTCATCTTATATATGTGAACAAGTGTTTTCAACTACGAACCTTAGAAAGACTTATTTCAGAAATAGACCGACAGATGAGCATTTAGCCTCGTTCCTTAGAATCAGTACATCTCACTTCGAACCTCAATAGAAGGAACTTTTAAAAATGAAATCACAGTTTTATTCATGTCTTTAACATATTTAAATTGTAATACTTGTATATTGTTCTTAAAATTTTAGATTTAGATGTTTTTTAAAATTTATCTTGGCCCGCCAAACTATTTTTTCCCCGATGTTTGGCCCGCGACCGAAAAAGTTTGCCCATTTCTGGACTAGATGTTGCTGTCTACCAAGTGGGATTAGAAACAACAACACAAATTTTCAAACAGAAAAATATTTACTTTTATTAGTATCGGAAAATATCATGGCTGCGATGTGACACACTCCTGAATTTTAATTAAGAAATACAATTTTACTGTGATGTTTCATATTTTATCATTTTTAATATGTGTGTGAAGATTAACTGGAAAAGTAAATTAATTAAGACTTGAATTATAATTAAGATAATCTGAGTTTTAAAATTTGGAAAAGTTCATCGGTATTTATATGCTTGATTTTTTACTTAATTCCTTTAATTTCCAATCGGTGCCCATTTATTTTGATGGATCGGTTTAATAGGACTGTAGAGAGTTGGGCTGGCAATCCTACCCCACAAAGAGAAAACATCTCCTGTCTCGAAATCTGCCAGTAGGCAGACGCCTTTAACTCACCATGTGGCGAACCACAGGCCCACTACCTGTTGCGCCCATGAAGATTTGGTTTGTCGCTCTACAGTCATTTTTAGCACACGTCAGGCTAATTAGACCGGGATCTACAATATAATGTGGATTCCGAACCATTAGCAAACATCCATAACTTGCTAAGATTCGAACTTGAAGCCTGTGGTACCAAAGGGCAGAACGCTAGCCAACAGGCCATCAGGCCGCTACGTGCCAATGAAGATTTTTTTAAAGTAATGTAATATAAATGTAATAATGAATGAATAATAAATAATTTATAACTGAATATAATTGTAATTGTAATTTTATAATGAATGTAAATGTAAATAAGGAATGTATTTTATAAATGAATATATTTATAATTGTAATTTTATAACGAATGTAAATAAGGAATGTAATTTATAAATGAATATAATTATAATTGTAATTTTATAACGAATGTAAATAAGGAATGTAATTTATAAATGAATATAATTATAATTGTAATTTTATAACGAATGTAAATAAGGAATGTAATTTATAAATGAATATAATTATAATTGTAATTTTATAACGAATGTAAATAAGGAATGTAATTTATAAATGAATATAATTATAATTGTAATTTTATAACGAATGTAAA
This sequence comes from Caerostris darwini, assembly GCA_021605075.1. NCBI lineage: Eukaryota > Metazoa > Arthropoda > Arachnida > Araneae > Araneidae > Caerostris > Caerostris darwini. The sequence continues at coordinate 280,364 of BPLQ01014999.1, forward strand.
TAAGGAATGTAATTTATAAATAAATATAATTATAATTGTAATTTTATAACGAATATAAATAAGGAATGTAATTTATGCATACATTACTTAAAATTTTTTCATGTCTTCAATTATAAAAATACTGCCTATGAAAACAGAGAGCAGTATGTATACAATTAAGAACAACAATAAAAACAAAAAAATCAAATATTCATGCAATTTAGAGGGGGGAAATGTTATACAGTTAAGAAAACGATAAAAAATATTCATATACTTTTGAGATCTTAAGTCATCACGTTTTGTTTTATTTATTTTACTATTTTACGCCATCTACTTCAATTTCTTCATTTCCAACACCGGGGTGGCCAACCGGCGGCCCGCCTTTAACATTTTTCCGGCCTTTGAGTTTCATCGCACTTTTACAAAATATATTTATTTTATAATGACCAAAGTAGTAAAAAACAATGTATTTAAAAATACATTATTAGTGCATTCATATGTTAAAAAATGAACTGTCGAAATTATGAGAAAAAAAATTAACTTTTATTAAAACACGCTGAAACATAACGGACGCTCACCTGCAACATCCATTATTGTGTGCAAATACCCAAATTGAGATCGATTTGCAAAAGCTAAAGGAAAGAGTGGAGAAACAAATATTGCACTAGTAAAATAAATATTCATTTATAAAAAAAATAAAAAAAAAATATTCTAAATATATATATATATATATATATATATATATATATATAAAATATATATAAAAAATATATATAAAATATATATCGAAAAAAATATATAAAAAATATATCGAAAAAAATATATAAAATAAAATAAATATTCATCATAAAAATTTCATTTTTTTTATTTCATTTATATTTTTATATTTCATTTTTAGTGTTATACATTTCTTTACAATGTGCGTGCAATATCATTATTATTATATTATCTATATTTACATGTAAGAATAATAGTAAACAAAATAATAATAACTCATTATGTTTCAATTTTTCACTCCAAAAAATGTCTATAGCGAGTCTAAATCTAATATGGGGATTATATAATTTCCTTTGCGGTCCGCGGAGTTATGGTACATTTCCAAACTGGCCCCCAAGATCATTTGGGCTGGCCACCCCTGTCTAGATGTTACTGCCTACTAAGTGGGATAAGAAAGTATATAATATAGAAAATATCAAGTCGGATAAATTTTCAAACGGAAAAATATTTACTTTTCTTATTACCGGGAAAGGGCAAGACTTGGATTTTCCCACACCTGAATTTTAATTTAAAAAAATACAGTTCTACTGTGGTAATCCATATTTTATCATTATTATTAAATATGAAGAAGTGTGAAGATTAACTAGAAAACTAAATTAATATCAATATAATCACGATGATCCGGATTTTAAAGTTTGGGAAAGTTACGCTATATTTATATGGTTAATTTTTTTCCTTAATTTCTTTAATTTCCAATCGGTGTCCGTTTCTTTTGATAGATCAGTTTAATAAAACTGTAGAAAGTTGGGCGTAGGGCTGGCAACCCTATCCAGCAAAAAGGAAACATTTCCTGCCTCGAAGTCTGCAAGTAGTCAGACGGCTTTCACGCCAACGAAGAAGATTAAATTTTTAAAAGAAAAAAAAATTTTTTTTAAGTAAACTAATAATTTTTTACACTATTACATACTATTCATACGAACACTACTCTTAGCCTCAATGCAACATAAATGTAATAATGAATGTAATTTATAAATGAATATAATTGTAATTTTTTATGAATGTAAATAAGGAATGTAATTTATAAATGAATATAATTATAATTTTTTACTGAATGTAAATAAGAAATGTAATTTATGCATACATTACTTAAAATTTTTTCACGTCTTCAATTATAGAAATACTGCCCTACGAAAAGAGATAGCAGTATTCAAACAATTACGAACAAAAAAAAAAAAAAAAAAAAAAATCATGTAACTTAGAAGGAGATAAAATGTCATACAGTTAAGAAAACGAGGAAAAATATTCATGCACTTTTGAGATCTTAAGTCATCAATTATAAGTTTTTTTTTTTTTTTTTTTTTTACTATTTTACGTCGTCTACTTCAATTTTCTCATTTCCAACACTAGGGGTGGCCAACCCGCGACCCGCCTTCAACATTTTTCCGGCCTTTGAGTTTTATCGCACTTTTACAAAATATATTTATTTTATAATGACCAAAGTAGTGAAAAACAATGTAATTAAAAATACATTATTTGTGCATCCATATATTTAAAAATGAACCGTCGAAATTATGAGAAAAAAATTAACTTTTATTAAAACACGCTCAAACATAACGGACGCTAACCTACAACACCAATTCCGATGTACAAATACCCAAATTGAGATCGATTTGCACAAGCTAAAGAAAAGAGTGGAGAAATAAATATCGCACTAGTAAAATAAATATTCATTTATAAAAAAAATAAATATTCTAAATATATATATATAAAATATTTCGAAAAAAATATATAAAATAAAATAAATATTCATCATAAAAATTTCATTTTTTTTAATTTTATTGATATTTTTATATATTGTTTTTAGTGTTATATATTTCTTTACAAGGGCCTGAATGGCCGAGTGTCTGGCGCTCAGTACCACAGGTTTCGGGTTCGAGTCCCGGCGGTGCCATGGATGTTTGTAGTGGTTCGGAATCCACTTTAAACCGTAGGTCCCGGTCCTAATAGGATCGTAGAGCGTTGAGGGGACATTGTTACTCCGCGTCCGTGGCTTATCTTCAAGTTACACGCGCCCTCTGGGTAATGCAAAGTGAGTAACGTCTATGCAGCGCTTGCCTTAAGGCATCCAAGAACTAACTGTCTAAGTGTTTGCCAGCTGCATTAGAACGAAAAAAAAAATATTTCTTTACATTATGTGTGCAGTATCATTATTATTATATTATCTATGTTTACATGTAAGAATAATAGTAAACACAATAATAATAACTCATTATGTTTCAATTTTTCACTCCAAAAAATGTCTACAGTGGATGTAAATCTAATATGGGGATATATAATTTTATATGATGCCGCAGAGTTATAATGCATTTCCAAAGTCGCCCACAAGATCATTTGGGCTGACCACCCTTGTCTAGATGTTACTGTCTACTAAGTGGGATAAGAAAGTATATAATATAGAAAATACCAAGTCGGATAAAATTTTAAACGGAAAAATATTTACTTTTATTATTACCGGAAAAGGGCAAGGCTTGGATTTTCACACTCCTGAATTTTAATTTAAAAAAATTCTGCTGTGGTAATCCATATTTTATCATTATTAAATATGAAGAAGTGTGAGGATTAACTGTAAAACCAAATTAATATCAATATAATCAAGATAATCTGAGTTTTAAAATTTGGAAAAATTTCGCTGTATTTATGTGGTTAACTTTTTTCCTTCATTTCTTTAATTTCCAATCGGTGTCCCTTTCTTTTGATGGATCAGTTTAATAAAACTGCAGAGAATTGGGCATAGGGCTGGCAAGACTACCCGCAAAAAGAAAGCATCTCCTGTCTCGAAATCTGCCAGTAGTCAGACGGCCTTCGCCTACCACTTGTTGCGCCAATGAAGATTAAATTTTCAAAAGAAAAAATTTTTTTAAGTAAACTAATAATTTTTTTTATACTATTACATACTATTCATAGTATTCATATGAACAATACTCTTGCCTTAATGCAATATAAATGCAATAATGAATGTAATTTATAAATGAATATAATTGTAATTTTTTAATGAATGTAAATAAGGAATGTAATTTATAAATGAATATAATTGTGATTTTTTAATGAATGTAAATAAGGAATGTAATTTATGCATACATTACTTAAAATTTTTCATGTCTTCAATTATGGAAATACAGCCCTCCGAAAAGAGAGAGCAGTATGCAAACAATTAAGAACAAAAAAAAAAAAAAAAAAAAAAAAAAAAAATCAAAAAATCATGCAATTTAGAAGGAGATAAAATGTCATACAGTTAAATAAACGAGGAAAATAATTCATGTACTTTTGAGATCTTAATATTATATATATATATTTTTTTTTTTTTTTTACTATTTTACGTCATCTACTTCAATTTTTTCATTTCCAACACCAGGGGTAGCCAACCGGCGGCCCGCCTTCAACATTTTTCCGGCCTTTGAGTTTTATCACACTTTTACAAAATATATTTATTTTATAATGTCCAAAGTAGTGAAAAACAATGTATTTAAGAATACATTATTTGTGCATTCATATATTCAAAAATGAACTGTCGAAATGATGAGAAAAAAAATCAACTTTTATTAAAACACGCTCAAACATAACGGACGCTAACCTACAACACCAATTCCGATGTACAAATACCCAAATTGAGATCGATTTGCAAAACCTAAAGGAAAGAGTGGTTTGGTTTGTCGCTCTATGGTCATCTTGTGCACACTTTAAGCTAAACAGACCGGGACCTACAGTTTAACGTGTATTCCGAACCACACAAAAACATCCATGCCACCGCCAGGATTCGAACCTGAAGCCTGGGATACCAAATACCAGAGCGCACAGAAAAGAGTGGAGAAACAAATATCGCACTAGTAAAATAAATATTCCTTTATAAAAAAATAATTATTCTAAATATATATATATAATATATATAAAAAATATATAACAATTATATCGAAAAAAATATATAAAATAAAATACATATTCATTTATAAATATTCATCATAAAAATTTCATTTATATTTTTATATTTCATTTTTAGTGTTATATATTTCTTTACAATGTGCGTACAGTATCATTTTTATATTATGTATGTTTACATGTAAGAATAATAGTAAACACAATATTAACTCATTATAAAGTGCGGAAAAGTTTCGCAGTATTTATATGGTTAACTTTTTTTCCTTAATTTCTTTAATTTCCAATCGGTCTCCGCCACCTGTTGTGCCAATAAACAAGATTAAATTTTTAAAAGAAAAAAATTTTTTTTTTAAAAGTAAACTAATAATTTTTTACACTATTTCATACGAACAATACTCTTAGCCTCAATGCAATATAAATATAATGATGTATGTAATTTATAAATGAATATAATGGTAATTTTTTAATGAATGTAAATAAGGAATGTAATTTATGCATGCATTACTTAAAATTTTTTCTTGTCTTCAACTATAAAAATACTGCCCTACGAAAAGAGAGAACAGTATGTATACAATTAAGAACAAAAAAGAAGAAGGGGGAAAAAAAAAATCAAAAATTCATGTAATTTAGAGGGAGGAAAAATGCCATACAGTTAAGAAAAAAAGAATAAACATTCTTGTAATTGTGAGATCTTAAGTCATCCATAGTAAGGGTTTATTATTATTTTAAGTCCAACTTTTTCAATTTCTGCACCATCCAAATACATCAAACTGCATTTCAAATCCTTTCCTCTGTTCGAAATTGAGTGTATAGCCACGTGCCTCAGGTGCCTCTTGAATTCACCCTCTTCGCCATTGACTTTTCATTCAACAAGTTAGGTGGTTAACCTACTTTCAAGAGCATCATCTCCAAGAGATTTCCACCATCTGGATAGCACACCTTTCAACAGATCATTTTTTCCTATTGACGCTAATTGAAATCACTCGAGCCTTTGAGAACTGAAGAGGATGACGTATGAACATTTTATGATTTCACGATGGATTTGTAACGTAAATGTTGAGTGCAGTGTTATTGAGTAGTTGAAGTTAGCTACCACGTGCATACATTAGTATATTTAGTTAATATAACTTATAATCCTTTTGTATATCTTGATGAACACAGTAAATCCTGCTTCAAAATAATTGGGGTTTCAAATATGACAAGGAAAATGAAAGATTATTGGAGTACCTTGGGAAAATTAATTGCGGTACCGCCATTGCATCGATTTTAATGTTTATAAATTCTGATTATTATTTTTAACGATGTTTTTCTTTGATTCTCTCGGTTGCTTATAACATAAGTTTTTTTTTTGTATAAGCTGTCATTTTTTATTTCAGTAGCAAGCTTACAAATTGTTAAAAATGCGTTCTAGTTTAACGAAAATAAGCATGCATGCGTAGTTTAAAAGAATGAATATATCATTAAAGTTTTATATCATCTGATTCATCGCGGAATTTTTCAGTATTGCAAATTCACTCATGGTACTGCGTATATTGATTTATAAACATGAATATCAATAGAGTATTATTATTGATCACATTTAAAAATTTTTTTTACTTTTATCACATTTAAAAAAAAAAAAAAAAAGAAAACAGGGATGTTTATTGACATGCACTTTTTTTCCAATAAAGCAATGTTTAATGTCAAGGATGATAATCTGTTTAATTTGAGTACTAGTTTATTTATTTTCTTTTATTCCACTTGGTAGACAGCAACATCTAGACCAAATCCAAGAGTCCGTGTGGTCTCATGGAAGGGAGGGAAAGAAGGACAGCCTCTGTTGTGATGGAGCACCCATAGGTAGAACTAGGCTCCTGACTAGGCTCCGTGATGCAATTATTGTGCAATTTCAGTTATTACTTTTGAAAATTTTTTGTAAATAATGAGTTTTATGCAATAAAATGTTTTAAGAAAATATAAAAATAAAAGTAAAATGATTGTAAAGAACAATATTAAATTAATTTTTCAAAATACCGAAAAAATTTGTTTCCTTACGCTTTAAATATTAAACAGTCCCAAATTTTTAATTCAATTTCTTTTAGTTAAATATACAGTTTCCTCTAGAACGGGGGAAAAAAATGTACAAAAGACATGTATATGTTGTCGTATCCCTCATGGAAGAAAGGGGGGGTTGTTCACAGCTTCTGTTGTGATGGAGCACCCGTAGGTAGGTGTCTGACTTCTGCTCCGTGTCGCTAAAGAAGGAGGACAGTGTCTTGTCGAAGGACTTTTAGAGGGAACTACCCCGCATTTGCGTATCGTATGGGAGAAAACCCGGAAAACTCCCACCAGGTAGTCCGACTGACGAGACAAGTTGCTGAATACCACAAACGCCATCGAGCCTCCTCGTTATTTGAAACAGCGTCTACAACAAAGAAGCCAGCGGATTGAATCTTCGCTCTAATGCTCACCGCTCTTTGCCGCTGAGCCACGAGTCGGGTGTACTAATTTATAATTTCAGTTATTGCTTTTGTATTTATTTATTTATTTATTATTTTTTTGTAAATAATGAGTTATATGCAATATAATTTTTTTAAGAAAATAATAATAAAAAAAGTAAAATGATTGTAAGGGACAATATTAAATGAATTTTTCAAAATAAAGAAAAAATTTGTTTCCTCACGCTTTTAATATTAAATGGTCCCAAATTTTTAATTCAAACTTCCAGATCTTTTAGTTAAGTATAAATTTTGCAAAAGAAAGGAAAAAATGTGCAAAAGAAGACATATATATATATTACTATGATTAAAAATAAAAGAATCGCATATTTTATAAATGATGATATTCCAAAAATATGCTAGCATACAGATCTTTTTCTAAATAATAATGAACTGCAAATAAACATAAAATATCCATCGTTTTTTGTGTTAACAAAACATTTGTTTGATTTGGTTATGGTCATTTTTGGCACGCTTTGGGTTAATTAGACCGGGACCTTTAGTTGAACGTGGAATCTGAACTAACGAACATCCATGCCACCGCCAGGATTCGAACTTGAAGCCTGTGGTACCAAAGGTACCAGCGCTAGACAATTGGCCATCAGGCCGCCTGTTGCAATAGAGCACCCGTAAAAAGGTAGAACCCGTAGGTAGAAGTCTGACTTGGCTCCGTGACGCTGAAGAAGGAGAGAAGTGCCTACCGAGAGGACTTTTAGGAGGAACTATCCCGAATTTGCGAAACGTATGAGAGAAAATTCAGAAAAACTCCCACCGGGTAGTTCGACTAACGAGGCAAAGTGCAGAACATCATAAAAGCAATCGAGTCTCCTCGTCTTTTGAAACAGTGTCTACAACAAATCCGCCAGTGGATGGAACTTCGGCCCTAATGCTCACCAGCGCCGCAAGTTGCCACAGAGCCACGAGTCGGACAATAAACAGTCTCAAAATTGAAAGCAAATAACCATTATTGTTATTGCAGTAGCTAATTTTGGTATATTTTGCGTTGCCAAAAAGAAGTTAGCTAATATATATATATGTATATCATTGTAGATAAAAAAAAAATTGAGAACTGATATAGTCTAAAAAAAGATCGATGGATGGCATCGATGGTTCCAACATAACTTAAAAACTATCAAACTCAAAAGCAGCTTTTTTTTTCCCAGAATTTATTATTTCGTTCAAAAAAAGTCTTAGCAAGAAATTACAAAAAAAAAAAAATAATAATAATAATAATAATTAATTAATTATTTTTAATTAAACAAATACTTTATTTTTTTATTGAAACCTTTAGTTAATGTAAAAATATAAGGTAGAACAACTGCAGTAGTTTTCATTTTATTTCTTAAACTCATACTGTTACATTCTTAAAATAAATGCTTACAGATTACAGGTGAAAAACAAATTTTTGAGAATTTTTGGATAAAAATTACTTAATTTAGACAATTTACAGTATTTCAAGATGAACTATTTAAAATCTTAAACATTTAATTTTGCATACATATTTTTTTAATAAAATTTGCCAAAACTAAAAGTGTTTGATTTACTGTAACTGGGCAAAATCGGCCTATATGCACTAGTAAGGTTATAAAACAGATCATCAATATGTTTTATAAATTAAAGTTCAATTTAAATGCAGAAACCGATAATTTGCTCATCATTTCAGTATTACAAAAAACTCCGACAGCTGTGAGATACGAACCCCCAATCAGATATGCTAATAGGTTAATAGGTAATTAATGGTATGCTAATAGTTAAATGTTGATTAAAAGCAAAATGTCGTATCTTGTCAATTTTTCATTTATTTATATATTTCTTCGCAAAATGATCCGATTTAAATATAATATATATATTGAAACTATATTGATATTGAAAACAATACAGGCAATAGAATATGAAAACAAAAAAGTAAACAGCAAAAAAGAAAAAATTTCGAAGAAAGAATAGTAATTGTTGATTAAAAAAAAAATATATATATATATAAGCAAACCAATCCTACCTTCAGTTTTAAAAAGAATAAACAATGGAGAAAAGTCCCTAAACTGAAAAAAAAAATTTGGCTTGATGAAAAAAAAAAAAAAAATTTAAGCAAACCAATCCTACATTCAGTTTTAAAAAGAATAAACAATGGAGAAAATCCCTAATCTGAAAAAAAATTTGGCTTGATCAAAAAAAAAAAAAAAAAAAAAAAAAATGTAAGCAAACCAATCCTACCTTCAGTTTTAAAAAGAATAAACAATGGAGAAAATCCCTAATCTGAAAAAAATTTGGCTTGATGTTTTAAAAAGAATAAACAATGGAGAAAATCCTAATCTGAAAAAAAAAAAAAAAAAAAAAAAAATTTAAGCAAACCAAACCTACCTTCAGTTTTAAAAAGAATAAACAATGGAGAAAATCCTAATCTGAAAAAAATTTGGCTTGATAACAAAAATGCACATTTGAAGTACTTTCTACGTATATTAAAATCGTTAAACTAGCTTCAACACTTTTACTACGGAATAAAAAAAATTCTCAAATCTAACATAAATAACAGATAAAAATTAAAAGTACTATATTAGAAAATTGCAATTTTAAATTATGTACTTACACATCACCTTTGTTTCATGAGGTAATCTTTTCTGAGTTCTTACTTATGGAAGTTTTTACTAATGTCTAGCAAACCCTTTTTTTTCCTGAGGTTTGGTTTGGTTTGTCGCTCTACTATCATTTTGTGCACACTTTGGGCTAATTAAACAGGGACCTACAGTTTAACGTGGATTCCGAACCACTAATAAACATCCATGCCGCAGCCATTTTTTCCTTAGGAGTTTTCTCGATTGTCGAACTTGGTGTTCGCCCTAATAATGCTCACCAGCGGAGCACGTTGCCACTGAGCCACGAGTCGGACAATAAACATTCTTAAAATTGAAAGCAAATAACCATTATTGTTATTGCAGCAGCTAATTTTGGTATATTTTGCGCTGCCAGAAAGGAGTTGCTAATATATATATATATGTATATCATTGTAGATAAGAAAAATTGAGAACTGATATAGTCTAAAAAAGATCGATGGATGGCATCGATGGTTCCAACATAACTTAAAAACTATAAAACTCAAAAGCAGCGTTTTTTTCCCAGAATTTATTATTTCGTTCAAAAAAAAAAGTCTTAGCAAGAAATTACAAAAAAAAAAAAAAAAAAAAAAAAAAAAAAATAATTAATTATTATTTTTAATTAAACAAATACTTTATTTTTTTATTGAAATCGGATCTGCGTGCCAGTTTTAAAACTGACTGGAACCTTTAGTTAATGTAAAAATATAAGGTAGAAAAACTGCAGTAGTTTTCATTTTATTTTTTAAACTAATACTATTACATTCTTAAAATAAATGCTTACAGATTACAGGTGAAAAAAAAATTATTGAGGAATTTTTGGATAAAAATTAATTTATACAATTTACAGTATTTGAAGATGTACTATTTAAAATCTTAAACATTTAATTTTGCATAAATATTTTTTTAATAAAATTTGCCGAAACTAAAAGTGTTTGATTTACTGTAACTGGGCAAAATCGACCTATATGCACTAGTAAGGTTATAAAACAAATGATCAATATGTTTTATAAATTAAAGTTCAAATCAAATGCAGAAACCGATAATTTGCTCATCATTTCAGTATTACAAAAAACTCCGACAGCTGTGAGATACGAACCCCCAATCAGATATGCTAATAGGTTAATAGGTAATTAATGATATGCTAATAGTTAAATGTTGATTAAAAGCAAAGTATCTTGTCAATTTTTCATTTATTTATATATTTCTTCGCAAAATGATCCGATTTAAATATAATATATATATTGAAACTATATTGATATTGAAAACAATACAGGCAATAGAATATGAAAACAAAAAAGTAAACAGCAAAAAAAAAAAAAATTTCGAAGAAAGAATAGTAATTGTTGATTAAAAAAAATATATATATATAAGCAAACCAATCCTACCTTCAGTTTTAAAAAGAATAAACAATGGAGAAAATCCCTAATCATTTGGCTTGAAAAAAAAAAAAAATTTAAGCAAACCAAACATTCAGTTTTAAAAAGAATAAACAATGGAGAAAATCTTTAATCTGATACCTTCAGTTTTAAAAAGAATAAACAATGGAGAAAATCCCTAATCTGAAAAAAAAATTTGGCTTGAAAAAAAAAAAAAAAAAAAATGTAAGCAAACCAATCCTACCTTCAGTTTTAAAAAGAATAAACAATGGAGAAAATCCCTAATCTGAAAAAAAATTTGGCTTGATAACAAAAATGCACATTTGAAGTACTTTCTACGTATATTAAAATCGTTAAACTAGCTTCAACACTTTTACTACGGATTAAAAAAATTCTCAAATCTAACATAAATAACAGATAAAAATTAAAAGTACTATATTAGAAAATTGCAATTTTAAATTATGTACTTACACATCAACTTTGTTTCTTGAGGTAATCTTTTCTGAGTTCTTACTTATGGAAGTTTTTACTAATGTCTAGCAAACCTTTTTTTTTCCTGAGGTTTGGTTTGGTTTGTCGCTCTACTATCATTTTGTGCACACTTTGGGCTAATTAAACAGGGACCTACAGTTTAACGTGGATTCCGAACCACTAATAAACATCCATGCCGCAGCCATTTTTTCCTTAGGAGTTTTCTTGATTGTCGAACTTGGTGTTCGCCCTAATAATGCTCACCAGCGGAGCACGTTGCCACTGAGCCACGAGTCGGACAATAAACATTCTTAAAATTGAAAGCATATAACCATTATTTTTATTGCAGCAACTAATTTTGGTATATTTTGCGCTGCCGGAAAGCAGTTTATAATATATATAATATATATATATATATATATCATTGTAGATAAAAAAAATTGAGAACTGATATAGTCTAAAAAAAGACCGATGGATGGCATCGATGGTTCCAACATAACTTAAAACTATAAAACTCAAAAGCAGCGTTTTTTTCCCAGAATTTATTATTTCGTTCAAAAAAAGTCTTAGCAAGAAATTACAAAAAAAAAAAAAAAAAAAAAAAAAAAAAAAAAAAAAAAAAAATTAATTAATTATTTTTAATTAAACAAATACTTTATTTTTTTATTGAAATCGGATCTGTGTGCCAGTTTTAAAAACTGACTGGAACCTTTAGTTAATGTAAAAATATAAGGTAGAAAACTGCAGTAGTTTTCATTTTATTTTTTAAACTAATACTATTACATTCTTAAAATAAATGCTTACAGATTACAGGTGAAAAAAAAAAAAAAAAAAAATTATTGAGAATTTTTGGATAAAAATTACTTAATTTAGACAATTTACAGTATTTAAAGATGAACTATTTAAAATCTTAAACATTTAATTTTGCATACATATTTTTTAATAAAATTTGCCAAAACTAAAAGTGTTTGATTTACTGTAACTGGGCAAAATCGGCCTATATGCACTAGTAAGGTTATAAAACAGATCATCAATATGTTTTATAAATTAAAGTTCAAGTCAAATGCAGAAACCGATAATTTGCTCATTATTTCAGTATTACAAAAAACTCTGACAGCTGTGAGATACGAACCCCCAATCAGATATGCTAATAGGTTAATAGGTAATTAATGGTATGCTCATAGTTAAATGTTGATTAACAGAAAAATGTCGGATCTTGTCAATTTTTCCTTTATTTATATATTTCTTCGCAAAATGATCCGATTTAAATATAATATATATATTGAAACTATATTGATATTGAAAACAATTCAGGTAATAGAATATGAAAACAAAAAAGTAAACAGCAAAAAAGAAAAAATTTCGAAGAAAGAATAGTAATTGTTGATTAAAAAATATATATATTTAAGGAAACCAATCGTACCTTCAGTTTTAAAAAGAATAAACAATGGAGAAAATCCCTAAGCTGAAAAAAAATTTGACTTGATAACAAAAATGCACATTTGAAGTACTTTCTACGTATATTAAAATCGTTAAACTAGCTTCAACACTTTTACTACGGATTAAAAAAAATTCTCAAATCTAACATAAATAACAGATAAAAATTAAAAGTACTATATTAGAAAATTGCAATTTTAAATTATGTATTTACACGTCAACTTTGTTTCTTGAGGTAATCTTTTCTGAGTTCTTACTTAAGGAAGTTTTTACTAATGTCTAGCAAACCCTTTTTTTCCCTGAGGTTTGGTTTGCTTTGTCGCTCTACTATCATTTTGTGCACACTTTGGGCTAATTATACAGGGACCTACAGTTTAACGTGGATTCCGAACCACTAATAAACATCCATGCCGCAGCCATTTTTTCCTTAGGAGTTTTTTTGATTGTCAAACTTGGTGTTCGCCCTAATAATGCTCACAAGCGGAGCACGTTGCCACTGAGCCATGAGTCGGACAATAAACATTCTTAAAATTGAAAGCAAATAACCATTATTGTTATTGTAGCAGCTAATTTTGGTATATTTTGCGTTGCCAAAAAGAAGTTGCTAATATATATATATATATTTCTTTCTAATGCAGCTGGCAATCACAGACAGCTTGGTCTTAGATGCCTTAAGGCAGGTGCTGCACAGACGTAGTCACTTTGCATTACCCAGGGGGCGCGTGTAACTTGAAGATAAGCCACGGTCGCGGAGTAACAATGCCCCCGCAACGCTCTACGATCCTATTAGACCGGGACCTACTTTTTAAAGTGGATTCCGAACCACTACAAACAACCATGGCACCGCCGGGACTCGAACACGAAACCTGTGGTACCGAGCGCCAGAGTGCTAGCCACTCGACCATTCAGGCCCGCTAATATATATATATGTATATCAACGTAGATAAGAAAAATTGAGAACTGATACAATCTAAAAAAAGATCGATGGATGGCATCGATGGTTCCAACATAACTTGAAAACTATAAAACTCAAAAGCAGCGTTTGTTTCCCAGAATTTATTATTTCGTTCAAAAAAAGTCTTAGCAAGAAATTACAAAAAAAAAAAAAAAAAAAAAAATAAATAAATAAAATAAAAATAATAATAATAATAATTAATTAATTATTTTTAATTAAACATATACTTTATTTTTTTTATTGAAATCGGATCTGCGTGCCAGTTTTAAAAACTGACTGGAACATTTAGTTAATGTAAAAATTTAAGGTAGGAAAACTGCAGTAGTTTTCATTTTATTTGTTAAATTAATACTATTATATTCTTAAAATAAATGCTTACAGATTACAGGTGAAAAAAAAAAAAAATTATTGAGAATTTTTGGATAAAAATTACTTAATTTAGACAATTTACAGTACTTAAATATGAACTATTTAAAATCTTAAACATTTAATTTTGCATACATATTTTTTTAATAAAATTTGCCAAAACTAAAAGTGTTTGATTTACTGTAACTGGGCAAAATCGGCCTATATGCACTAGTAAGGTTATAAAACAGATCATCAATATGTTTTATAAATTAAAGTTCAAGTCAAATGCAGAAACCGATAATTTGCTCATTATTTCAGTATTACAAAAAACTCTGACAGCTGTGAGATACGAACCCCCAATCAGATATGCTAATAGGTTAATAGGTAATTAATGGTATGCTAATAGTTAAATGTTGATTAACAGAAAAATGTCGGATCTTGTCAATTTTTCCTTTATTTATATATTTCTTCGCAAAATGATCCGATTTAAATATAATATATATATTGAAACTATATTGATATTGAAAACAATTCAGGTAATAGAATATGAAAACAAAAAAGTAAACAGCAAAAAAGAAAAAATTTCGAAGAAAGAATAGTAATTGTTGATTAAAAAATATATATATTTAAGGAAACCAATCGTACCTTCAGTTTTAAAAAGAATAAACAATGGAGAAAATCCCTAAGCTGAAAAAAAATTTGACTTGATAACAAAAATGCACATTTGAAGTACTTTCTACGTATATTAAAATCGTTAAACTAGCTTCAACACTTTTACTACGGATTAAAAAAAATTCTGAAATCTAACATAAATAACAGATAAAAATTAAAAGCACTATATTATAAAATTGCAATTTTAAATTATGTACTGACACATCAACTTTGTTTCTTGAGGTAATCTTTTCTGAGTTCTTACTTATGGAAGTTTTTACTAATGTTTAGCAAACCCTTTTTTTCCCTGAGGTTTGGTTTGTCGCTCTACTATCATTTTGTGCACACTTTGGGCTTATTAAACAGGGACCTATAGTTTAACGTGGATTCCGAACCACTAATAAACATCCATGCCGCAGCCGATGGGTGTTTTTCCTTAGGAGTTTTCTTGATTGTCGAACTTGTTCGCCCTAATAATACTCACCAGCGGAGCACGTTGCCACTGAGCCACGAGTCGGACAATAAACATTCTTAAAATTGAAAGCAAATAAGCATTATTGTTATTGTAGCAGCTAATTTCGGTATATATTTGCGTTGCCAAAAAGGAGTTGCTAATATATATATATGTGTATATCATTGTAGATAAGAAAAATTGAGATCTGATACAGTCTAAAAAAAGATCGATGGATGGCATCGATGGTTCCAACATAACTTGAAAACTATAAAACTCAAAAGCAGCGTTTGTTTCCCAGAATTTATTATTTCGTTCAAAAAAAGTCTTAGCAAGAAATTACAAAAAAAAAATAAATAAATAAATAAAAATAATAATAATAATAATTAATTAATTATTTTTAATTAAACATATACTTTATTTTTTTTATTGAAATCGGATCTGCGTGCCAGTTTTAAAAACTGACTGGAACATTTAGTTAATGTAAAAATTTAAGGTAGGAAAACTGCAGTAGTTTTCATTTTATTTGTTAAATTAATACTATTATATTCTTAAAATAAATGCTTACAGATTACAGGTGAAAAAAAAAAAAAATTATTGAGAATTTTTGGATAAAAATTACTTAATTTAGACAATTTACAGTACTTAAATATGAACTATTTAAAATCTTAAACATTTAATTTTGCATACATATTTTTTTAATAAAATTTGCCAAAACTAAAAGTGTTTGATTTACTGTAACTGGGCAAAATCGGCCTATATGCACTAGTAAGGTTATAAAACAGATCATCAATATGTTTTATAAATTAAAGTTCAACTCAAATGCAGAAACCGATAATTTGCTCATCATTTCAGTATTACAAAAAACTCTGATAGCTGTAAGATACGAGCCCCCAATCAGATATGCTAATAGGTTAATAGGTAATTAATGGTATGTTAATAGTTAAATGTTGATTAAAAGCAAAATGTCGTATCTTGTGAATTTTTCATTTATTTATATATTTCTGCGCAAAATGATCCGATTTAAATATAATATATATATTGAAACTATATTGATATTGAAAATAATACAGGCAATAGAATATGAAAACAAAAATGTAAACAGCAAAAAAGAAAAAATTTCGAAGAAAGAATAGTAATTGTTGATTAAAAAAATATATATATATAAGCAAACCAATCCTACCTTCAATTTTAAAAAGAATAAACAATGGAGAAAATCCCTAATCTGAAAAAAAATTTGGCTTGATGAAAAAAAAAATAAATAAATAAAAATATATGCAAACCAATCCTACCTTCAGTTTTAAAAAGAATAAACAATGGAGAAAATCCTAAAAAAAAAAAAAAAAAAAGCTTGATGAAAAAAAAAAAAAAAAATGGAAGCAAACCAATCCTACCTTCAGTTTTAAAAAGAATAAACAATGGAGAAAATCCCTAAGAAAAAAAAAAAAAATTTGGCTTGATGAAAAAAAAAAAAAAAAAAAAAATGTAAGCAAACCAATTCTACCTTCAGTTTTAAAAAGAATAAACAATGGAGAAAGTCCCTAATCTGAAAAAAAACATTTGGCTTGATGAAAAAAAAAAAAAAAATTTAAGCAAACCAATCCTACATTCAGTTTTATAAAGAATAAACAATGGAGAAAATCCCTAATCTGAAAAAAAATTTGGCTTGATGAAAAAAAAAAAAAAAAAAAAAATGTAGGCAAACCAATCCTACCTTTAGTTTTAAAAGAATAAAGAATGGAGAAAATCCCTAATCTGAAAAAAAATTTGGCTTGATGAAAAAAAAAAAAAAAAAAAAAAAAAAAAAAAAAAAAATGTAAGCAAACTAATCCTACCTTCAGTTTTAAAAAGAATAAACAATGGAGAAAATCCCTAGTCTGAAAAAAAATTTGGCTTGATAACAAAAATGCACATTTGAAGTACTTTCTGTGTATATTAAAAGTTTTAAACTAGCTTCAACACTTTTACTACGGATTAAAAAAAATTCTCAAATCTAACATAAATAACAGAGAGAGAGAGAGAGATTGCGAGTTGACGAAAATAAAGGGATTCTATCTTATGCGGATATTTTCTTTTTATCCCATGTGGTCTGATGGCCAATTGGCTAGCTCTCTGGCCATTGGTGTTTCAGGTTCGAATCCTGGCGATGGTATGGATGTTTATTAGTGGTTCGGAATACCTACATTTCTGATACATAAAATTTGTTTAAATTCCTTTCATGAGCTAATATATAAATAACGTAAAATCGTTCTAAAAAGTCGTTGGCGACAGCAAGAACAAAGATATTTCAAAGTGAAAATGACATTTTTCTAGAAAAGAAAATCGTTTAGTATTCTATAGTTTTTATTTTTTAACAATTTTGCTATACGGTTTGTTCTTACATTAAACTCTTATTTTTATGGGTAATGTGTATATCGGCCCAGCAGTTTATTATTACCTATAAAATTATAGATATTGTTTTGGGTAGCGGGGTATTTCATTTCCTTGATAATTTTTTACTTGTCTTTGATCAGTTTTTCGTTTTCTTCAAAACTTTCAAAGATTGTAATTTTTTTAAATTTTTTTCACGAGTTGTTCTTATTCGATTTTTTAAATTTCTATCGCGAATTTTTTATACATAATATGTATTTAAATTTCTCTCAAGTGCTAATAATTATATAATTAATTAATTCATGTCAAATTATTCAAAAGGATCGTCTGGTGAAAGTAAAGACAATTTTATTTCAGTTTTTTCCTTATTCCACTTGGTAGACAGCAAACATCTAGACAAAGTCCAAGAACCCGCGTGGAACCGTGGCACTCGTGTCATGGAAGAAGGGAAGCGGGGCAACTTCTGTTGTGTTGGAGCACCCGTAGCTAGAAGTCTGACTTGGTTCCGTGACGCTGAAGAAGGAGGGCAGCGCCTTCCGGGAGGATTTTTAAGGGGAACTACCCAACATTTGCGTATCGTATGAAAGAAAGAAAACCTAGGAAACTCCGACCAGATAGTCCGACTCACGAGGCTGAACATCACAAACGCCATCGAGTCTCATAATTTTTTGAAACAGTGTCTACAACAAAGCCATCATCGGATTCAACTTCTGGCCTAATGCTTACCAGTGGAGCGCATTGCCACTGAGCCACAAGTTGGGTAATTATAAAATATATGGACGGATACTGAATTAGAAGGGAAAAGTAAAATTCTGCACTTTCCAAAATAAAATATATTGGAGATTAAATGAAGAATTAAATTGATAAACAAATTAAATATACCTACCGAAAATAAACAATGTGTTGCTGATAATAGAAATATATGTTCTTGAAATAAATTAAGTTATATATATATATATAGGGGAGCGCAGTGGATCCACCTCCTCGTGGTGCCCCTTGGTAACGTCACTTAAGACGGCTAAGAGATCCACACATGTCGGCGATCGTCCTCGAACACGTTATATAGCGTGAACGTGGATTTGATGGGGACTATATCAAGCCCAGTTGAGGGCAGCCAATCAGCGGTGGGGATGACTTGTTCTTATTGCATTCCATCCTAAGCCGTGGAGCCGAATAAGGCGGACTCCGGTTTGTGCGGGTGGGGGACTGTCGTGGCTTCTGGTTAATCAGCTCCGTAAGCCTTCGGGCAGGTCGGTAAAACTTATTTGAATTTGAATATATATATATATATATATTGACACATATATATATAGATAGATATAGATATGTTTAGGAATCTAATAATTATAGACTAGGATTCGTGTTTATGCTTGTTTTTGATTAACTTCTACTATATTTAAATATGTATTATACATTTCACAATTGCCGCATGGTCTTTTAATTAACACCAATTCTAGAGTAAAGCCAAGAATTCCATTGCATTCCGTTTTTTTTTTTTTTTTTTATTTGACTCTAAATTTTCTTTTCATGTCTAAATTTATTTTTCTAAATTTGATAATTTTCATCATTTTTGCTTTCTACATATGTTTATCGTCAATTCAGAATGTCAACAAAAGCATCTCGCTCTCCTATCGGGGTGATTTCAAGGAGTTTCTTGGCCGCGCAGCGACCATAACCTCCATCATGGTGAAATGTAGTATAGTAATGTTTGGTCTATGCCCATTGCAATTAAAAAACTTTAATAATTTAAAATAGAATTTTAAGTAAGTAAAAAATAAGAAGAAGAAACTTAATACTCTAAGAACATAAACTAAAAAATTAAACATTTAGAGCAGGGGTGGCCAACCCGTGGCCCGCCTTGAATATTTTTGTGGTCCGTGAGATTTATCGCACTTTTACAAAATATATTTAGTTTATAATGGCCAAAGTAGTGGAAACCAATGGATTAAAAAATACATTATGTGAGCATCCATATATTCAAAATTAACTACCGAAATTATAAGAAAAAATTAACTTTGATTTTAAAATAATATTCTTGCCAATATATGACAGATACTACTAGTTTTGTTTCTGAGTTTACAGTTATGAGTTCGTAGAATAATTAAATTATATTCTGCGAACTCATGAGGCGCTCGCATCTTGGAAATCTAATATAACAGGTGCTACGTTTCACTTTAAGGGACTTTAGTGACGCAGTGACCCTTCCTAGATACGCACAGTTGATTGTTGATATCAGACCAAACCTGACTCTTAGTCCAAGTTGTTAGCGCTTTTGGCTCAACTTACACCTGCGAATCATTTTTTTCGAAAATGAAATTGACCAAATACAAAACACGCTCAAACATATCGGACGCAACACCCATTACGATGTGTAAATACCAAAATTGAGTTCGATTTGCAAAAGTAAAGATAAAGAAGAAAACAAAGGAGAAACAAATATCGCACTACTAAAATAAATATTTTTTAAGGATTTTATTTTTTTATTTCATTTATATTTATATTTCATTTTTAGTGCTACTTATTTCTTTATAATGTGCGTTTAGTATCCTTATTATTATATTATCTATGTTTACATGTAAGAATAATAGTAAACACAATAATAATAACTCATTATGTTTCAATTTTTCACTCCGAAAAAAACATCTATAGTGGGTCTAAATCTAATATGGGGTTATATAATTTTATATGCGTATCCTTATTATTATATGGATTAATAATAAGGTTTTACGGTTTTTGCGGAGTTATGATGCATTTCCAAAGAGGCCCACAAGATCATTTGGGTTGGCCACCCCTGATTTAGAGAAAGAAAGTAGCTAAAAAAAAATAAAAAAAAAAAATTTCCCCCTCTCGTAAAAGTTTTAATTTTATAATAAAATGAGAGAAATTAAAATTAAATCATTAACCCAAAAGGAGAAAAAAAGCACTCATATTCAGGAGCAAAAACGCCAAAAGCTAAAAATAGCCCGTGAGAAGGGTGACGGAGACGGTTGCCTAGGTAACGGAGGTGGTTGCCTAGGTAGCAGACCGGCGAAAACGTCATGACGGATTTATTGATTGAGAGCAAAAAAGCGATGATTCTCCAGAAAAAAGAAAACAGAGATTTTATCTGTTGATCTTCAAAACGTAGCGTGGTCTTTTGCGGTTCTTTGGGAGAGAGATATCGTAATCAAAATTTTGAAGATTGTTTAAAACAAGGTTATTAGAGTTGGAAACAGATTCATGAAAATTAATTGCAAGTTTTTCAACAAATTCTTTAAAACTGGGGATAGAAAGGGCATATCTGATTTCCTTGATTCTGAAGAACCACGGCGAGTCCGTAATCATACGGGTGACTTTGTTTTCGAGTCTTTCTAAAATTAAAAAGTTGAACATTTGCCGTAGAGCCCAAAACTGGACTTGCATATGCTATAATCGGTCTAAGATAGGAAGGGTATAGAAGTTTCTTGAGTTCAAGAGTTAGAGAAAATTTCTACACATTAAAGGAAAGGCTTTTCTTAATTGGTTGTTGAATTTAGTTCGAAGATATTGAATATGTGATTGAAAATTAAGTTTTCTTTCTAGAATTACACCTAAGTATTTAGTTTAGTTATGAGTTCGCAGAATAATTAGATTATATTCTCCGAACTCATCATTTGGGATCATCAATGCGCTCGCGAGCCCGGCAATGAGGGTACTTTCGGAGAGACCTGAGAAGATCTGTTCCCCTCAGCAGAAACTTCCGTTTCCCTCATCTCAGTAGCAGGGAGAAAAAAGACATGATTCTCAATATTCAATTAATCAATCGAAATCGGAATCAAACTAAAAATGAATCGGAAATCAACATTCGCATCTCTCTCTCTCTCTCAAAGTAAATGAGAATGTACAGAACGCTCGTGGAACCATCCTATGTTCAATTGCACTACTATCTTTGTAAACAAACATATTGTGAACCAACATATGGGAAGTAGGAGCTAATCGCTCACTAGCTCTCTTTGATTCCCACTCCAACACTTTGGGCTACCTTCGTTATTTTTCTAATGATACATGATTTGGACTTTTAATTGTACCTGTCTAAATTAATTAATTAATTAATTAATATATTTTAGTTTCTCTAAATGTTAAATTTTAATTTCAAAATTTTGTTAGTTTCTAGAAAGTTATCTTTTAAATTGATGAAATAACATAATTTTAAGTTTTTATTATTAATGATTATATGGATGTTTTATAGGTATACTCACCATCAGCTGTTGATCGTCAATTCAAGATGTCGTCAGCTGTCCCTCTCTGTCAAAACAAATGAAAAATGTAAAGAACACTTGTGGCGCCATCCTGTGTTCAATTGCACTACTATCCTAGTAAAAAAAAAAAAGGCCTTGTGAACCCGCCTCTGTGAAGGAGGAGCTTATCGCTCACTGGCTGTCTTTCAACTCCCAATCCGACAAGCTCAGCTTCCTACGTTATTTTTAATACGCTTTTATTAGCTTCACCTGTATGTTTGTATGTATATATGTATGTAACTGACTTATTCCCCTGGAGACCTGTTTCTCCACATATACACTATTTAAGCTGCAAAGAAACATTTACAGGCATCTTTCAGAAAGAAAACAGTTGATTGTTTTTAATACGCTTTTATATTAGTTTCACCTGTATGTCTGTTTGTAACTGACTCTTTGGGCTCGATTTTGCCCTACTTTAAGCGATCAGATCCGTGGGACAGTGTCACAACGGACTATTCGCATTTAGCCTTTGTTTTACTCACAATTACATTATTGTAAGAACTATAGTTCCACTCCTCCGTACCGGGACCTCATTTAAATATTAGTTTAAAAACACTAAAAAACATGCTTTTAGAGATAATCAAACTAAAAAGTAAAAAATAAATGAATAGTTTAAAAAAACTAAAAAAACACGCTTTTAGAGTTAATCTATCTAAAAAGTAAAAAATAATTGTTAACATAAGAATAAAATGACTGACGAGAAAATGAATGTCACTGTTCTAAAAGCGTGGGGTGCTTCGTATGACATTTTTAAACTAACTCCGCATTTCGGAATGAAACTAGTGAAAAATTATAACGATTGATATCGAGCACCCCACGCTTTTAGAACAGTGACATTCATTTTCTCGTCAGTCATTTTATTCTTATGTTAACAATTATTTTTTACTTTTTAGACAGATTAACTCTAAAAGCGTGTTTTTTTAGTTTTTTTAAACTACTGCATTTCGGAATGAACTAGTGAAAAATTATAACGTTTGATATCGAGCACCCAACGCTTTTAGAACAGTGACATTCGTTTTCTCGTCAGTCATTTTATTCTTATGTTAACAATTATTTTTTACTTTTTAGATAGATTAACTCTAAAAGCATGTTTTTTTAGTTTTTTTAAACTATTAATTTATTCTAAGGATACGTGATTCGGTATCTTCTGATTGTGCCCGTATACATTTTTTTTCAATTTATTTTAGCTTCTCTCTAAATGTTAACTTTTAATTTCAAAATTTTGTAAGTTTCTAGAAAGTTATCTTTTAAATTAATGTAATAGCATAATTGCAAGTTTTTATTATTTATGATTATGTAGAGGTTTTAGGGGTATATTCATCCCATATATACTCCGAAACAGGTACGTCCGTATCCGTAGATATGCTCTTCTAGAATAGTCTACCACTGTAGTCTGCTTATTCTTTAGAGGTTGATCTTTCTTGAGGTTGGAGGTTTTAAATGGGATTTTGCAGGAGAATTGTGAGGACTTTCATCATCATCAGTGGCCCAACAGCCTCATGGTCAGCCAAAACCAGGACAGACAGGAGATAATTTCTTTTTATGGAGTAGGATTGTCAGCACTACACTCAACGCTCTACAGCCGTATTATACCGGAACCTACGGTTTAAAGTGGATTCCGAACCACTACAAACATCCATAGCACCATTGGGACTCGAACCCAAACTTGTGGCACCAAGAGTCAGAGCACTAAGTGAGGACTTTCATCATCATCATCAGTGGCGCAATAGCTCATTGGTGCGCCAAGACCATCTGCCTGCTGGCAGATGTCAAATGCAGATATGTTTTCTTTTTACAGGGTAAGGTTTTCAGCACTACACCCAACGCTCTACAGCTATATTAGACCGGGACCTACGGTTTAAAGTGGATTCCGAACCACTACAAGAATCCACAGCACCACTAGGACTCGAACACAAACTGTTGTACCGAGCGCCAGAACTCCAAGTGAGGACTTCAGGGAATCAAATTCTATTTCGTTATCAACAAATAACTTTAGAAAATGGTCCCTTGAGAGTGAAGATTTCAGGTTCGGGGCTGATTGTTGTAGCAAGCGAATTAAAGATTCCTGACTAATTTCCATCAAGCTTGATGAAGACTGGGGGATCTTTGGTTTTGGAGTAGGAGCATCGGGGGAATATTTTCAGTTGTGAAGGAATTTTCAGATTGACTTTCTGACATCTGGGTTTGCATCGGTTCCTCTCATGATTTTATTACCAAGTGCTTCGGAGGTGGGGTAAATTGGGGCCAGCGAGACTGTTCATTCATCGCGCTGTTCCGGGCCTGAATGCTGATTTTATGACGTCACAGTTCTGGGCAAGCTTCTTCAAGGGTGAAGACGAACGTTTGTGATTTTAGAAACAACATTTAATGTTTAGGGGGCCTGAATGGCTAACGCTCTGGCGCTCGGGACCACAGGTTTTAAGTTCGAGTCCCGGCGATGCCATGGATGTTTGTAATGGTTCAGTATCCACTTTAAACCGTAGGTCCATGTCTTATATGACTGTAGAGCTTTGGATATATAGCTAACAACCCTACCCCTATAAAAAGAAACCTTCTCTTATCTCGAAATCTGCTAGTAGGCAGACTGCCTTAGCCCACCATCGGCTGTAGGGCCAGGGAGTTTGTTTGTTATGAAAATTTATGAGTTCCATTCGTATCCAGGTTATAAAAGATTGTTTACTTTCTTGTGCCCAAATTTGTTCCGATTCTGTATTGTAGGATACTGTGGATTATAGGCAGGATATTATTGCTTGTAGTTTGGAATAGATAGGATTTTTGCACTTGTTATATTGAGAATGAAGATGAACGTTTGTGATTTTAGAAACAGCATTAGATAATTAAGGGGGCCTGAATGGCCGAGTGGCTAGCGCTCTGTACCAGAGGTTTCGGGTTCGAGTTCCGGCCGTGCCATGGATATTTGTAGTGGTTCGGGATTCACTTTAAACCGTAGTTCTCAGTCTAACATGATAGTAGAGCGTTGCAGGGTACTGTTACTCCGCGTCCGTAGCTTATCTTCAAGCTACACGCACCTCCTGGTAGTGCTAAGTGAATAATGTCGGTAAAGTGCTTGCCTTAAAGCATCAAAGATAATTGTCTAAGTGTTTGCCAGTTGCATTAGAACAAAAAAAAAACATTTAATGTTAAATATTTATTTTAACCAATAGAACCATATTATGAACTTGCCCTGAATTGTTTTATTTACAAACTCTTTTTTTTTATATAAATATATTTTTTTTAAATTTATATAAAAAAAAAAGTTTGAATAATATCCCCAACTTAAATATTTTAACTATCCCCAACTTAATAATTTAATTTAATATCCCCAACTTATTTTGTTCACAAACATTTCCCAAAAATTTTCTGTAGAGGCAGAAATTAATTTTTTTAATTAAATAGTTTATTTATAAAAAAAATATGAATAATAACCCTTATAGTTCGTATATATATTACAGAAATTATTTTCTAAATTTTTATTTGTAGATTTAAATTTTTCTATAGAAATTATACAAAAATTAGTTTAATGGAGGAAACATTCAAATAAAAAAAATTTTAGATTGAAATTGATTTAGGTAAATTATTGATTCCAAAATAATAAAATAGCTTTTCATGATAGAAAAGAACTTTTTTATATTTACATTTATGTCATGAGAAGCTAGTTTTAGTGAAGAATTTTGGGATATCCAAAAAATTACAGCTTAATGAATGCCAGAATATTTCTAGTCAAACATTAAGCTAAATCATCTGGCCACTATCCCTTTAAATTAACCTTATACCGTATTTAGATAAATATTAAATAGTTACTCTAAAAAACACTAATTATAAAATAGTTAATAATCTAACTCTCAATCAAAATATGTGTAAATATATGCTTATTTATGGACATGACTGTAATTACATATCACATGTAATTACACTCATGTCCATAAATAAAGGATAATGAAGTTCAGGCAAAGAAAGAGACAGAAGCAAAACAAAGTTGACTTATTTGTAAAGTCTATTTATTAAACAAAAGGTAAAGAGCAAAAAAGATACTATATGTTTGACATAATTAATAAAAATTGCGATTTTTACTCCCTGGAGCAAATTTCAAAAAAGAACCTATTTACAAAAAGCAGTATAACATGGTTAGTATGATGGTTAATATGAGTATGTCTCCCGGACGATGCAATACAGGCCTTACAACGCCTAGGCATGCGAGTATCAAATTATCAATCTGATCTCGGGGAATATTACACCACTCATCAAGCAATGGCCTCCGAAGTTCCGGTTGACAGGTGGGAGGGGGTTGACGGGCTGCAATTCGTCGGCCAAGCATATCCCACACATGCTCTATTGGATTCAAGTCCGGCGAGTATGCTGGCCAATCCATACGGGTGATATCCTCCAATTGAAGGCATTCGTCTACAATGTTTGCACGGTGAAGACGGGCGTTGTCATCCATAAACAGAAATTCAACACCCATGGCGCCCCGAAACAAACGTACATGTCGTTCCAAAATGACATCCCGATAGATGTGGCCTGTCATCGTTACACTCTGAACATGCAGGTCAGTTCTGGAACCAAGAATAATTCCTCCCCAAACGAGCCATCCTGCACCACCGTAATGGTGTTCTCTTGGTGGTAACGGGTACCTGGCGCTCTCCATATGAAAGTCCGGCGAGAATCAGACTGCAAACTAAATCTGGACTCGTCGGAAAACATCACACCAGACCACTGTTGCGGTGTCCCCAATGCATGCTCTCTACTCCAGGTTAATCGCAGGCGACAGTGAGTTGCGGTAAGTGGAACACATCTGACAGGCCTACGAGCATATAGACCAATGTGCCCTAAGCGTCTGTACACGGTCTGCTTTGAAACTGTCGTACCGGTAGCTGAAGAGAGATGACGAGACAGGTCTGATGCTGTACTCCGTCTGTTTCTTTTGGCAGTAACTGCTAAATACCGGTCCTCAGTCGGAGTTGTAACTCGGGGGCGACCTGTGCTGTAACATCTACTCACATTACCATCATCTTGGAATCGTTGCCAAAGCCTGGAGATGACACTCTGGGCGATTCCAAGTTCCTCGGATACTTCCAGCTGGGTACGTCCACATTCCAGTCGTCCGATAATTCTACCACGTAAAAAATCATCCAAATGCTTCCTTTGTGCCATAACTATGCGGTTATTGCACTGAAAGGCTTTTAAAGCGCTTGTGAACAATTTTACTTCTTTGCCACCATTCCTTATATATCCCTCTCTTACACTCTCGTCATTGTGACGTACTATCCGCGCCATCTGGTGGTTTCCTGTAATTTGCATATTCTTCTTCAAGATGTGTGTGATAATTCTACAGGTGAAATTTTTATTTTAGAGTTCAATTTCTGTGTGATTCTGAATTATCCTTAATTTATGGACATGAGTGTATATTAACACATTTTCTAACTAGCTACAAATATTTTGCATAATATTATTCGAAGTTGAAAATTTTCTTTTATTTGGGATCTTAATTTTATCATTATTTTACTTTAACATAATTATTAATAAAAATATGAACTAAAATAGTTAAAAAATGTTTAGTTAAAATTTCTGCTTTAGTTGTACAAATACATCGAGTCTCTGGAATAAAAGATATATCTAACTTTACGAAAACTAATTGTTCTAATAAATATTTCTTATTTATACATTCTAAATATATACTTGGATATTTATGGCTAATAATCTTTAAAACTGTTATGTAAGTTTGAACAAAGTCAAAGATAAATTATGTGGGCAATTTTAAAATACATCTATTAATAATGCTTAAATATTCTTTAATTTCGCAATTATCTGTTTCATATTCAAGATTCTTTTTGAAACTATTAATTCTCTAGATAACTTGTAATTAATGCTCTTATAAACTTGTCTTTGTACAAATCATCCTATTAAAAATGAAAATTCCTTTTTTTGCTTATATTTGTTTCAACATTCACATGAATTAAATGTTTCATATAAAATAGAGAATGCTAGATTGTTGAGAGAATTTATTTGATTTAAAAGACTCAAGATTTCATATGAGGCAGGCTTTAAATTATTATTTCGTCCTTTACAATTTAGCACAAAACAATTCCTTTATTATGTAAAGTATGCTGACTGGGTGTGATGTATTTTCTCGACGTCACTCCAGTCGGAATATAGATGAAAGCAATTGTAGTGTTGTTAGTAGAAGACCTGCTATGCTATATGTAATGTATATATATAACACCTGTTTTGCTCCTCCTGTATTACTGACCTATGACTAAATTCTGTTAATACACTAACTCCTATTAAACTTAATTCTGCATTTTCTCAGCCACTTTTAACTGCTGTATTTCTATAATTTATCGCCACCTTATGTCTCTCAGCTCTCTTCAATGCAATATATTAACTAGGCCACTTTAATTGTTTATAATTTTGTTCACTCTGACTGTAGATCAAAGCTAGTGCATGTGATTTTTTGCCTTTCCATAGCCTCCTAAACTCTTCCAATTTTTAAAAAATTTTAACAAAATAAAGTGAATAGATTCATGTTTTTTCCTTTATCAACAAAAGCCATTCTACACTTCCTTTCCCCCCAAACACAGGGTGAGCAAGTTATCTCCCAAATTTTGTGTTTAATGAAATCCCGCTTAAAATTTCCACTACATTGTGCATGAATTTTTGTTAGCATATCAACACCAATAGTTTATATATCATAAATGATTTGCTCGGCCATTTGATATTTATTAATTTAATAACTTTGTAAACTTTATATACATTTTAGAATAAAAAATGAGTCCTTCCTAAAAAAAGTCATTTACTTCGAAATTTCTTATACCAAGTGAATAAATTATTAAATGTTCACGTCTAGTGAATGCCAACTTCGATCAGATTGCACACCAAGTATCGTATGAAACAGGTAGCAGTGGCGAAAGGTTTATCTTATTTCATTGTTAGCTTTGTAGTTCCTTGCAGACAAAAAATATTGCTGTCGAAGTTCGTCGTTGTTCTCATACTCCATCGTGAGTGGCACTGGCTTTTTAGTGTACAAGTTCTCTGATATTGGAAGCTAAAAGAGTTCACGAAGAAAAAAAAACCTTGTTATGTGATGAGATATGACTATTTTATTTGATATTACCAGCCATTTCAATTATATAAATTTGTGATTGCAGTGCAAGATTCTTAGCTTAGTAACTGTATACAAATATATTAAAGCCGTTTATTACCCAGTTAGATAACAGGGTTTTAAGCAATTTCCACACTCAATTATGTATCTTGTTGGAAGATAACAGCAGCTTTACAAAATAAACCAAGAAACTCAGAGCATTGCAAGAGTTCTTAACAGTCATTTTAAAGATTTTGCCAAACACTGTATACTTTAATTTATAAATTCTGTTTCACTTACTGAACAAAACAATCTTGATTAATAACTTAATTTTTGTATGTTAATGATAAACAAATGGAATTTATAGATCTAAAAACCAAATTTTCACTTAAAATGAAATTTAACTAATTTCCATCACCCCCAAATGCTTCTAACATGTGTAATTTTTGGTGATGGTTACTTAATTTTCAGAAGTGAGATGAAACTTTGTTTCTAGCAACATGTTGTATCAAACCACATACATATGCAAACAATCATTTTTATTAATGAAAACGATTAAGACAAACTGTGATTGCAACTAATTGATTTAAAAAAAAAAACTTGACATTTTTTGTAATTGATTTAATTTCCAAATATAAGTAAAATATCTCAAAAGTAACATTAAATTTATGTTTTCATATGAAACCCTTTTATTTAAATGTTCTCTATATTACTATTTATTTAATAAATCATTTTATATACACTTTATCCATATCATCTTGCTTTATAATGGATGAAAAATGGTTAAATTTTGTACTGTACATATATTATAAAAAAAAAAGTCGTCCATCCATTGTGTAATAGAAACTGTCATGGCAAAAGCCAGAATTACCAATTAAAAAGTTCTTATGTTACTAAAAATATGTTAATAGTATTTGGAAATTATTGATACAAAAATATTACAATAACAGGGATGGAAAACTAAAAACTTATTTTCGTAGAAGGCAAATTGCATTTGTAGCAGGACAATTTACATTTTTGCAGTAGTTTTCTCACTCTCTTGGTGGTTTCATAGCAGTATATTTTTACTTCAGATTTCAAAGCATATACTAATTAATTTTATATTATTTAGCAATCGTATAATTGATATGAAATAAAATAGCACGATTTGTATAATAGTTGAATTAAACTCAATCATTTTGTATGATATTCGAAATTCAATATGTAACTAATTTATTAATGTGTTTATAAGAAGAAAATTTGAATCGAATGTTAAAAATTATTTTTTATTTAACGTATACTAATAAAGACATTCATTATTGAATTGGACAAATTTCAGTAATGGATGTATTCACTAATATTTTTTTGCATTTTTTAAAGGCTAACAATTTTTCTTTATCCTTCTTGCAACTTCGAATATTTCGGAATTCCCAGCAATGAATATTTTTAATGGAAATATTGTAACAATTTTTAATGGATTTCATATAAAATGATTATTCAATTATTTAATAAAAAAAATATATTAAATTTTTCTCTGCATTTTGTTTCGGCATGATATTTTTACATTAAACATGTTATTTAATTAAAATAAATTATTTTAAATAAATGGTAGTAAGAAATAAAATGCTTATTATAAGTTATTTCTTTCTGTATAAGCAAAAGCAGTGTTTTTTTAGTTTTCAAATTAAATCTAAAATTATATGTATCCAATTTTTGAAAAAATACAATATGTTACACAAAACCCACCAATATATCATGGTTAAGGAGAATAAACAATAATTAAGTACTACTGTGTCCAAAAAGTAAGACCAATTTTCAATTTAAAATTCCCGGGGCTTATGGAATTTCAATTTTTTTTCTCCTTCTTTTTTAGGTTGTTGGCACTGTCCTTGACATCTGTGTGAAATTTGATGTCAAAATAGTCATTAGTGTTTGAGTTACACTTGACTTTGTAAGACACTAAAACTGATTCCAGCGATTTTTGAAATGTCTGAATTATAATGATGATTAACTTAGCACCACAATATAATATATACAAATTTCCTTAACTACATGGAAAGAAACTGGACTGTTCAAATTAATAAATAGAGCAATCTGATTAATTCAAAAGGAGGAGAATAATTTAATATTATAATTAACTAGATAATTTTATTATTTAATCTCTTTCTTTAGATTATGAATACATGCAATAAGGATCATGTGATGTAATTATAGCACTGCTCTTTTGGAAAACACTCATTGTAAAACTTTAATCATAATTTAAGCAATTCTTAATATTTAGTTTTTCAAAATAAATAAACAACAAATTAATCTTAACTTTACGAAATAATTACTTAGATTTACAAAAAACTACAAATAAAAATTCAATTGTTAATAAGTAATCAAAATACATGGCACCTTTAAATTTGAGTGAAATGAATAACCAGTCATTTGTATAAAGCTTTTAGTTAATTAAACAAATATAAGACTAAAAGTCAATGATTGTTATAATTTTTTTTAGATCAGAGTACATCTATTATTACTGCCAGCATTTTCAGAAGATCTTAAATAAAAAGAAATAATATTTTTTACTTTAAGAAATCAGGCAAACAAAAACCTCTCTTTCTGCTATTTAACCAATAACTATTACAAATGCTTAGTACTAAATCTATAACATAAAATAGACTATTTAATTACTGTGAATAAAAATATAAAATATACTTTATTAAAATATCTTAAGGCCTCAAGATTTTATATTATTATCCCATTTTTAAAATGGCAAATCTTTTTTTAATGTTTTTAATACTTCTCTTTTTGCATAAAATAATACAGTTTTTTTAAATGACCAATTTCCTTATTAATACAATAAAGAATAATGATGAGAAAAGTATGTTTTATTAATGAAATACAAACACAAATAGAGAAATGGAAAATGAATCCTTAAGAAGTAATATAATAATGAAACAATATAACACAACATAACAAAATGCAACATTTATATATATAGAAAATATCACCTTTAATATTTTAAAATTAAAAGTTTAAATAACACAAAAATATTACCAGATTATTTAAAATAAAGGCTTAAAATTTTTCAGTAGTACATTTTTTTTTTACATTTTTTATAGATACCAAATAATACATAAAACTTATTAGAGTGAAAATTATTGAATTCCTCACAATAAACAGAGAAGAACAATACTGAGGTAGTGAAACAATATTCGTCATGCAATGAATATGCAAATTAATTGATGTTTTAGAGAGCAAATTTTACAATCCAATTTAGATTTTGTAAAAAACTGCAATTCTTGTTTCTTTCCTGCAAACCTCTAGGAAGTGCCCATATTTTCAAGGATATACAGCAAACCAGACAAATTTTATTGGTAGCAAAAAATTTTTTTTTTCTTTCAGCGTCACCTAATTTTGAAGTTAGGATTTTCGGTTTCGTATGGTACAATTCTCAAATGATTAACAAAATGCTAGAGAAGTTAAGCTGTCCCTCACATTAACAGGGAAACCCTACCTTAAATAGTACCACGAGGGCAGTCAACCGATAAAAAGGACTAATTAACAGAAAAATAAATATGAGAGAAAAATCATTCTTAGCGAAAAAATAAATTAAATCAGCACTACCCTGGATGCTTTGCCAACGAAAAAACAAACATTTCAAATAAACAGAAATTTGCTGCAAAACATAAGCAATGTTATGCATAACTAAAATTAGAAATCCTATGTAAATATTCTAATACAAAGGAAATGGCTACAACTTTCTTGTTTTATACACAAAGACTGCTACTTATTATAATACAGTTTTTTTTTTAAATTGATAACCATGTTATTTAAGAAATAGAATTTTAAATGACCAATTTCCTTATTAATACAATAAAGAATAATGATGAGAAAAGTATGTTTTATTAATGAAATGCAAATACAAACACAAATAGAGAAATGGAAAATGAATCCTTAAGAAGTAATATAATAACGATAAACTGTAACACAACATTTATATATACAGAAAATGTCACCTATAATATTTTACAATTCTAAAATTAAAAGTTTAAATAACACAAAAATATCACCAGCTTATTTAAAATAAGGGCATAAAATTTTTCAGTTGTACATTTTTTTTTTTTTTTTTTTTTTTTTTTTTTTACATTTTTTATAGATACCAAATAATACATAAAACTTATTAGAGTGAAAATTATTGAATTCCTCACAATAAACAGAGAAGAACAATACTGAGGTAGTGAAACAATATTCGTCATCAGCAAAAATGTTAGAATCCTGAAGACTTAACTCTCATACAGTACAATTCTCAAATGATTAATGATGGCACTGTATCTCCAAAATTTGGCAACTTTTTTCCCTGTTTGGCTCCTTAATTTTTCCAGTTTTAAAAATTCTGACTTTCTGGGTTTACCTAGACCTTTTATCAATATGCCTGACCTTTCCCTGTCTAATCAATTCAACTGGAATTACTGCAACCTCTTCATTTCAAAAAGGAATAATTTTCAACTAGATTTTTTTTATACATATAATCAAAACCAATCATAATCTACACACTAGGAGCCTGGTGAAATCTTTATCATGTTTAAGCTTCAGAAATTTCAAATTTCACTACACAGGAAAATGCGATACAAATTTCTTTGATAAATTATAACTTCAATATATATTAATGCATGTAAACTATTTCAAACTTTTCAGATAAGGAGGTTTTCACTTTTATATCCAAAATACAATCTTTAAATGAATAATTGATTTAAGGAATAATTGATTAACATGCATTCTAATTTTATAATAATAACACAGTGAAATATTAATTAGCAAGAATGATTTCAATTCAACTAAATTTTTTAAAACTTAAACGATATCTTGATATCTCTGACAATAATTGATTAACATGCATTCTAATTTTATAATAACAACACAGTGAAATATTAATTAGCAAGAATGATTTCAATTCAACTAAATTTTTTTAAACTTAAACGATATCTCTGACAATATTGCGATTTTTCAAGAAATTGCCAGACCACAATTTTTTTTAAGAAAATGGATAAATTCGATTAATATAGTAAATATAGAGAAACTACTGCTTTAATAGGAAGAAACATTTTTAAGAATGATTAACTTGTTACAAAACTTAACTTAAGAACACACATACATATTTTTAGAGCATTATAATTTTTCCATGGCTGACACACCACTGCCAAATAGTATTCATTTGAAATTAATTTCCATTAAATAAACAAATTACAATAGCATTCAAATAATCTTTTGCCAATGATGAATAAAAAAGAAAACTTAATTATTTAAACAAAATGGTATAAAATGCTTAACAAGATCATAAAAGTAGAAACCATATTTCAACAACATGATGCAAAATTACAATAAAATGTGTGCTCATTCACATGTTAAACTTTTACGTATAAAATTTTATGTTGAGTTAAAACATTGACATTTCAAAAATATCCAAAATGACTTTTTTTTAATCAGTAGTTTCTATAAATAAAAACAAATTTATATGTAATATATGAAACTTTTTCTATTTTGCATTTAATTTAAAAATTTTGTGGATATCATTAAAAACGTTTATTAAAAGGCTTCCATAGAATATAATAAAATAGTTCACTTAAATTTTTTTTTCATTACAAAAATGAAATGTATACCTCAATTCACTTTGCCAAACTTCCTCTACACTTTTTTTCATTGCACAAGCATTTAAATGATTCTGCATTAATACCTATATAAAAAAAAGGATAAACAAATATATCATTTAATAAAACAAACATGTGTCCCTTAGTAAGGGATATGATTTCACTTAATTACAGAATTTCATACTCATTGCCAGATTATCCAACAGATGCGTAGGTAAGAGCGCCCATTCATCAATAATCTTGTTTCAGTTATTGAGTGTTCTCTGGCAAATAATCAAACCAGGGCAGTATGCTTGCGAAACCTTTCTAAAGATATCTCCCCTTTCTAGGAATTCACCATCAGCATGAGCTTAATGTGATCCATGTCATCTTTCATAAAAATCAAGTCTGCCTCAATGGTACTTTGGAATGCATCCATATGTGGGAAGATCACAAATAGTGATTTCCAGTAACTGTATCTCTATTGAAAATTTGGAACTCAGTTCTGCCATTTATCATAATGTCTTTCCAAAAATTAGTATGGTAAAACGTTGTACTTACAACCATATCAACAGTTGTCTAAGATCACATGTAGATTAAAACGATTCTCTGTATAGAAGACATAACTCTATTGATGAGATGTCCAGTTGTAATTGAACATTAGTCTAACAGTGCCACCATCACATTTCTTTTTCACTTGAACGGTGCACACAACTAGAGCCATGCTGTCAGCCGACTGATATTGATCACATTTCATCTGCAGGACCAATATCTAAGTCTTTGAAAAGCCATTTTTGTTGATTCAAAATTCATGGGCCCTACGTTGATACACAGTCTTTTCTCAAGCTTGTTGATCATTCTAACATGTGTAAAGTTATCCAGGTGGTTTCTTTGAGCCATATGGCATGCATTAACTCACTGAACTTACAAAGAGTGCCTTTGATAGGGTATTTCATCCCTTTTCATTATAGTTTTGCATCATGCATGCCCTCATGATAACTTGCTCTTAATATTTGAATACAAATCATATTTGTAATGAATTGAACATCCATTGTACTGAGTGCAACAAGCCCTTTTCTACAAATTCATGGCTGTCGGCTTAAATATTATATTATTGCTTCAAGTTAGCATGACAGTGTAATTATAAGGCTCTTTAATTGACACTGCCCCCGAAACATCAATCTGAACTCAGAAAAAGTTAAATCAATTTTGACAAGATTTCAGAATATGCTAAATCGGAAAATTTAAAACTTTTTTTTAGGCCTTATAGGAAGACTACAACCTGATCAAGAAATTAAGATCTATACTTACAAGGAATAAAATCTCATTTGGCATAATATAGTAAGGAACTTTTCTTAAAATGGACACCGCCTTCCCCATTTTCAATAGTTTAAATAGTACTGAAGGTGAATAGAGTGGAGTTTTAGAATCATACTAAATGTACAAAAATAATTTTTGTAGCTTTATTAAATGGAAAGAAGCTATGAAAGTGCAATCAGTATAAAATCTACATATTGAACTCAAAAATAAGGAACAATTGATTTTTCGATGTGGAAACAGCATTTTAATGATGACTTAAATGATAAAAAAAGATAATTTTACATATATATTTTAATTACTTATTAAAGATATTCCTCCTCTATTAAAAAAGAGATAAAGATGTTTAATTTGAAAATAAAAAATTAAGTAAAATTCCCTTACCAGAACTTTTCGTCATTTTATAATCAAATGTCAACTCTTCACCACGATTAATTTTCTTTTTGGCAAAGAAGGCTAACCTTGGTATATCTTCAACTTGCATCTCAATCCATACCACAAAAACTTGCAAGTTAGGGTCACACTAACAGGAAGGAAAAGTCCCTTTTAAGACATTCTTCATTTCATTATATAAATGCAACATTAAAATGCCAACAGTTTCAATTTCAAAAAATTACTTCATTATATAACTTAAAACAACTATCTTAATTCATGCTTTAAAAACCTTTTTAATTAAAAATGAGATAAAAGCCTGTTGAGTACTTTTTGATTAGCATTAATCAATGGCTTCCAAATTATTGCCTTCCAAAAATATATTAACTAGATATTAGTTTGTAGAGATAATGCAAAACTACAATCAATTTAACAACTTTATTGATCTTGCATACTAAATAATTATAATTTATTACATGTTAACGATAAAACTGCATGAATCAATCTAAATGGATCTAGTATAAAAGACCTATTTGAATTGTGCATTTCTTGTGAGTTGAAGAAAATTAATTTAAATTTCACTAAGACTTCTTTTGCAAATATTTTTTTATCCATAAGAAAATTTGAGGATAGAAACCTTTTCTTCTCTATTGATGCTAAAGGAAGAAAATATATTAAGACAGAGAAAATGAAAAAGTTTAGACAAAGCTATCAAAATCTAAATACGAATATATTTGCATTAGGATTTGACGATAGTACATCTACAAATGTGGAATTGTTTCAGAATACATCCAAATGAAATAGTTCATTTTTAAGAAAGCTTTTGTAGAAGACAGGCTATTAAGTAATATAATCTTTCCTCTGAATGAAAACATGAATTTTTTTTTTTTTTTTAAATCATGTAAGATATTTCAAAAGCCTGATCAAGTTACCATTAAAACCACGATATATTTGATATTGGAAGAATTATTTGAACTGCATACACTTTACTTACTAGAAAACTTATATTTGTATTTAGCGCTAAATTCTTAAAAAATTAACAAAATTAAGAGCATTTTTAAATACCCTAATTTTTTAATTTTACACTAATATAATATTAATTTTTTAAGTTTATATTTATAGATACATATATGTAATTACACAGACTTCCCATTAGAGTACATAAATTCTCAGAAAATATTAAATACTTACTGAATGATTCATAAAATGAGAGGCATTTCCACGGTGCCTAGCATCTATTGTATATTTACAATTCTGCGTTCCAAAATCCAGATCAAACAAGTAAGTGCAACCATTATTATCACAAGAAAGGTCCCTTTTTTCTGCTTCTTCAGTTGTAATAATCTGAAAATAAATTAAAAAATTAATCCAAACAGTATAACTATCACCAAAACAAAGTCATATTAAAATTTTTTTTCTTTTACATAACAGAAATATATCAACAACATGTGTAAGACTAGGAAAAAATATCTATATGCTTAAATTGTGATGTTACTACCAGTAAGAAAAAAAATGGAAAATAAAAATGGATTTTTTTAATACTTTGTGCATTTCAAACTAAACTTACATGAGTTATCTGATTTTTTTTTTCAATACAATTAAGCAAAATTGTAAATAAAAGAACTCCATTTTTTTTAATATTAAAAATTGCAAATGATTAAATACACATTCACATTTATTATGATACTAATTACTAAGCAAAATGGATAGATGAAACTCTGCAAACTATTCCAAGAATTATTTATTGTTTTTATACCATGAAAAGTAAGACTACGTTACAACAAACCTACTATTGTGAGGAAATCAGTTCACAAGGAATTCAGAAAAATGTTTTGAAAATATTATTTCTACCACAAACACTATTTGCATATACATATATGTAGATTAATTCCCAAAGATTCAATAAAGCAAGGTACTTTTAAATAATAGTACTTAAATAATAAGTTAACAATTAAATATAGACAGTTTGGTCAAAAGCCATTCATTCACAACTACAACAATTATTTCCATTGCCAACATAAAAAGTATAATATACAGAGTAGTGATGTCATTTATAGGTCAAGAAATTAATAAGTAAATAGGAATTTCTACATTTACATCTACCTTAAAATTAATGGATATCTCATTACCAGTTTTGTAGAAGAGTCGGGATAAAACTTTTGGAATCAATAATTATTAACACGAAATTTTTTTTTTCTTTCTTAAAAGCTATTACCTCATCCACATTAAGCCAGTCCATCTTAATCAGTCACCTTCATTTTGAGTTACAGTATCCCATTAGATAAATTGTTCATCACATATTTTGTGTATGCTGTTTATGGATTTATTTTTACAAAACCTCTAGAAAGTCGTCCTTTAAATAACACTTTTATTATAATGAGTTCTTTGTTTCTTGACATGTGTGATATAACAAGAGTGATAGATTGACAAAATTACCATCACAACGTTTTCCAATATACTCTATAACAGAAAACACTAGTTTTTTAAAATCAAGTTACATTTATTGTAAATATGAATGTAGCATATCCTCCACATAATTTCTTTTACTACAGAAAAAAATCTATGTAAAAGTTTTAATTCAGAAATAATTTTCAGCGGAACTAAAAAATAAGCATAATCTAGCAAGTAAAATTCAGGATTTTACTTAAGTTATAACAGAGCCTATTGTTATATTATATACTTTTAGATTTTTATACAAATTCACATAGCTGCTAATTTCTACCAAAACACAGAACATAAACCAAAAATATACAGAAAAAATAATTAATATTTATCATTTTTATACCTTAGTTGATTTATAATTTTTGATTAATTATAACACAATAAAAACAATCTTTGTTAAATTTTACACAAATTAATTAGGATATATTTCTTCTTGTATAAATGCAATTAAGATACTCAGTCAAAAAATCTTGAACACATAATATCTATCTGCCGTACAAATAATTCTTAAAATTATTTCTGTAAAAGCATATAAGCTCTCCTTATCTTTGCATTGCTTGAAAAATACTGGAATTTGAATAAATAAAATAAAAATAACTGGAAACAAAAAGTTTAATACACAGGTTTTAAATGCAATTATTTTTCTTGGGCGTTACATCACAAACATTCTATTGAAAGAAACACTAGATTTGTTCCCTGATGTTTTTGAAATTTTACAAAGTTCTTAATTTATGTCAAAAAGAACCTGTGATATATAGGGGTTCTTAGTAGTAACACATGTGTGTGTGCGAGATTTTTTTAATAAAAAATAATAGATAGTTATTTATAAGTTAAAAAAACATTTTTTCCCTTATTCTTTAAAAAAAAAATTTATACAATAATTTAAAAAATTGTAACATATTTTATAAAGCCATATCTGACTGCTCTTATTAAAAATTTCCATTTTTGCTAACTTAACTGAAATAATTCAAAACACATTAGGATAAATATTAAATAAATGAACTATTATATTTTAATCATTTAAATATTAATGATATAAATGTACATAGGAAACTACATAAAACACCTTTCTAATTATCAATTAGGAATGAAAACAATGTCACCAAACAAAGAGAACTCCAAGTTTTCCTTTCTGTATTTAGGAAAGGAAAAATCTTATATGTAAAAGTATGGCAGCTATATCTGTAACAGTACTAAAAATAAATAAATTGAATAGCAGTTACCAGTACATACAGGAAGACTTATCTGTCCACAAAATTTGTTCTAAATAAACAACAGTAATATGATAATATGACTTACTTCACCTAAATATTCCATCACAAATTGCCCCTTTGCAATCGATTCTAAGGTTTTTAGACCCCATCCACGTCCATTTGAAGTTTTAAAAATTCCTACTTTTACCTGAAAATTGATTTTATAAATATACATATATATAGAATATGTGCATACAAGTATATCTATTGCAAAAAAATAGAGGACCCAAGCTATCATTTATCAGATAGGCTCTTGCCTATCTATCTCTGTATAAAGCTAGTTTGTTTGCCTTGCGTGAAAAATATATTTGGCACTTCAGTCTTTTTTAATTTGAATATGTTTTGTTATATTTTGCCTTTGAAGAATGAGAAATGCATGCTGAAAGTTTAGAGCTCATTCCTTTAAATTTTAAAAACTTCATGAAAATTATATTATTTATTTGAAAATGGGAAAAATTCCAACAATCAAAAATTATTTTGTCAGAGTATTAAAACTAAATTATGCCATTTCTAGTAAAAGGATGGCAGTCTAAAAATGCATGGTAAGAAGTTATGAAGAATGAATATATTCTAATATTAAACAAACAGTCAGAAATTATTAATCAAATGATGCTAATTTCTATTGAAAATACTGAATACTTCAGTATTTATCCAAATCGAAAATGTTAAGTCACTAATATTTTTCTATAATCAAATCCAATCGAATCACATGATCTGTACTTTAGAGCTTTTTAATTTGATTAATTTATTAATATTCTTTTCTTCATGCTGGAGACAGCAGCTTTTAGTATGCAGAAAACTTAGGTCTTGTCTCCTCTATTATAAAAATATTTCTTTTATTGATTTTCTAGATACTTTCACATTTTTCCTCAAATTTGGATACTTATGTATCTGATCTATTATTGCTGTGCTTTTTAGTGATGGGAGCATTTTTTGTGTGTGTGGTATAATGATGTATGTATGTTTTACATATATGCACTCACATAATAAGAATGCGAACAACAGATTTTTAAAAATTTAAGAAATTACATTGATTTCATTATATTTCATCATAAATGCCAACTTCCAAACCTTAAAGGGTGTAGTCCAAAGCACAACATGAAAAGTGAATATTTAATTTTAAAAGAAGCAAAATAGTTGATAAATAAAATATAATTACGAAAATTAAGCATATACCAATATAAAATAATTTCCCCCCTTATTTACAAAAAAAACACAAGGCAATAAAAAAAAATTTGTTACCATCAAACTCGTAACTATTGATTTTTAAACAGAACCTCTCGTAATGTGGTTTTATTAAAAGAAATAGCTATTCACAGTTGTATTTTAAAGAAAAATGTAAAGATTTTTTTATAAAGGAAAGAATTGTTTCCCGATTGGAAAATAGAAAAACGGTTCAATAGGAAGTGCCCGAGTAAATCAAAAATAAGGTGCATATTTTATTAATATGATTAAAAATTTTTTTTGAGTATCTTAAATATTCAATTCACTTAAAGAATAACTATTTAAGCAAATTCTTAATTTGTATAATATTAACATGATTCTATGAAGTAAATGGAATAAAAAAAATAACAGCTGAAAATAATAACTATAAGAATCAGCCTTGCTGATTCAAAGTCTCTAAAATTCCTCATTTCAACCATGGCCCATTTTTTTTTCTTTTCCCTTTTCACATTCTAAATTGAACATGATATGTTTGTTTACAATTATAATCAGCAATTTATGAATAGTGTTTTATGTACCATAAATTCTTAACTATAATTACAGACTATAGGCTAGAGGTGCAGATAAAAAAATTAAAACAATGAATGTACAAAAAGAACTTCTGCATAAGACAGGGATAAAAGAATATGTAAATATTTTGGAAATAAGAAGCTTTGGAGCTTATAGAAACTATATGATG
Organism: Caerostris darwini; assembly: GCA_021605075.1. Taxonomy (NCBI): domain Eukaryota; kingdom Metazoa; phylum Arthropoda; class Arachnida; order Araneae; family Araneidae; genus Caerostris; species Caerostris darwini. The sequence continues at coordinate 322,332 of BPLQ01014999.1, forward strand.
GAAAATTTATGTGCATAAAAAAACACCCCTAATGAGCAGCACATGCTGTTTGAATGGACAAAATAATGCTTTGCAGAGAGCCAAATCAATAACACAGATTAAAATTTTAATTCATACCCTTCAGAAATACATTAGCAAATACTTTTCTTTATTTTACTTTTACTTGCTTAATTTCCATGGAATAAGTGTGGTAAATACTTCCTTCTGTTACAGTTGTATAAGCTAGAGCTGCCAACATTTTATTTTAAAATTGAGGCAGTTTTCGACATTTAATTTTTAACAAAATAACTACAATATAAGCAGAATATTCAAATTAAATTCTCAGCATACTTGAACTATGTTAAAATATATGAATAGCACATTTTTAAGCGAATGAAATTGAAATTCATCAACAAAAAAAAAAAAAAATGAATTACCTTATTGTTTAAATGGTATGGTAAAAGTATCTGCTTATGATAAGAATACTTTATAGCTTCTTTCAAAGCAATAACGTGACTAAACATACCTTAATAGATGTTTATCAAAATTACTAAATAAAGTTATCAAAGTGTTAACCCAAATGCCACATTTAACAACACATTGCATTAATTCAAGCCAATTCAATTTTTCTCACTTATTTCTGTAACTTTAATTCTACTAGTAATATATTTTTTTGTAATATCACATTTTGGAAATATGTACAGAAACATTTTTTTGTGCTCTGTGACTGGTAAATTACATCCCACAATAACCACTGTGAATTTTTATCCATATTACCAGCAATTCCTTCCACTTTTTAAAATTTGTTTTAAGTTTTTGATCATCCATACAATTATAGAATAAACTGAAAATTCATACATTGTACAGAAAATATATACAAGTCAACAATTATGTATGCATATAACTTCTTTCCAGTTTTCATCATCTTTTAAATATAATATATTGTGTTTTAATATTATTATGGCAAAAAGTTCTTAAAATTGAAGTTATGCTGGTTTAAGATTTCCACCATGCATACATAAATAAAATTTTATTGGTACATAATATGTTAAAGGAAATATGAATCTGGTTTATAGGAGGGATATTCTTTTTAAACAGACTAATTTTAATAGCATTGTTCGTGCCTTAGCTGCAATATGTAATCAAAACAAATTTCTAAAGAAGCTTTACAAAATACATAGTAATTAAACTTTTAATTAATATATATTAAATGTAACATTTCAATTTGAATTTTATGCATTTAATATATATCTACAATAAATAATTAATGGAATACTTAGGTAAGATTCATAACAAATTATTTTGAGAAATAACGCCACATCACATCAGTAGTTTTGCCAATACTCTTATAAGAGAGATTTAGTCCAGTTAAAATAAATATGATTTTTGCTAAAAATAAATTGCAGAAAAAAGAACTCACCTTCTGACCATGTTGAACTACTCTATTATAGCAACTAATGCCACATTTGCATTTGCTATTACATTCATAAATAGCACGTCCTGGATTTAATTGCACTCTACCATATCTATCATATGCCCACTGTCCGTCTAACTGTATTGGACAGCAATCTTTGCTTTTATGGCAATTTTTACAGCTGCAAAATGTTACAGGTTCTTCCACTATTTCAATATTTTTATTTATTATATAATTACTTAAGAATTTAAAATTTGGAGGTCCTTCTAGATCAACATTATTTTCTATTGTAATTTGAACTGCTCCGTCACTATTAATTTTTTTTTCATATCTCTTTAAAGTAATTAACACAAATTTTCTTTTTAATCCAAACTGCATTATTTTCCATATATCTCTTCTCAATTTTTTCAATTTAATAGGAGATATGTCAAAGAACTTTTTAACTTGTTCTCTTAATTGTGTGGTTGAAATATTTAATGTTTCAAAGTCTTTAATTAATATTTGTTTATCTTTCTTTTCAATCAAGCTGCACAGTTTTATAAACGTTGCAACATCATATGGCTTAGACTTACGCTTCACAAGATCATGAAGGAAATGCACAAACATGACTTTAGTAAGTTGAGATGAGGAGCTAAAAGATAAAAGGAGAAAGTTATACATTCACATACAAATGTATGCATAAGTTGTCTGACATTATTATAAACTATATATATCCACTGTTAATATTCAATAACTATTTTCTAACTTGTTAATAATAGAAATAAGATATACTTACAGTTATAAAAATATTTCAAAAAAGGAAATCTTAATTAAAATGTGAAAATGACTTCTTACTTGTAGATATAAAAAAATAACAAAAAAATGCCATATATTTATGATCAAAAATTGAATGAGTTACAATTACTAATTTTTTTTTTTTAACCAAGAATTAAAGTATATACCCAATAAATGCACATCACACACTAAATAGATATTTATTAATTATCTTTGCAAATTACTTCATTAATTATTAGCATATATAACCTGCATTATTTCAATGACATTGAAGAGATAAAAAAGATTTAACTGACTCACTGTAAAACTCTTAAAATTTATATATCTTTAATCATGATTAATACATGTTTATTGAAACTACACAATTAAAGATTTATCAGATTGCAAAGAAATTTATAAAAGATATGAAACAAAGCATGACACATATTAGAAATGTGTATGCATGTGAAAATCAATGGCATATAACTGCAGAGTATACTGTCTCAACAGTTCAATAGCTATGATAGAACTGTATGTATGCATGCTGAATATCGTAAATAATGAATTTTAAAGGAATTTCTTTTTCGTTTCATATAGGCGTTTTGAACTTGGGGTAAATTTTTGAAGAAAAAACGCACTATCAGCTTATATTCATACAGTAGTCATAATTCATACTAGAAAACATCTATTAAAAACTAACTAAACTTGATGATTGGGAGGGCTTCCTGAATTGCATTTTGTTTTTAAGATTCAAAACACAAGTTGCATATTCTAAATTTGTATAAAAACGGTGCATCGTGACATTAGTTAAATAAATTACATTTTAGAAATTTCGACATCATCCAGCCTTACTACCATTCTTTCAATTTGATTAGCCTAGCAGACAAATTGATTTGTATAATATAAAGCAGTTTGAATATTTTGGTTGATCTGCATATTATTAAACTATAATTTAATTAAATTAAAATAGCATATTTAAAAAATTATTATGCCCATCCAATTTTGTTAGCCAACATATTAAGTATCAAGAGAAAAATGAAGTCTTATGTGTCAAAAATGCTAAATAGTAAATGTAAACATAATATAAATACTCTTCTATTTAAATTATTTTCAATTGTCATTAAGCTTAGTTCTTTTCATTCCTGATTGCTTCATTTTTTTTATATATTAAGGTATTAATTTTAGAATTCAATGGGAAAACCAGGATTGAAATTGCAGAATATAAAATAAATTAATAAATTAAGTTTAGAAGTTAAATAGAGTATCTTTTTGAATATATAAATAAATTAAATAGTCTTTGACAAAAAATGTTTCAGAACATTTACAGTAGATGAATTTAAGACCTTAAACATAAAAATCATACAATGAAAAAGTTAAAATAATAATAATAATAAAAAACAAACCCTTTAAGTTGTTTATTGTAAGAAATTAACTTTTGACATCCAGATATATGTTTATCAGATTCCCAAGTGTTGTAATTATAATTTTTCCACTGTACAAGATAATCTGTCTTTCCCTAAAAGTGAAAGAAAATAGAATAAAATTACTGTCTATCTTGATAAATTCATAAGTGGAAGTGGAATTACATAGAAAATTAAAAAAAGTACTCAAACATGATATTCTATAACATTGTTAGAGAAACAAATTTAATAATAATAAAAACTTTTAATTATAATGTTAAACTAAATCCAATTAAAAATATTTTAAAAAGCTATGCTTAAAGTGGTCACTCTCCAGACAAAGTAAAATTCTCTGACTTTTACAGAAATGAAATTTAGAAAAATTTCCAGATCATTCACATAAAACTGGGACACCATAAGCTATTTTAAAAACCATACAAATATGAAAATTAAACATCACTGATTAATAAACATTTATGTTTAAAACCTTGTAAAAAGTTATGAATTTAATAAATACTTTCAAAACTTGACAATTCTACAGAAAATCATAAAACAAGAATTTTCTTTGATATCATAAGAATCTTAAACCATACTACAGATTTTTCATAGTAAAAAGCAAAATTATTTTTGACAGAAATAAAGTTGTATTACCCAGTCAAAACTTTTACTATAGGAAAGTATAAAATAATTATATAAAAAAGTCTTGTTCAATCTACTAGGGCTTACTATATACTACATTAGGCTTAACCAGCAAGTTAAGGAAATCTGCCAATAGGTAGACAGAGAGATTACAATCTAATAACAGCATCAAATGGTGATTCTAATTAGAGATCCTTTTCCTCTCTAATATTTAATTTACCATAATTAAAACCTATATCCATCTGGTTAGTCATGATTCGACAAAAAAGGATTAAAGTGTTCATGAATATACCTATTTGCTAATTTTGTTAGCTAGACACTAGGTTAAGGAACATTCTATTTGTCAAAAAAGATATGAATCAGTCTTTTTTTTTAATCTTATAAAAATTAGAGTGCAGATCATTGAAATTTTTTCCCTTTTGTTGATACATTCAAAAAATAAATATAAATTGTAATAAAAAATTTTATGCATAGAAATAGATAAAATAGAGTGGAACTTTTTAAATGAATAAAAATAATAAAAAATTTTCCCACAAACCACTTTTGAAGGAAAAAACATATCCTATATATATAAAAATCAGATCTAGAGTGGTTAGCAAATCAATACAAATAAATTACTCTGAACGTTTATTTCTCTTAAAAAATGAGACAAAATATATTGCAAAATCAAAACAATTTTCGCCACCATTACTATTATACATTTAATTAAGAATTCCTTAAAAACACTCTCCTTTAATTACTAAAAAATATTATTTTTCTTAATATTATGGGAACTAATTTGTGCTTCTCTATTTGCATGTAATATGTTTATCCTATGCCAATTCTTTGTGAAGTTAGTTGAAAGAAATTTGACAACTTTCAACAATACTTGCCTGAAATAAATTTAGAAATACTATTTCTAGAATGTTGTAGCATTTTCTATGAAAGTTTTTTTTTCTTTCTCTATTATTCTGTGAATAAAATAAACGCTGTTTAAATTTTTAAGTACTTCAGTAAAAAAACAATACAATTAGGTAATCATTTTTAATCACTTTATAATGATAAAAATGTACCCCTTTTTAACACAAGTTTAAATTTATGCAGCAATTATAAATCATTATCTAATTTCTCTATTAAAGTTTCATTATTGCAAAATATATATATATATTTTTACATACTTTTACTGTTCTGCAGAAAAATTAATTTTTATATTTCAAATAAAAAATTTAATAGAAAAGAAATATAGATATTTATGGAGAAATCATTTCTTATATGCTCGAAGAAAAATGCTGAAATTTCCATAAAATGTACAGATACTAGATGAAGTTTAGAATCCTATTTCATTCATATCTATATATTTTAAAAGTATGTTAGCACATTTCATATTGGACAATATGAATGACTGTACATTAATAAATTATGAGTCAGATAAGTTAAAGATGGCTTGATTGTAAACCGGCATATTTGAAAAGAAACTGTGATTCTAAGTTTGTTATCTGTAGCAGGTACGTCAATGTTAAACTCAATAATAAAACACTATAATAACAAGATTTTATAATTTGTTGAAAAATTTATACATATTGTAATAATTTAAGCAATACAATAATTTTTTCTTACTATAGGATTATTAACAATTTTTTTTTCAACTAAGAACATAATGTACTTACATTAATAACCCTATGATTCAGTATAACATCTACTTTGTGAGACATTTCTAAAAAAGAAATAATAACAATGAATACAAAAATAATAAAACATTTTAAATAAAAAATAAAGCAAAAATCAATTGGAAGTGTATTTTCATACAAATAAAATTAAAAACCTATGTTAACACATATGATATTTACAATCTATAAATTTTTTGTTTGTACAGGTATTATTCAGAAATATAAGATATGTACCCAAATATATAGCAAAACAGAATACAAAATTAGTGAAATTCAGTGTGCCATTCTAAAATCCGAATATCTAGGCATTGTATTACTACCCATCAGAATAAATTTTCCACATTGTTAGTAGAATTTTAGTAACTGCAGCCATAATTCAATGTTTAGTGCATTTAATGCTTCTTTTTCTACCTTTGTCCATGTGAGAAAACCCAATCAAACCTTAAACTTTGACTGCCTACCCCAAACTACCAATTAACTTATCAAGAAAAATCAGATTAAAATTAGGAGAAAAAATTCCTCCTTTCCTTTATTCTTCAAAAGAACATCTTAAATGTACTGAGAACTCTAGGAAATGCTGAATGCTCTTGATCACCTATCATTAGAAGTATTTGTTTTAAAAGATGCAATAGATTAAATGATAGCAATAAATAGTTTGTTGGGTTTGGTTTTTTTAGTTGTAAAAATTTTAATTAAGATATATATAATAAATAGAAGTTATAGAGTTTTAAATAAAATATAAAAATCTATATTATTAACTATGCTTCTTTATTGTTATGATGTTAATGAATATAATCTACTTAGTATGATATAATATTACTAAACCATCTCAAATTACAAGAATCGTGGTTATAAATTGGTACATTACTGTTACGTTCGATTAGGACCTGGAGTATAAAGATTGAAAAAAGTGAGTGAGAGAATGGCATTGCTTCATATGGAATGGAATTAGAATGGATCCAAATGTTTCTAATTGTTAACTTTATAATTAGCCCACCAGTGATGAATGCATTACTTTTTAAAAATTTATATTAGAAATAAGCTTGTATATTTTTATGTGTTATAGCACATGTTGAAATATAAGTAAAAAAATTTAAACAACCATAAGTTAAACAGAAAAAGTTTCATTTAAGATATATATCAGCATTAGATAAATTTTATGATGCTTAAAAGTTAAGATGCTTTTTAAAAGGAATTTTTTTGAGAAAAAAGTTAATAGTTTTGTATGAATACAAATTAAATACTCATATAAATTTTAAATAAAAAATAATTCATTAAAGGAAAATTCCATTACGTGAAATTTCAAATTATTTTTTAGTAAATTTAATTAATTTTATTTCTCATGATAGTAGACACTATATTATCATAAATCTATAGAGAAGGTCAAGCTCATATATTAAAATCAACATGCATCCAAATAACAAATGTGTGCATTAAATTCAATGTATATATAAACAGTGGCCAAAATTCTAATTCACATTATTTGTATACCTTTTTGGTGTCCTTTCTGTATTTTTATTTAGATTATTTAAACATTACAACATAGCTCATGTAATCATCAATATTACTGAAGATGAAAATTATAAACTATAAATGACTAAAACACAATATAGGTAATATATCAAGTTACACACTTATTATCCAATAGTAGATCTAAATACGTATAATGACTTAGTCATAATGAGTCATGCCATGTAATATACATAACATTTTGAAACAAATATGAGATTACTTACTGAAATAACAATTCAGATTCAACTTCTCACATTCTTTTGTCAAACCATTTAGACTTGATAAACATTTAACAAAGCATTGTTTTGAAGTGTTAATATCTGAGCAATCTGAAACAAATTTATTTAAATTAATGGAAACACCAACAAATAAAAAGTATTTCTAACAGTAAATGTAATTTGCACACTTTTATTTGATAACTGCATATTTAAATATAACATGAAGACATTGATAAATAAATCTGACATTGATTGAGCATTTTTGAATACAGAATTTTTTCATCAGCTGAAGACATTACCAAAATTGCCGTTCTGATTCAACTTTTCATTCTTTATTCAAATTATTTAGATTGGATAAATATTTAACAAAGCATAGTTCTGAAGGATTAATATCTGAGCATTATGAAACAAATTTTGTGAAATTAGAGAAAGCAATAAGTAAAAAGAATTTTTGACAGTAAGTGTAATTTGCATATTTTCATTTGATAACTGCATCCTTAAATATAACATAATGGCATTCTAATGGCCAATTATGGGGAGAAAAAAGCCATGATAAGACACCTGTGTAAGGTATTAGTTAATAAATTTGCTAAGTGCTTAGGAGAAAAAGAAGATACATAATACATCCCTCAACTTACCTACAAATTTCAGCCCCATTTTCTCACAATTTCTCTTCAATTCATCACAACTTTGCAAACACATAACACTCAAATTAGTGTTAATAATCGGATTCTCAGAATTTATTTTCGAAACAGGCGATGTCTCTTTTTTCATATTATCATACCATTCCATCCAGTTGAAGTTAAATACATCCGAATCAAATCCATCTGATATAATGGATAGAACATCTCTACGTAAATCTGACATTGACTGAGCATTTTTGAATACAGAATTTTCTTCGTCAGCTGAAGAAACCTGTTCTTTTCTAATTAATTCGTTCATATTGTCATTACACTGTTTATAATTTCCAGTAGGTGAACATCAATTTAAATCAATATTGTGCCAGAGTAAAATCAAAATATACACCTAATTAAAAAAAATCTTATTTATCCATCCAACGTATCGAAATGGTTACAGTAATTTGGCAACTATCATATGTTATACCATACGCGAAAAAGGCGCGAATTTGTTATACTATGTTGCCACCTAATTATTAAAAAACTTCTAGATTCAAATTTTATTAAAATACATTATTTGTAATGTTAGAATGAATTATGAAAATATACCAGAAAAACAGAGATTATTTCAGGAAATATTTTCAATTAATAATAATTTACATTTGTACATCACAAAATTAAAAACAACAATCCCTATGATATGAAAATGTAGATACGGATCGCGTTCTTACAAAAGATACGAATCATTTTGTCATTATGCTAAGGATTTCAACATTTTCTCCCGAGGCATGAGTGGTCAAGTTGCTAGCGCTCTGGCGCTCGGTACCACAGGTTTCGGGTTCACGTCCCGGCGGTGTCATGTATGTTTGTAGTGGTTTGGAATCCACTTTAAGCCGTAGGTCTCGGTCTCATATGACTGTAAGAGCTTCACAGAGCAAAAGTCAGACTTCTACCTACGGGTGCTCCATCACAACAGAAGCTGCCCCTTTTCCTCCATCCATGAGTAGATCATTCATGGGATGCCCGTCCTGCACTGCAGGACACTGAGGATTAGTCAAGAACAACATTTTTCTCATGACTCAAGCGCACTCGCTCGACTCGAGGTCAGATAAGCTTCTGCGCATTTCGTGATACCCGATGAAAACGATGGACAGGCGGTGGCGCGTACCGGTCCAGAATACGCTCTGCTAAATCACTGCTATTTGTTATTTGTGTATTTAAGTACCAAAATATTTATCTCAAAGCCTAAATAAATGTTAATCTGACTAAGCCATTTTCATTTAATTTGTATATTATTAATTTAATTTTATATGTATTACATTTAATTGTATATGTCTCATATAGACATAATGAGAGCAATTCGTCAGAGGGGTTTGTATGGGTCTGCTTATATACCCCCAAACAGAGAAATAGGAAATTGTTTTCAAATAGTTCTTCTAGGGACCGATATCTCCAAATACAGACCAACATCCCCGGATCTATATTTCATAAGACATGAGAAGTAATTATTTGGTTTCTGCGACGAGCCGACCAGAAGTGTTGTTTTTCCGGCCAGAAGTGTTGTGTAACTGAATAAGCCAGAGATTCCACCTGTTTTCAAATTGAGTCCCGTGTGTTTTCGTGTATCAAGCCGTAGGATAATTATGGTCTGCCGCAGACTAGGCAATTAGATTCGTCGTAGACTCAAGAACTCTAAAATATCCATTCTTGGAGTGAACTGCACTTGTGAATGAAATTTAAATCTTTATTTTTCATTTTTTTGCAAATAATTGGTATTAGTTAGAGTTGTATATATATATATATATATATATATATATGCACATATATATATATAATGCTTGCACATAAAATTAAAGTGTTCCCATGAACCTGAAAGTGGTCCTCTTCCTGAAGCTGTTATAGGTCTAGTATAAACCGAGACGTTACAATGTCAATGATTTGTTGTGTTCTGCTATTGGCCATTTTATACACCCGAACCAGGATATCTACACCGGACGTGCTTCCTTTGCTAATTTCTATCTTGGCTAAAAGAATGACAAAAAGAATTAGCCTCAGAGACAATTGATGGAATAAGTTGTCTCTGAGGGTAATTTTTTTTGACGTTAAACACGTTAAAAAGCATTTATCTCATTTATTAACACATTATAGTTATTCATTAATATGCCAAACTGTGTCTTGAAATAATTTAAGATGTGTGGTTCCAATAGAGCATGATCTATATCAGGAATCAACAAATTCACAGTAGCTTGTTTCCATTGCATTTCTTCAATTTAAATTTTCAAGTGTTTGAGATATTTACTTTGAAGATGGTTAAGTTTTTACTAATAGTACCGGCACAGACAATTGCTGTGTCTCTGAAGATGGTTCAAGAAACTGCCGTGTGTCTAAAGACCTGTTGCTCAAACAATATAGATGCCCGAGCCTTTTTGAATGGAGACTTGTAAATGTTTATGAAAGTTTGTATTAAATTCAATTTTTAAATTACCGTCGGCGGCTGAAGAAATAAGTTGATTGGGTCCGACGATGAAATATGCAGAGAAAATAAAGTCTTTTGCGCCATCATAATTAAATATTTGATTCCTTAAGGAATGCAATATGCAGAATTAAGCTGTAGTACATACCTTTTTTAGATCAACTGTTCTTCATAGCAAAAGCTCTCCTCTGGATGATATGAGTAATATTCATTTGGAACCTTGTAGAAAATTATAGGTGTCCCCGTAGTCTGTATAACATATAATTTTCCGAGTTCCACTGTACGCTTCCCAAACGTATGGTAACCTTTGACTAAGAAAGTATTTTCATTCAGTTAATATCTAAGCCTCACATCTGTATTTTCTTTGGAGTGAACTACTTTGGCATATCACTTTTGTAGTTTATCAAAGTACATAATTTATGGCTGAAACTCTTTTAATACTCCAGCTTTTTTAATAATCTTGTTGAAATTGTCCAGAATCTTGGAATTGGGAACCAATTCCGATTCCAAGAGCCAATATTGTAAAATTCTATTGGGCTGCAAGCAGTACAATAATATTCAACCCTGCTTTAGAAGGGAACCGCAACTGGGGAACAGTGTCAGAGGCGTGTGCTGGAAACACCATGTCGCTCGCTAATGGGAAATGTAGTCTGAGAAGCCAGCCTTTTAATAGCCGGAGTCCCCATTTTTGGTTATTCTAAAAATAACATTCCGGTTGCATGTCATTACACTATTCATACGTTTTTGAAATTTAACTTTCAATGTCAAATTTTCCTTTCCAATACAATGATGAATGCATCCAATGACTTCATTTTGATGCATTTTCGAGTTGGCCAAGAATTTGTGTAAAAGTTCTTGAATCCCAATCACATTATTGTATAATCGTGTCATGTTGCCAGTATTCCCCAATATTGTTTGTGAAACAAATATGTTATTTCTATCCGAGTGTAGATTGTGGTACGGTGATGTCCTTGTGCTTGTGTTCCTACAAAAGATCCAACATATTCGAACGCCAGCTATCAAAATTTTCATTAATATTTAAATCCCGGGCATATGTGTACTGTTCTTGTATTTTATATTAAAGAGTCGACAAATTTATATCTGAACTAACAAATGACAATGAATTTAGTAAATGCTTTATAGGAGAAATAGAACTTTGGAATATCTTTCCCTTTTAAGGTTAGCACAATTCCCGCTTGCCAAATAAATTTAAATATGTTTGTAGAATTCATATTTCTTCCATCGATAAAATTCTTTTCTCCTATTAATGCTTTTATAAAGCCGAAATTGTTTAATGCTTTTTTTATTTCTGCACTGATGAGAAGATTGATGCCTTTGAATTGCGCCATCGTGGAAATCGATAGAGGTTTTGGGTTGTTGACAACCACTTTGGATCCTATGCAGACCGAGTAAGAGGAAAAGGCTTGTTGCATCAAATTCATCAAGGAATTTTTTCTGTTGTAACCGGAGAGCTTGTACTTGTATCGATTAATCGACCAAAGAAATGCCATATTTATTCTAGTTCCTCATTGATCAGTAAAATAGTTTCAATGAACCGGCATGAGTAATTGGGATTCGTCCGATGAATCTACCCAGTCACAAGTAATCGAAAAGCGGTCGTCCCAACAGAGGACGAAATTCTTTCGTTGAAGAATCAAACGCTCTATTTTGTAAGATAAAAGTATTCAAATTTGTGTCGAGATTTTGTAGAAATTGAGCATCGTCAATTTGAGTTTCAGAACAGTCTCGCATTTGTGTCAGTTGATTGGATTGTCCAATACACTTTATCTCGCGACTGTGCAAATTTAAGGCACGTGTTTCCAGCAGGTTAGACAAGTTATCTTCAAACTTTATATTGGATATTTTGTCCCAAATGTGCATGTTTTCTTCGAACTTGTAGATACACCATCCACATCCCGATATGAATGTTTAAAATCTACTTAGGGCAAAGAGTTAAAGAAGACTTTGATCAAATGACACTGAATGAACTGATTTCATCGCTCTTGACAAATCACTTGGATCCGTTTCCAGGTGAATGATCGGTTGACCAAATCTCTAGAGCTTTATAAAATTAGATTATTATTATTATTTTTTTTTTTTAAGAATTACAATGTTTTCAGAAAAAATAAAATATGTATATGTATATATTTATAAATACTCTTTTCATTGTCGGAGTTTTCCTAATTTCTTACCCTTAAGTGGATATTTATTTTTGTATATTTCTAAAAGTATTTAAAAAAAAAAAAGAGACTGTGGTCTATGTGAAATCAACGCAGTTATTCATAATTGGACAGGCAAACACAATTTGATGTGTGCAGTCAATTGATTTGATTCCACTATTTTTCATTAACTTTAACCTTAATTTTCGACATCCTAATTCTTGTCCTCTGAACATTATTCTAAAAGAAAATACATTAAAAGAAAAAACAATTAAATTCTAAAAGATTCTAAAGAAAAAAGAAAATACTTCAATATGCTATAAGAAAATACAATTTCTTATTCTAAAAGAAAAGAAAAGAAAATACAATTCTAAAAGAAAATACAATTCTAAAAGAAAATAAAATTCTAAAAGAAAATAAAATTCTAAAAGAAAATACAATTCTAAAAGAAAATACAATTAAAAGGAAAAAGCTGACCATAAAATTATTGCTGTGAGTGAAGTCACATTTTTTTCTATACTACCTACAAATATTATTATAACATAATATTTTTCCTTGACATATTAAAAAGGTGGGTCTTCTGGTCTACTATTTAAGTATAAGATACCTGGAATAATAATGAATATTTATAAGCAATACATAAAAAAATGTACTTCTTTCACTATAATAGTTTTATACATCATTTCCTCTTAATCTGTTCAGGTTATTCTCCTTTTAATTAGTTGATTATTCATTTTCTCCCCTAAATTATGTTCAGAGGTTAAAGATTCGAATGTCGAAAATTAAGCTTAAACTTAGAGAAAAATAGTGGAGTAAAATCAACTGACTGCAGACATCAAATTGTTCTTGTTTATCCAGTATGAATAACAGTGTTTCCAGATATATACAAAATATGTATTTGTACATAATGCAGAAAAGGGCCTGAATGGCCGAGTGGCTAGCGCTCTGGCGCTCGGTACCACAGGTTTCGGGTTCGAGTCCCAGCGGTGCCATGGATGTTTGTAGTGGTTCGGAGTCCACTTTAAACCGTAGGTCCCGGTCTAATAGGATCGTAGAGCGTTGCGGGGGCATTGTTACTCCCTGTCCGTGGCTTATCTTCAAGTTACACGCGCCCCCTGGGTAATGCAAAGTGAGTAACGTCTATGCAGCGCTTGCCTTAAGGCATCCAGGACCAAGCTGTCTAAGTGTTTGCCAGCTGCACTAGAAAGAAAAAAACATATTGCAGAAATCTAGATAAATGTTTTGTTTTGGAATTTTTCCAGTTTTCTCATACTTAAATGGTAGACCAAACGTGCCACTTTTTAATGTATTTAGGAAGGATACTATATATAATAATATTTATAAGTAGCATAGAGAATAATGTGACTTCATTCACAATAAATTTATATATCATTTTCTCCTTTTAATTAGGTTCTTCTTTTAGAACTGGATTGGCAAAAATTAGGATGTCGAAAATTAGGGATTAATTTCTTATTTGTTTTCTAGTTTCATTAATTTTTGACTGAATTTGTTTTTTAAACATCAAATTCGGTTCGTCGGTTGAGGTTGATGGTCGACCAGAGGGCTCTTCGTCTGCAACGCGTTCTCTGCCTTCTTTGAACTGTTTATACCACTTGTAAACATTTCTTTCAGATATAGGAATGCTCACCGAATGCCTTCTGCAACATTCTATACGTTTCCGCAAACAAAATTTAATGCAATTTCTTTGCTCAATTAATTCAGACATTTCAAAAATCGCTGGAATCAGTTTTAGCGTCTCACATAGCCAAGCGTAACTCAAACACTAATGAATATTTTGACGTCAAATTTCCCACAGATGTCAAGGACAGTGTCAGCAACCTAAAAAAAAAAATTGAAATTCCATAAGCCCCGGGAATTTTAAAATGAAAATTGGTTTTACTTTTTGGACACAGTAGTATATATTAATTTTTTTTCGCATTTCATATAAATTCAAAATATGAAGCGTGCTTTTTAATATATGTCTTCTTAGAAATATTGCTATGTAATTTACAATTTACTATAATTTAAAAGTTATATAAATTTACATATGCCAATATTTCATTATTTATAAATATTTTACGAAAACCGAGGGAAAAACTACATCTGTGTCACCTAAACAAACGCCAATTACTGATTTTTCCGTCATTTTTGTGTTCAATGATTTTTCCATGTTTACGAAAATTTGTGCGTTGCGCAGTGGTATTTTAGTTCAAAGTATCCCGCCCATTTAGATATTAGAGAGTTTTTGCATACCGTACGTTAGTTTACCGTAGGACGTCCGTTAGCTTTTTCTCCCTAGCGCGCATGCTCATAGGAAACTGAGCATGCGCGCTAGGGAGAAAAAGCTAACGGACGTCCTACGGAAACTAACGTACGGTATGCAAAAACTCCTATTATGTTTACGATATCGCGCAAACGATAATTTCTTATGAGAAATAATGCCGTCTACAAATTCTGTGATTAAAAAGGTCACGATAATCTAAAAAAAGCTCTTTATTCATTTCCTCCTCTGATAACGAAACTCAAACTGAAATCATAAAAAAAGGAAGTGAAAATGATTTTTATAAAGCTGTTTTTGGTTGATATAAAGAATTATTTAATTAAAAAAGATTCAAATCTGTTCATCTAAATCAGAAATGCAATCCTTCTTCTATTGCATTAAATTAATAAGATAAATGTAATCTTTTCTTAGAGTTTTAAAAAGTCGTGTACTCTTGAAAATACTTTTTTTGGTTTGGTTTGTCGCTATACGATCATCTTGTACACGCTTTGGGCTAAATAGACCGGGACCTACAGTGTAACGTGGATTCCGAACCACTCATAAACATCCATGCCATCGCCAGGATTCGAACCTGAAGGCTGTGGTACCAAGGGCCAGAGCGGTAGACAATTAGCCATCAGGTCGCTTAAAAATCTTTTAAGTTGTCAATCAAACTTTCTTTTATAACAATCTACCCATTTCTGAACAGCTTCAAAATTATTATTATTTCTTTTTTTTTTTTCAAATTGCAGTTATAAATCTGGAAGAAAGAAGCTTTCCAAAGTTCACAAAAAAATAGATTGTTGTTTAATCAATCAACAATCAACCATTCTTGATTTAAGATGATAGCATTTTCCTGAAGAAAATAACTATAATAAAATATATATATGTATGCATAAAAGAGATAACGGATCCGTTTATTGCTTTTCAAATAAAATAATATTAAAAAAATCATCTGTGCTGTTAAGATATGGTAAAAAGTAATAATAATAAATTGCGTCTTTTCTCAAAGAGAAACTGAAAGCATAGTTTTTTTTTAGTTTCACAATTTTTTCATCTATATTATTATTATTTATTTGATAGTGTTTAATAAGATAGTTATTATTACAGAATATAATTTAGAAATATTGCTCATCATTTATAAATAATATTTGATCTACTAAAATGCAAGTTTAAGATGTTTTTATTTTTCTATTATTTTTCATGTAGGGCCTAAATGGCCGAGTATCTGGCGCTCGGTATCACAGGTTTCGGATTCGAGTCCCGGCGATGCCATGGATGTTTCTAGTGGTTCGGAATCCACTTTAAACAGTTGGTCCCGGTCTAATATGATCGTAGAGAGTTGTCTTAAGATTTAGTTAGTCTTCAGCTCTCATAGTTCCTCGCTAAAGTGAAGCTGCATATTACCCTTAGCCATGGACGCAATCGCCTGCGTCGGGGTCTATTGGACCTGGTGTAGGTTTTGCACCTGGAGGCTTAGTAACAACAACAACAATTTTTCATGTTACCAATTGAACATTTTCCTTCGTTAATATATTCAAAATGTAGGAAAAAGATTAAAATATACTATAAGAAAAAAGGGACTCAAACATTTTGAAAGCCTCATATCGTAATTGGGGGAAAAAAAACCGTGTTCAAGCACGTATTTATGTAAAAAAAAATTTTCTTCGGGCATTCAGAATTATTAACATACTGGTAACTTAAAGAAAAAAATAAGAAAAAAAAAAAAAAAAAAAAAATCTTTATCTGAAATTTGAACCAAGTCATCTAGCTTCCTACAAATAAATCTAGGTAAACTCCTTCGTCAATGAAGTGTCCATCTTTCAAACAAAGTTTTACAACAATTTTTAAAAATTTTAATACGATATTTATATTTAATTGATTTAATTTATTTGCTGATGATAAACATGGTATAACGAACCATGTGTACTAAAAATAAAATTGTTTAGAAATTATGCATTTATTACAGAGCTCTTTAGAAAAGGAAAAGACATTGGATAATTTTTTCCAAGATTTTAATCGCATCGATGAAATATCTTAGGTGATTCATCTCGACTATCTTGGTTTATCAATAAACAATAACTGTGTAAAATAAACCGCCATGCCATTTATATCAAGGAAATGAAAAAGAAAGTAGCGAAATTCATAATATTTTACGATTTATTTCTCATAAAAAGTTAAATTAGAGAAATGAATCGTGAAATTTTATGAATTTTGTCAAAAAAAATATGAGTTTAAAGTAAAAAAAAATTAATATAAAATATAAATTTAAAGTAAAAAAAAAAATTGATATAAAAATATATTTAAAGTAAAAAAAAAAAAAATTTTAAATATGAATTTAAAGTAAAAAAAATTAATATAAAATATGAATTTAAAGTAAAAAAAATTGATACAAAAAATATATTTAAAAAAAAAAAAAATAATATAAAATATGAATTTAAAGTAAAAAAAAATATATAAAATATGAATTTAAAGTAAAAAAAAATTAATATAAAATATGAATTTAAAGTAAAAAAAAATTAATATAAAATATGAATTTAAAGTAAAAAAAATTAATATAAAATATGAATATTTGAATAAAAATGACTTCTGAAAACAAACGAAATTTGATTGACATTTTCAGAAAGCTATTTATTTAAACATAAATTAACAATATTTCATGAATTTTATTCTTTCTCATAAAATTTGATGTTCTTCTTAGTTAATAAATATTATAATGATAAATGTTTTATTTTAAAGACACCATTTCAGCATCTGGAGGAAACTGGTAAATATAGGTTGGGCTTCTGTAATCGGCTTGAAACCTGGTAAACAAAACCGAATTGAAAGTACCCTTTACTGTGCTGGAGAGGGGCATTATAAATCAGTAGTACGGAAAGTCCTACCATTAAGCTATAAAGGAAATAGCGAACTTTTATCCTGAAACCCTTTTGTTGGGAATATTCATTCTAAATTTTGGTGGCAAAAGGAGGGGGAAATGTAGAAGGTCTTCAGTAGAGCTTCCTGGGCTTGATGGCCGAGTGGCTAGCGTTCTAGCGCTCGGGTTTGAATCCCGGCGGTGCCATGGATGTTTGTAGTGGTTCGGAATCCACTTTAAACCGTAGCTCCCGGTTTCATATGATCGTAGAGCCCAACCAGATTTCTCACCCATATCATTTTCGAACTGTAAAGTGGCAACTCAGCTCTAGGCACAGTGATGTGTTGTGATGTAGTGTGGTGTAGTAATAGTAGTAGTAGAGCACGCTGAGTATCGTTGATTTTGTTACATATTTGCCTAGACATTGGTGAATAACCCCGGATCAAAGTGCTCGGCATCTGAATTTTTTGTTTATTTAGATTACCAAATATGTTCGTAATCTAATCGAAAAAATAAAAAATAGGAAAGGTGATACGAAATTAATGCTGGGATTTCACTTCGCACCATACTGCAGAATGACAAACCTTGAATTAAAACACGTCAATAAACGTGATTACCCTGTTGATGTATGACATGATTACCTCTACTGTGATTAGATTGATTTTGGTCAACAAAATGTTGACAAAAATAGAAACTTCCGTCTGGCCGTAGTTGTCCCGCGGGCCGTAGTTTGGCCATCCCCGGTCTAAATGATTGATTTTGTTGATTTTTTTTGTTGATCTCGAGGAGGTTTTCGTCAGGGCCGGATTTTCCTATAGGCTAACTAGACTTCAGCCCAGGGCCTCAAGATCAAGAGGGGCCTACATGCAAATTGTTAGCAAAATTAAAATTACACTATTCTAAAAACAGTAAACACTGAATCGTAAATAACGAGAAATTGTACACATATGACTAATAAATAAACATAAAAATGTATTGGTTAAGATCAACGCGTTCGGCTCATTGGGTCTATTCGTTTGTATATACTAGATTGCACCAAAGTATAGTTTATATGTTTACTGATTGCTATGGCAAATATTGACGTACCTTATGCTACTAAGCTCTGGTTTGTTCTTACAGTGCAGATTGGTGTAGATTGGAACAGACAAACGAACAGACTTATTGATATCCCGACGTTCGGTTATATTTCTATTACTTCGATAATATGAAATACGTGTTAATGTTATTAGAAAATTTTTTTATTTTAGGATTGCGTACACGATCATTTCATTCTCACTTTTTGACTTCAGTAGGTTCAATACTTTAGTGAAGTGTTTATAGACTATTGAAAAAAGTTTTTGTGACAATATTGATATATATCTCAGTAATGATGCATTTTATTATCTCTCATGTAATTTACAAACTTAAAAATGGGAGGTGAAAGGGCCTCATAAGTGGAATAGCCTAAGGCCTTTTTTCATTTAAATCCGGCCCTGGTGTTTGTACGAAATTATCTCGGCAAGAGGTCAGTGCAATATAGAAGGTTCCTGGTAATACATCCTGGATTACGCTGAAACTATATTTATCTGTCCTTTCTACGGCGAATGGTTTTCGGTCATTGTGTCCAGCAATAGAAAACGATAAAAATGATTTTTTTTAATTATTATATGAATAAATTGGCATTATAACTGTAATGTAAGTTCATATACTTATACCCATGTAATATAATATGTGGAGCCAGATGGTCGAGTGACTAGAATTCTGGTGCTCGGTGCCAGAGGTTTCGGGTTCGAGTCCCAGAGGTGCCATGGATATTTGTAGTAGTTCATAATCCCCTTTAAATCATAGGTCCTGGTCTATTATGACTGTAGAGTGTAGGGCTGACAACTGTTTCTATTCTGTTTCGAAATCTGCCAGTAGGCAGACGGCCTTGGCCCATCATTTGGTTGTTGCGTCGATGATGATGATGAATATTTAATATGTAATAATAATATAATATATAATATGTATACCCATGCAATTCAAACATAATTTTTCTAAAACTTAATTCCTCAATCACATCTTACACTCACAACAAAATAAAAACTGCTGAATTTTAAGAGACATCTTCATTTGCAATAACAACATTTTCATAACAATAATAATATAAAAAAAAAAAAAAAAAAAAAAAAAAAACGATTCTGTCGATGCTAGTTCATTAGAGCAGTAGCATATATAAAATGCAACCTGCTGCTGTAGCATATTCATTGCTAACAAGGTTATCTATAATCTTTCACCTTAAAAATTCCGAAAAAAAAAAAAAAAGACGCGATAATAAGACTGCACAAGAAGCTCATAATCTTAGCGAAGCCGGAAACAGTTAAGTAAGCTTCTAGATTAGAAAATTGCCCCTGATGACGAAGGGCAGTATATCTAATATCACTAAAAGGGACTGACGTTCAATTACATGCTCAAGTGAGATGAGCGACCGGGAAGTCAGCTGGGGTATGACCTTGCACATGTAAATACTCGCCACTCAAATCAGCTTGTCATTGAAAGAGCTTTGCGCCCAACTCATCTTAAAGAGTTCAAATACCCTTAAGTTGTCATTCAGAAATTATTAAACGTATAACAACTCATTTCGTCACGTGAAGTTTATTCGGCATGATGGTCAAAAAGAGGACCTTACAAATTTTATAAAATGTAGCATTAAGTTTTATTGTTAGAAAAAGAACATCTCAAGTTAAATTGTTTTATATTTTTTGAAATGATATTTAAAGGCATCACCCGTTTTTGATATGGATAACAACATAAGTTTGTTTTTCATATTGAAATGTAAATGAGTTTTAACTTAATTATTATCAGAAAAGTATCTGCTAATTAAGTTTAAATAATTATGCATATTTAATATAAATTCAAATATAATTCCTCTAAAACTTACTTAATTCCTCAAGCACATTTTTTTTACATATACCCAAAAGCTGCTAAATTTTAAGAGATATTTCCATGCAAATTAACAATTAAGATAGCATTAATTTTATTAACGTGCAATTTCTTATATATTTCAAAATATGGCTGGTTTGGTTTGGTTCTACGGTCACTTTTTGCACACTTTAGGCTAATTAGACCGTGTCCTACAGTTTAACGTGGTTTGCGACCTGTTGGCAAATAGGCTGGGAACCACAGGGTTCAGGTTCGAATCCTGGCGGCGGTATGGATGTTTGTTAGTGCTTCGGAATCCACGTTAAACTGTAAGCCTCAGTCTAATTAGCCTAAAGTGTACACAAAATGACCGTAGAGCGACAAACCAAACCAAACAGTTTAACTTGGATTCCGAACCACTAACAAATATCCATGCCACAGTCCGGATTCGAACCTGAAGCCTATGGTACTACAGGACAGAGCGCTGGCAAATTGGCCGTAAGGCCTCCCAAATTGTGGCTGATGTTAGAAATCCTATAAGAAATAATTTTATTTAAAAAAAAATGTAACAGTTTTTTTTTCTATTTATCGAAAAAAAAAGTTAATTTTTTTTAATTTATTTATTATTTTATCAATTTATTTTTGTCCCTCAAAAATCGAATTGAGTATAAAAATAACAATAATAAGATAAATTAAAGAAGTAAACGTACAATGACAATCAGAAACAGTTATTCAGAATATAAGAATGTTATTCTTATATTCTGACATTCTAAGAATCTCAGACGAATAATTTATTTAAATTAAAGTAAATATTAAGAAAAAAAAAAAATCAGAAAACAGCTACTTTTAGAAACAACGAAAAAGGAACTTCCACGTAATTATTTTTAATATTATGAAAATTTCTTTAGATAAACAGTATTAAAGCTCATAAATATACGCATTTTTTGTTATGGCTTTGATAAAACGAACTAGTAAAATATACTGACTATATGCTGTTCTTCAAGTTTTTAGCACAAGGAGGAAAAATATCTTTAACTTATGCGCTTTTATTTTACAAATTAAGTGTATTAATTATCTTGCTTTTCTAATTATTTTAAATTAACTTATTCATTACTTTTAAAAAAATTACGTATAAGACTTTACATCGAAATTACCAACATTTTACGCTTTTCCGACAGAATTTTTCTTATTTAAGGACTTTGAAGTTCTTCAATAGAATTGTATTGGTTCTCATTGTAATAAATTTAGCGGGTTAAGGTACTTCAGTTATTCGCAACTGGATTTACATATGAGCAAATAAATGGCGAGAATATATTTCAAGGGAATTCATGCATAAATTTTAATGAAAACAAAAAGGTGGTTTTTTTATTTGTTTAATTTCTGATTAGTTTTCTTAAAAAGTTTAAGAACAGAAGTAATATTGTGCCCAAAAAGTAAAACCAATTTTCAATTTAAAATTCCCGGGCATATGGAATTTCATTTTTTTTCTTCTTTTTTAGGTTGTTGGTACTGTCCTTGACATCTGTGTGAAATTTCACGTCAAAATATTCATTAGTGTTTGAGTTACGCTGGGTTTATGAGACGCTAAAAGTAATTTTGGCAATTTTTGAAATGTCTGAATTAATTGAGCAAAGAATTTGCATTAAATTTTGTTTGCGGAATGATTATTTGTGTGCAGAAACGTATAGAATGTTGTAGAAGGCCTTCGGTGAGAAAACTATACCGGAAAGAAATGTTTACAAGTGGTATAAACAGTTCAAAGAAGGCAGAGAACGCGTTGAAGACGAAGAGCGCTCTGGTCGACCACCAACTTCAACCGACGAAGCTCACGTCCAAAAAAATTAAATATTTGGTGCTTGCAAATCATCGATTTACAATTAGAGACCTTGCTGAGGATGTTGGAATATCAAAAGGATCGGTCAATTCCATTTTAAAAGATGTTTTGGGCCTCAAACGCATCAAATCTCGATTGGCACCGAAAACACCGAACACAAACTAGCTTGTAAATCAATCATAATTTGATTCCCCTTTGACGGAAGGCATCATTAAAAATAAGTGAACCCGACGGAAATTGTGACAGCGTTTGTGCGCCCCTTGCATTATCGCGTGTGGGGGGGTAATAAGCCAATTTTCTAATTGATTAATATAGTTTTGCACGTTTTTCTTGATGATATTTATGTCCCTGTGTAATGATTGTAGTGTCGTCCGCGTATAATGTTAATTTAATTTTGTGATCTTGTGGAATATCATTAGTGTAGATGTTATATAAAAAAGGTCTCAAGATCGAGTCCTGAGGAACACCGGCAAGGAGTTTACAATTTTTGGGATCAATATTCCCTACTGGGGCCTGAATGGCTAGCGCTTTGGCGCTCGGTATCACAGATTTCGGGTTCGAGTCCCGGCGGTGCCATGGATGTTTGTAGCGATTCGGAATCCACTTTAAACCGTAGGTCCATGTCTAACAGGATCGTAGAGCGTTGCGGTGGTATTGTTACTCCGCGTCCGTAGACCTTCAAGCTACACGCACCCCCTGGGTAGTGCTAAGTGAATAACGTCGGCGCAGCACTTGCCTTAAGGCATCAAAGACATTTTCTAAGTGTTTACCAGCTGCATTAAAACAAAAAAACAAAAAAATATTTCCAACTGAAATTAATATTAAATTAATATTAATTGATTGATTTAATATTAATATTATTTAATATTAAATCTAATCATCTTATTATCCTCCAGGGGCCTGATGGCCGAGTGACTTGCGCTCTGGCGCTCGGTACGGCAGGTTTTGGGTTCGAGTTCCGGCAGTGCCATGGATGTTTGTGGCGGTTCGGAATCCACTCTAAGCTGTAGGTCCCGGTCTGTTTAGCCTAAAGTGTGATTTCCTTATCCCCTCCCCCTTTTTCTTACTTAAATATGAGTATATATATATGTGTGTGTGTGTGTGTGGTTGCCAACTGCATTAGAAAGAATATATATATATATAAAACTACAGAAAAGGTAAAAACATAGTTAGCCGAGGGAATTTTTAGAAACACAATCAGTGTACATAACGAATATGTAATAGCATTCGTTATTCATAAATTATCATGTACTTCCAAGTCAGTTAAAAGTTATATATATATATATACAGGGTGATTATAAACATATTTTACGACATATGAAGCGCTAGTTATCATATAGTTCACAGTAACTGAACAAAATTGTGGTTTAAGGTATTTTGAGATATACGCTCAAGAATCATATGAAAAACAACAGTTAAACTCTAACATTTACGGTTACAGTGACAAAATTCCGAAAATTTCAAAAGACGGCACCTACTTTTTTTTTTTTATTGGAATGTGATTTCCATAGCAAAGAACCATCAATAGTACCTTCAAGTTACATGCGCCCCCTGGGTAATGCAAAGCGAGTACGTCTCTGCAGCATTTGCCTTAAGGCATCCAAAGACCAAGCTGTCTGTGTTTGCCAGCTGCATTAGAAAGAAGAAGAAAAAAAAAAAAAAACCATTGGAAAGTTACCTGACGCACGAAAATCGCCGGCGCTAGGCAGACTAAAAAGAAAAGTGTAAACAAACAATAAGGGCAGAGAAGAAAGGAAAACATTTTATTGTGTTTCACAAATTTTCAACGTGAACTGCTTCACATATGATGACTCTTTGCATGCGACAGATGGGGGATAGCATTGAAGCACGTACCGTGGCAAGAGGAATCTGTTGTACCTGACCTCTGATGGCATCTTTTTTAATAAAAAGCAGTTTGCGGATTAGATGCATACACTTTCGATTTCAGATATCCGCTCAGCCAGAAATCCACGAGAGTGAAATCAGGGGATCTTGGTGGCCACGAAACGTGAAATCACAGTCACCAAACTATTATGTTTAGTAACATTTTACGGAAAACCCTACATGTGAAGGAGCGCCATCTTGCATCCACACGAAATCAGATAAGTCATTTCGATTTTTGCAAATCAGGAATTAGTTAAGTAGTCAGCATTTCTAGATAGCGAGTACTATTATCGTACACGTTTGTAGACTTTTGATAGTTTTTTTTTCCAATGCAGCTGGAAAACACTTAGACAGTAATCTTTGATGCCTCAAGGCAAGTGCTGCACCGACGTTACTCACTTAGCACTACCCAGGAAGTGCATGTAGCATGAAGATAAGCTACGGAAGGGGAGTAACAATATCCCCGCAACGCTCTACGATCATGTTAGACCGGAACATACGGTTTAAAGTGGATTCCGAACCACTACAAACATTCATGGCACCACCGGGACTCGAACCCGAAATCTGTGGTACCAAGCACCAGAGCTCTAGCCACTCGGCAATCAGAACCCCAGACCTTCGGTAGTAATCTCTTCAAAAAGTAGGGGCTGCGGAAGAAGGAGCTTGTTGTATCTCATCACACAGTCATTTGTTCTTCGGGAAACTGAAGTGCAATTACATCATGGGGATTATCCTCTGCACAGTGCAGGCATTTCTTCGAATTGACGTTATCAGTCAATTAGAAATGGGTCGGGCAACGAGCGTACCGGTTACGGAGTTCCTAGGTGATTTTTTGTCCGTCCACAGAATGCGTAAAGGCCAGATGTTATCATCGTCATACTGGATGAGGAATTCATTTGTGAAATGTAGTCGTAGTTTGTATCACTCGCTTGCAACATCTATTTTACATGTAGAGAATACTGTTGAGCAAAATGAGTGTCTCTAATTCATTTCTTGTCGGTTCTACTTTGACTTTTGTAATGATATATTGTGTTCTTTATATATTATTTTTACATTCTTAATTCAAATGTTATATGATTCTTAAGTTCTTGTTCTTGTTCTGATTATGCATAACCGTTCTTAATGTATTTATACATAAAATTCAAGTTTTGTTTGTCTTTTATTTCTAGTAGAACGTCATAGCAAAAATTAAGTTTAGGGATTCTTATAGTAGAACTCTGTTCTACTGATATATCGATATCGAAAAATATTTGTATTTTGATAAAAGAAAAATTTTAAAACAAAAGACGGTTTGATCTATCGGACAGTTTTGAAATTGGAATGCTGTTGTTTCGAAAGCTTGATGACCTGTTACTCGTCATCTTCACACAAAGAAATGAAAATAATTTAAATGGGATATAAATTAGAATGTAACCTTTTGTTACATTTATCATTATACATATTATGATCTGAATAATATTCGTTTTTTAAGTTATAATAGATTTTTTTTTTTTAACATTGCAGCATCAAAATGCTCAATGTGAAAATTTTATTTGGGGGAAGTGCGAGATAATATTTTTTTATTACAAGACGAAAGAAATTTGCATATATTTGAAAAGAAGATTAAGAATTTTAGGAAAACTTTTAAAATTTGACATCAGAAACATTTCCCTTTTGATCTGTCGAGCTTTTTTCAAATTATAGTATGATTCCACTATAATGCGGCCATCTGCCGATAACTGTTATACCCAACTTATTTCGATGGTAAACTGATTAAAAAAAATCTATTGAATTAGTACTGCAACACCATTAAAATATTAAAGGATAAAATAAACTGTAAAAAAAATAGAATATTAAGTATATATTACACTTTAAATTTCTTTGCTGGGCTTCATTTCACTATGTTTTCTTTGGAATTTTAAATTATAGTATTGTACAGTTTTTGAAACATTTTTCCTTATAATTGAAAATACTAAATAAGATAAGAAAAAATATAAATACTACTTATAGAATTTAGTAACTTGTATATTAATAAAATACTACTTTAAATAATACTAATAAATACTTTAATAAATACTATTTTATAATTTAGTTTATACTTATAAAACTAAAATACTACTTATAGAACTTAGTAACTTATTTGAATTCAAAATACCGTAAAGTAATATACTATACTACTTTATTAAAACACAATAATGCATTAACAATCTGAATGCAAATAACTTAACACTTGACTTTTAAAAACTATTTGAAAAAGTAGGTAGTGTATTATTAAATACTTAATTAAAATGTGTTTTTATATACCTACTAAACAGTAGATTTTTTATATATCTAATGACAGTTCTTTTTCCGGGGAATATCCTTCTATCCACATTATAGCAGTACCCACATTATTTTAAACAGAGTTATAACAAAGTTCATACTGTATTATGATCAAAGATTATTTCGGATTAAAGGTTTTTTATTATTATTTGTCACTGATGGTAAAACCATACATTTGACAATAATAAATTAGAAATTTTATCTGGATTCTAAATTTACATTCTTTATTCACATTTCTTCACAGCAAAGTTAAGTAAAATATACTGAAAACCAGAAAATGCTGAATCACATCTATAGTATACATAAACTGTACATACATACTATATAAACACACATAACTTAGAAAATTCAAACATAATCCAACGTATTTCTAAAGAAATATCAAGTTGTGTTAATTTTAAAAATGCATATCATTTCTACCTGCTAAATAGCTGAGATTTATTAAAAGTAATAATAAATCTCATAGATAAAAAAATTCCTTAATAGTACATAGATGATATAAAAGAAAAATGAATATATAGATTAAAAAAAAAAAAAAAAAAAATTCATGCAAAAGTAATTAGTAGTGAAATCGAAAGAGAAAAGCACCTGCAGCAAAACTGGAAGAAAAATAAATTCACCTAATTTAAAAATTCAGCTACATTTGCTATTGATAATTCGATGCAGCACACCAACCAAAGGAGCTTCCATCTCCTGTGGGAACTAAATATCCAGTTTGCAAAATTTGATATATGCCTAGAAATTAGAAAAATAATTTAAGAAATAATGAATTAAAAAATAAATAACAAAAATTGAAATGTAAAACATTAAAAACTATACAGAAAATTATTATATCAGAATTGTGCGTGCATTTTTTTTTTTTTTTTTTTTACGTTTTCATAAGATGTAAAAAAAAAAAAAAAAAATACTATTAAAAAATTTAGAAGAAATATTTTTGATAAAACTTTTTTAGTGTGGGAAGATTTATAGCATATTGAAGTTTATTATTACTTATAAACTATGTAGCTTTTAAAATTCGGTGAATAATTATGCTTTGTTGTGTCTTCAGAATTTGAAAATTAGTATAAAAAAACCCAAGCTGTGTAAACGTAGATGATAAAGTTCTGAGAATGGCGGTATATATTAAAATTCTGTTATCCCTGCTAATCGAAGAATACTAATAGTGGATAGTTTCCCACTACAATTGCGAAAATTTTATTTTATATAAAGAAATGTCTTGTTTCAAACTTAAATGCTTATCAAAAATGACACAGATATATTATATTTGATCGCTACAGGGGATAATTTTATTTTTAAGCATATACCTACTTTTTGTTTCTGGAGTTATTTATCTTTGGAGAAAAAGACAGCTACAGTTATTTTCAACGTTAATTGTAACTTTCCATTTGATGAAACAGTAATTAAGAGCTTTGAGATGTTTATTCATTGTAGTAGCATTGAATTCCGGGTGGTTTTATTTGCACATGATTGTAATGTTATCTGCTTAAATGAGTGTAAAGATTTTTAAGGCTGCTATAAATATAAGAAATACAATGAGAGAAAAGGAGATGAGAAGTTTTACTCCCTGAGGAGTACCAACTGAAATGTTTCAGATAATATTTTATAAATTTGGATTGAATAAGCAACAAAGAGATAGAGTTATAAGTGACGTTTATGTTTCACTAATATTTTGATACTCCTAATTAATAAATTAATTACTTTCAAATATTTCGATGAACCCAATAAAATTTTGCTATATAGGATACATAAAAAAAAAAATAATAAAATAATAAATAGTATATAAATTAGAAAGTATATCATTAATTTGTTCTAACTTCTATCCATTGACTTGACTTGAAGAGGTGATTTGAATCGATCCATTCTTTATCCTATAAAGAAATTATTGATATGGTGGATTATAATTAGGAGGCAGTGATTCAGGTGAAGAAATAAGACTTACTTTCATTGTTCAGTTGAAGTTATTATTGTTCCAAATCATTTTCAATCTGAAATCTCCTTCTCGACCATCTTCGTGGATGAGTGGTTAAGTAACCTCCCAACTCATTTGATTGAAAACAAACGTAATACTTGACCATGAATAATGTTTTTACAAATTATATTTATTTTTATCTTTAAAATTTATCTTGAATTCTGGCTTGGTCACAACAATTTTTACCATTCACACGAATTCTGCCCAATGAAATATGAAGGTCTACCTTTGCATTATTATAAGTTATGTATTTTAAATTTACGTAAGTAAAATTCATTTCAAGTGCAATTTCTAGAGACCTCAAACGAATGTCAAAGTGAGAAATAATTAAAGATTGCCCAGACTTGTTAATAGTCTTAAATTCAAATTTAAGCACCCTAAAGGGGGTAGTTGGGGAAAATTTAAGCCTTATAACGGGACTATACACTGGCTGGGAACCTTCTTCAATTTCATTTTCAATTTCCATATATACATACAAATTAAAAAAATATATTGTTTCGAATCATGTATATAGGTTTATTTTTAATTTGCTACACCCAAAAGTTCTCTTGTAAATTTTGTTGCACAATAGATTAGGCCTACACACTGCATCTTATAATATCTTATTAAAAAGAGACGGATTCTTCTTTGATAACTGATGAACTATTAAGAGTAGTCTAATATCTATTCTAGATTAACTTAAATGAAACTTAATCTTTATTAAGAATGAAATACCAACAATAAGTTCACATTCATTCAATAGTTGAATTTCTATCAT
Organism: Caerostris darwini; assembly: GCA_021605075.1. Classification (NCBI taxonomy): domain Eukaryota; kingdom Metazoa; phylum Arthropoda; class Arachnida; order Araneae; family Araneidae; genus Caerostris; species Caerostris darwini. The sequence goes on from BPLQ01014999.1 coordinate 351,884, forward strand.
TTAACCCTTTTAGGCTTACTTGAACTGAATTGTTTGATTATTTATGTATGTGAAACTTTTTAAGTGATAAATTATTAGAATTCTTTTAAAAAAATGCGAATCAGATTATAAAAATTATCTATAAATATTTTTTGGCCGTTAAAAATAAAAATTTTTTTTTTTGTAGAATTATTAAAATAATTCAATTAAATATTCCAAAATTTACTTGAAATACATGAAGAAAAATTACATATGTAGAGTTATTTCAATTAAAATTCTTATATGTACAGAAAAAAATTATTTTTATTTTTTCAATAAATGAATCAAAAGATACATTCCGCACCTGCCTCTTCCGGAAGAGTTTGGAATCCTTAGCAGATGTAACATCGCCCTTTATTTGCTAGTGAAGTGAGAATAACCAATAACAATAGCTTCTGAAGTTTAACAAAGACTTCCTACTTCCGAAAAAAACCCAGTTGCTTAATTATTGTCTACCTATTAAATAACATCATTGGTGTGTTTTTTTACCGTAATGAAAATACTTAGGTTTGAGATCAGCGTTTGTAATGTAAACGAAAGCTTGATCGTGGTTTGTGTTATGTCTTCGAAGTATATGACTTCCTACTGAACTTTCTTTCTCCGAAGGTAACTTTTACTTTCTTGGGTGTTGTCGTATTATGCTGTTAATTATTTACTAAATTTTTAGATAACGACAAAAACAAATATTGTGAAATCTGGCTTAGCAATGTCTCTTATTTCTAAAATCGGAGTTAAGAACTTAATCTGCTAGTAAAAGAGAAAGTTCAACTATGAAAATTTACCTCGAGAGTTCTTAAAAAGTAATATTTTTTTAGAAAAACCTTATTGGTTATTCTTTTTTTTTAATTTTTGTTTTTCTGAAGATCTAATATATTGATCGTAATTGCAAGTAATGTGTACATTTGTACAAATAAACAATTTGACAGTTAACTGTCATATTCTGACTTCTTTGTGTGTGATTGTGATGTATGTACTTTTTTTATTAGAAATAAAATGCAATAGGGTGTATATTTCGGAAATAAAATATTTATTTATGAAGTAGTTTGATGCATGTTAATAAAATATGACCTTTAAACTAGAATGATTTTAATTCTGAAATTACAAGGCATTTTTACACAATCGAATTTTCATTTTTAAAAATATTAAATCTAAAATTAAATTTTAATTTTAATATACGTTTGTTCAAATTTAATTTCCTAGTGAGTTTTTACAACCGTAATAGTTGGCTACTACTAGCAAATTATTTTCAACATACAATACTACGGCAAATTTAAGAATATATCAATTTTACAAATAGTGCTTATTATTACTATAAATATGCATATTTATTATTATAAGATCAGGGTTTTCTTAAAAAAGAATCATTTTTTAAAAGATAAATTGTTTTCTCTAATGGTCTAATTTTATATATAAATAATTTATATAATGTGTTGTGAAATAAATGTAAGTGTAAACAGAAAAAAAAAAAAAATAAATAAATAAATGTAAAAAAAAAAAAAAAAAAAAAAAAAAAAAAAAACATATGAAAAAGGTACTATTTATTGTACCAATGCATACTTCATCCTGATTCACATATCTATAAATTTATAGAATTTTATGTAAGCTTTGAAAATAGTCATGATTACTTTTAAACTTTTAATTTTGTATAAGGAATTCTGTAGTTCATTTTTTTAAATTTATAAATATTAAACTTTAATACAATAATTTACATATTGTTTAATACATAATAATTTATGAAAACTAAAATGTTTGTTTACTTAAATTTTTGTGAATATGAGGCACTAAAATTTTTTATACTTCTTGATAAGTTTTATATTTTGCATAAAATTTTGAGTTATAAATGACATTTTATATGAAAAATACCACAGCTTTTTTTTTTTTTATGTAAAAGTCATTAACTAATATTTTATTAAAGCCTATCAGTATTTTTCACTAATGAATAATGAAATTTAGGCATTTTTGGTTCCTTTATCTAAAACAAAAAAGAGTTATAAATGTTTTTTAATGTTTCATTCATTTAACTTTAATTGTAAGAATGTTTATGTGTTTTTCTTTTAGTTAATATCTGTTAATTTTTGTCAGTAAAATTATTTTGAATTAGTACATTGTTTCACAATTTAATATATAATATATTTAATAATAAAGTTTTTTGTTGGTATTAAAATAGATTATCAGATCATGTAAGCAACATAATAATTAATGTTTTTTTAATGTTAGCAAAATATCAATTATGATGTCTATTTTTTTTATGTTTGCATAAATTTTGGATTTTCTTAAAACACCTGTCTGCAAAATAATGTTCATCTTTTTTTTTTTTTTTTTTTTTTTTTTTTTTTTTTTGAATTAATTAATTCAGTGATTTTCTGATATGTAAAAATATTTACAGAAAATATAAAAGTTATAATATTTATTTATTTTGCTTAAAAAGAAAAGTTTAGTGTGCTGATCCTATTGCATTATGTTCTGAAAGATTTCTAATATTATATTCTATTCAGCCTTAAGTGTTTAAGAGAGGATAAGATATAAATACATTATAACTACTGTATTATTGATTTTTTCTATTTATCTAATATATTTTTAAATGTGTGTGAAGTTTAATATTAGATCAGCCAGTATTAATTTAATAATAATAATAACCAAATTTAATAGCATGTACTAATATTTTTCTTTCATTTTTAGATAGCTGTTATGGATGATACAAAAATAATCACTTATGTTGATCTTGGAAAGAAATTAACTAATTTTAATTCTTCACTCAAGTATATTTACTAATAAGGTGTTGTGTGGAAAGAAATGAAAATTTGGCATGTATCATGATGATAACTCTGATATGGCCTGTAAGGTCCCTTATTATTATAGCGAATTAAAAAAAGGTGCAGCTGTTGAAGCAGAAAAAAATAATTTGAATAAAGTTGAAAACCCTTATGAAAAAGGACGTGGTTTTGACAATCCTTTATTAGCGATTGAACCTGATGTAAGTACTTGTGATATTCCTGAAAAAGTTACTACATTTCAAAAAAAGAAGAAGAAAAAGAAGACATTAGCAACACCAGTTTATCGACGATCTAATTCGTTGATAACAAATGGTCTTCGAATGTCTCCACGAACAAATTATGCACGTAAAGAAGTTGTGTCAGCAGGAGAAGGAACCACTAATGTGGTTCGAAAAGACAGTGAGCAATGTCATAAACGCCGTAGCTCAGAACCAAATATATATGAAGAAATTCCTGAACAATTGCATGAGGATTCATCACATTATTCAGGAAGTGTGAAAGGATTTGCTGTAAAGCCTCGTTGGCCACAAACAACGAGGCCTCGAGACGGGGATAGATCATCAGCATATTCATCAAAAGTGGTGTTGGATGAGGTAGAAAAGGTACAACAAAGACATGCACAGATATTAGAAAATCTTAATTTAGATGTTGAAGCAATGTTAATGCCTGAAGATGCTGTTTGTTCCGAGGAATTATGTGCTGAAGCCTGTAAACCAACAGAACATGCTACACATGCTGCTACTTTAGAAGCCAAAGCCTCTCATGTTCTTAGTCCTGGGACACCTCCTTTGTATTTTGCGTCCTCTCGGTGGCAAGGTGGAGCTGGAACCTTACCCAAGCCTGCAACTGCTAGTCTTGGAAGACGTGTTATGAATGAATATATCTTGCAACAATCAGACTTTTGTCCTGGAGGTTCTAAAACTACTGGAGGGCATGGCCAAAAATGTAAGTGATTTCAATTAAGTTTCAACTGCAACCATATTTGTAAAATTTTTTGGAAAATATATTGAAGCAAATAATGCATTATCAATTTTTTTAGAATGATTATATTTCTTATGTTTATAAATGTAAACCAAATTTTCTCAAATCTTCTGTTTTATTTACATTTATCTTGATTATCATATAGTCCTTTTTAAAAATTCATGGAAGTCTAGTTTTTTTTAAATGATATTAAATATATATAAAAAAAAATTATTCAATTAAAAATAAAATTAAAATTTAGTATAATGAAAAAATATTGTTTTTAGTAATTCTTAATGTAAGGTTCAAAATAGAAAATGTATTTGCTGAGAAAATTAATAATTCTTAATTTTAAAGCTTTAACTAATTAAAACTTAATTATTTTATGAAATTATCTTGTTAACTTTTTTAAACTGTTAAAATTTTTTTTAATTTGGAACTTTCTGAACAATTAACCTTTCTTTAAAGTAGTTTCTGTCATAATTAATGTGATTAATATATATAGGTAAAATACTCAGCATTTTGACATAACAGTATTTAATTTCATAATAACAGAGGCTCTTCCTGAATTTTATTTTTTGAAATAAAAACTATTAATTTTAGAGGTGCTGAGAAAATAATCTAAATAGAAAACTGTGTATGTTAATATTTTTGTTGTGTGTAGTCATTAATATTTATTTTTTGTTTTGTAATATTTTATAAATTTTTAATGCAATTATATTATTCTTGGATTAATTATTAATTTTGCTACTTGTAGTAAAAAGGAATAGGATTATTTCATTTAAGTGATTTGATTTCTCTACTGTTTAATTTTCTTAAGCAAACTTTCTTTTTTGTTTGCATTATGAAAATAATAAAGAAAAAATGTAAATACCTATAAACTTCCATTAATCACTTAAAATATTTTCAAAATTAATTATTAGCAAATTTGTAGTACATCTCCCAGAAAGACTATTTTTTTAATTTTATAGATATAATATATTAATTTTTTAGTTGGTATAATTTTACTTTAAGATTACGAAATTGTGTATATAAGAGAATAATATGTGTAAAAAGTTTTAAAATATTTCTGAAATATATTTTCAATTTAACTATACTTTAACTTTTTTTTAACTATATCTTAATTTTATATTTAAGATGTGTTTTAGTAATGTGATTATTTTGTTTCTAAAACAGGAATTATTTACTGTTAAACTTTTTAATTATCATATTTTATAATCATTCGAGATAATCGTGATACTATCTAATATAAATTTCATCAAATTCTTTTATATGTGGTATATAGTTGAATATAGCATTTCATTTGTTTTTATATTTGATTTTAATCCAAGTTAAACTTTTTATAATTCTTTTGATGTTTAAAAAAGTTTGCATCAATATCATTTTTTGAAAATGTGTTAATTAATAATGTATCAATTTATATTAAATAATACTAGTTTGTATTTGAGAAATGATATTTAATTTTCATTATTATAGATATATAAGTTAAAATTTTTATAAGCTAGATTATTTAATTTAGTACCCTATTAATGAGAATATTTTTGAAGAACTAATGTTTCATAATTATTGGTACTTTATTTTTGAACGATTCTTTATATATGATGAACAAAAGATGACTTCCTTTAAAATTAATTATATTGATATATTATTCTTGTAATTTTTTTTGTCAAAAATTTATTACTGTCTTGTAGAAGTATCCAAATTCTTCTGACCCGGCCCTAGAGCTATTTTAAAAAATTTAAAAAAAAAGATTAATGTTTATTTTAAAGAATTTTTTGTTGGAACTTTTTGCATTTAATTCATTAAATTTACTATATTTTTCTTGGGAAAAGCAGTTTATATAACGTGGTCTTAAATGGTCTGTTTTTAGTTCAGTAAAGTTGTTAAAATTTTGATAGTGTAATAAAATTGCAGTGCATTAAATAAAAGTTTAATGAGATGGATTAGATATTCATTGTTCTTGAATATTTTATGTGTTATCATTGTGGAATTAAAAAAAAAAAAAAAAATAAAAAAAGTATTAAGGAAATTTCAGTAAGTTATAAGTATAAAGGTATAACACGTTTTATTTCTGTTTCTTTTATCATACTTGTAAATTAAGTAAGTCTATGGTAAAAACTTTCTTTGCTTGAGTGATTTCTTGCTGTTTATCATTAAACTGTGTTCATTTAAAAAAAAAAAAAAAAGGCCTTTAAAAATAACATTTTCTTTTTCAAACTTAAAATACTTTATCTTCCTACTCCTCAATAAATTTGGCATGATTATATAACCTGCCTTAAATACAGCTTTTTTTCCCCCATCAGTATGGGTAATTTCCTTTCAGCAGTTATTTTTAATTACAGCAGCCCAGAGGTTGAATGAACCTACATATGCGGGGAAATCAAATGAAGAACCTCTATACATGCTTTATGATGACACCCATAGGCAACAGTGTACGTCACGAGGTTGGTGGTGGTGCTATCTTGCTTTTTCAATTAACTATATCAAGTATATGCATGCTCTATCTAAACTTTTGCATCTCATTTTATTTGGTGCTTGACTGCATGTCTTTACTTAACCCTTTCTTATCCTCTATATTTAAAATTAACTGCAGTTCTTTTGATCTCAATATTAACTAGTTGTTTTCCATTTATTGATTATTAATTTTTACTATGTTTTCTTTTTTGTTATATATGAAGGTCAAAGTGAAGATATGGCTTTTCAAAAAAAGTGCTTTTTACAGAATATTTCACTAATAATTATCTGTTAAAAATAAAATGCTTTATAATATAACTATTGTCTCTTAATTTATCTAATTTTATCATTGATATTTTATTTCTTACTGCTGTTATGAAGTAGTGTTTTTTTTTTTTTTTTAATTTCTAAATTGAAAGAGGAAATATAAGTTTATAAAATTGTGTATCATCAAAAATATTTTTATTTAAAAAATTATTCCCTTCTAGAAATTATTAGTTAAAATTTTTCCTTTCTTTATAAGAATATCCTAAATTGGCGTGTTTTCTAATACTGAATTATATTATGTATTAATGCATTTTTTATAAGTGTGTAATTCCCACTTAAGAGATAAAAATGAATAGATCAAATTATTTTTTACTAATTGTTGAAAATAATCTCATGTATTATATGAAAGAAACAAGGGAAATAAAAAAAGGTTCAGCTTACTTTTTTTAAATAAATGTAATGAATTTTAAGAATGAAAGCAATCTAAAGAGTTTAAAGAGAGAATGAGTTTTTTTTTTTTGTATTCAGACCAAAGTTGCAAAAATGTTTGATTTTTGTATTTATAATTATGCAAAAATAAAATATACTGACTTTTAAAATGTTTTAAGTGATGTTTTTGGTAGTTATACAGAGTTAACTGTTATCAAGTTAGAAAGATAGTAAAAATTTGTTTAGGAAAAAGAATCCTAGTTTTAATTTTATCATTCATTTTGAATGAGTTATAATTTTATGCCATATTTTATGTGACATATTTTATATTATATCTATTTTATTTGATATATTTCATATTGTTTCAAGTTGAAGATTATTTAAAAATCAAACCTAATGGTTACTTATTGAAGAATGGCTAAACAAAATTTATTCACAAACCCAATATAAGAAATTATCATGTTTATCAATTATTTAATCTCAAAATATTGAGTTTAAAGTCAAATTGATAGAAATATAAAAATGATGAACAAAAAGGATGTTGTCTGTTTTGCAACAAATTTTTTGTTTGGTGTATTGTCACATCTAATACAAATGTAAATTTTTTAACTTGATTTCATAGAATTCATCAAGGTATTAATTAATTACTTTATTAGACGTTTGTTTATTAATTTTATTCAGTGTTTTAATGTAACACACACGCAAAAAATTTCTTTCTCTCTAATTAGTTTATAATTTTAAAACTGTTTCTTCGAGAAACATGCTTATACTGTTCACTCATAATCATAATAATAATAATAATAATAATAATAATAATCATCATCACATATGAAAGTTATATATCACATTAAAAAAAGTATTTTTTATCTAGTGAAATAATTCTTTAAGATAAAAACTATTATGGGGGAAAATTAAATATAATTATATATTCCATATAATTTGTTTTTGATGCATTTTATGGGATTTTTTTTTTGTTTTGTTTACATGCAGTATAAAATACTTTTTTTAAATACTGCTATGTACTAAACCTCTACTTCTTGGTGGGCATTACCACTCCACAGAGATCAGTGTAACCATCAAAGGGGTGATAGTAGCCTTGAATACATTTAAGGGAAATTTCAATAAAAGTAAGGTTTGGTTTATCGCTCTACGTCTTTTTTGCACACTTTTTGCTAATTAGACCATAACCTACAGTTTAAAATGGATTCCAAACCGCTAACAAACATCCATACCACCTTCAGAATTCAAACCTGAAGCCTTAATAGAAGTGAGGGAACAAGATTATATATGATAAGATTTAAAATAACTATTGTATCTGTTGAATGAAAGCTGATATGTACTTTATCCTTGATTATGGGCTCTAATACAAAAGTTTTTTAAGTGCATTCCTTCATGTTTAGTGGAATAAAAGTTTAGAGCAATTATAAATTTGTTAAAGAAATGATAAATAGTGGTAATTGAAAAATATTGCTGATAAAAATAGAGCTGAGCCTTAATTAATTGATATCAGTGTACTAGGCTCATTCTTCTTTAGATCATTTTTAATGTCGTTCATAATTTTTATTTTCATATTATTGTTTATCTTAATTTTATTTAATGTGAATGTTACTATAGTTAAAGTTATAAAATTATTTATTAAATTATTTATAAAAAGGTGTTTTTATTTAGAATATTTTTATTTACTATGTTTTAAAATGTTGTTAGATATTTCTTGTGTTCTTTTACGCATCTTTCTTTCCATTAGGGCACTGAATAATTTTTGTCCTGAAAAATGGGTCATATAACAAATAAGTTTGGGAACTACTGCACTAAACTATAAATATTGTTTTTGTAGTTATGAAAATGAATTAAAAATTTCCTAAGATTTAAAAAATTAAAAATGTCTTAGAATTGATTTTAAGATATCTAAAAAGAAAATTGAATTCTTATATAATATAGCCACCCATTTGATATTCAGCTAAAATGTAATGATTTGAATCAATAATAATAGAAAAAAACAAAACAATATCGAAAACCAGTCTTCAAAAATAAAAAATAATTATACTTTACATTCTTCTTCTTCCATCAATAAATTTAATTCATAATTGTTATTTAAGAATTAAAGTCACGAATCTTTGTTTTAAAGGCTACTTAAAACTTAAGCATAAGTAGCCATTTGTTGGTAGGTATTTATACAATTTTGTAATTTTCACAGTTGCAGTATATAATTAATATAATCCATCTATCGAATATGTTGATATTATTTCATTAAGAATTTTGCTGTTAGATAAAGTGAGATCGCCAGTCTCAAGTTTCAACTGGTGTCCATTTTCATTTTTTTTTTAAAAACTTTTTAAGTAGTAATATTGAAAAGAAATTTTTTCTTCTTCTGTTCATTCAAGTTAAAATCTGTTTGTTTTAAAAAGTTTCTTTATATTCTATATTTTAATTCAGATCCATAAATCTTTATTAGATATTTTCTAAAATAAAGCTTATTTGACTTGTCTGGAACAAATTTATTACATTGTTGTAATACTTTTTATTTTTTCATAATTGATTTCATAATAAGCAACAATTATGTTTGTTTGGTAATAGCTGTTGGGATATAGTTTCACAAGCAGGCCATTTTTCATTAGCATGTTTCATTATTTTCATTTTTTTTTCGTTTTCACGATTGAAATTTAAAATTATTGCATGATTTTTGTTCATAGCTAAAAGACTGCCAATATAAATTTTCTTCTGCTTTATGTAAAGTCAAAGAAATGAGTGAATAAACCTCTCAAAGCAATTTAAAAGAAGCTTATTAGTGTTTCAAGTAAAATTACATCCCCACTCTTCATTGAACTTATCTGGACAGAGTCTTGTCATTTTAAAATGTATTTAAAATTCTATTTTATAGTAACAGCAGGTGATGAAAAAAAGAACAATTATTGGAGTAGAATGTTGATAATTTGGAAAAAATATATTCAAAAAAAATTCTAAATAGTCTTCATTCAATATAAAGTTTTAGTTATTGTATTATTTCCTTAAATTTTTGCTTTATTTTAAATTTATGTGATCAATATTATCTTATTGGAAAATCTTGGTGGGAAAAAAATCGAGTACTAATTTGCCATAACAATGATAACCAATGAAATATGAATAAATTTTAGATATTATCTTAAGATGAGGTTACTTGTTTTGCTTGTTTGAAATAATCATTAAGTAAGTTTAGTAATGAAAAAATAATTACAATACTAAGACAAACTATAAAATATTATTAACATTGGAGATAATTTTTTCTTTTTCATTTTAAATTGAGCTGTTCACATTTCCTTTTTTTAAAAAACATCTTCATTTGGTTAATTTTATGTTATATAAAATTATGATTAAATCTTTTAGTCATTAACTGTTTTTTTGTTCTTGTTTTTAAATATTGCTTTGTAATGCTATGATTTGCATAACCAATTATCTTAGCATTGTCTGTTTTAACAGATGCCTCTTATGTATAAATATCAAATTGCTAAGTATTTCTTGGTATTGTTTTTTCTCATTTTGTATTAACAAAAATCTGAAAGTATATTAGAATATTGAATTTATATGGCTGAATGTTCACAAGCATTGTAAAAATTTGCAAGAAGTTGATGCAGTATCATTCTTTCAAATTAATATACAGTCTGAGTAAAAACTTTAAGGCCAGTAGACATTTTTGAGAAAATGGAAACATTTAAACTGAGGAATTAAAATACCATTTGATTGATAATTATTGAGCTTAAATGAAAGTAAAAAAAGTAGGAAAATTAATTTGCAAATATTTTATTATTAGAAAATATTACAGAACTCACAGATGAATATTTGAGCCTGAGTAAAAACTTTAAGGCCAACATAGAAAATAACATATAAGAAAAAAATTACAAATTCTTAGAAGGTTGTGTAGGAGCCATTACTTGGAATTACTTCAAATGTTCTTGTTTTCATGGATGAAACGAGTTTTTGACAAAGGGTTGGTTCGGTTTTATACCATTCATCTTCGATAGTAGATTTCAGCTCTGTTGTTGATGTAAAATATCTCCCATTTGCATAAACTCTTCTTGATAAGTCAGCCCAAAGGTTCTCGATTGGGTTGAGGTCAGGTGATCTAGCTGGCCATTTTACAGTTTCAACATTGTTGATGTGGGACCAATTTTTTGTGCTGTTACTCGAATGGATCGGTGCATTGTCTTGCTGATATTTCCAATTTTCCCCAGCAAGATATTCAGCATTTGGCAAAAGATGATTTGTTAGGACATTTTGGTATCCTTGTGAATTCATTTTACATGAAACGAATGCAATTGAGCCCACATCATTGTAAGAAAAACAGCCCCAAGTCATGACAGACCCTCCACCTAATTGGCGCTTCGAGAATATTTCTTTTTCATTTCTTATATCATGCCAGTAGAAATTCCAGCCATCTGGTCCATCCAAATTCCATTTTTTTTCTTCAGAAAAAATAATTTCTATCCATTGGTTGTCCCAGGTCATGACTTTCTGGCCAAAGTTCAAACGCTCTATTTTGTGTCTCTACAGTAACTGAGGCTTAGTCAATTTTGCAGTATAAGTGTACCTTCCAGACCTTCTAATTATTTTTTGACAAACTTTTAAACCTGTCGTCGGAATCAGTTTCCGTGTTGAGTACTTTCCAGTAGATGTAAGTTGGCAAACTCTTCTTTCATCACGCGAGGACAAAGCTTTAGGTCTTCCCCCCAGTATTCTTTTTACCATAATTGTCTTTCAATTTAAAAAAATTGTTTACTACAATCTTTGATCTTCCTATCTCTATCGCAATAGCACGACTACTCATTCCTGTTGAAGAGAAAGCTTCGATCTGTCCTCTTTCACGATCAGTTAACTTCTTACCCTTCGCCATCTTCACAAAGATCACCAATACTTCGAAGAAACGTATGACAAATATGAAAATTGTAGCGTTGTCACAAGCTAGTAGTTGCAATGGTAATTACACGATTATATTATATTTATGTTTAAAAAATGACTGGTGGCCTTAAAGTTTTTACTCAGGCAGAAATACTAACTTTGTAAATAATTACATGTTTCTCATAATTATGTATTTACAAATTATGTTTACAGCATTTATTTCTTATCAATGAACTTTAATAATTAATATTATTTGAATCCCTTTTATTTCATTTTACATTTTCTTAAAAATTTTTACTGGCCTTAAAGTTTTTACTCAGGCTGTATATATATATATATATTGTTCTACCTAAAAAAGGAACTTAGATGTTTCTTTATTTTTACAAAACTGGATGTTTGATGTGGAATTATCTAAATTTGTAAATATTCTGCAGGTATTTAAAAAAACTAGTTCAAAAGTAATAAAGTACTGCTTGTCTTCAAAACTGTCTAGCAGCATTACATTTAGTTATAATTAATAAACACCTATTTATTTCTGTTAATACCTTTTCTTGTTCTCTTTGTAAGAAAAATATTTTGAATAATGAATGCAATTAACCTTAGCTGTATGTATCATTATTTCATTTAAAAATAGTAGTTTAATTCTTTCATATATCTATTAAATTAATTAATGGACATAAATATTTAAAAAAAGGAGCTTTTTACATTTATTAAATTAAATGATTTTTTTTAATCTTACGTAAATCTAAATTTTTATAGAATAACTTTTTACAAGAAAAATATATACTTAATTAAATATTTTACTTCTGTTCATATATTTTTCCTTTTTATTTACCAAAAAATTTTTTAAGGTGATAAACTTTATTTTATTAAATTTTTTTAATGTTCATAAAATGGATTTTAAACCTGAAACATGAATTTCTTTAATATTTTGAAATGAATTTATGTACCAATAATATTTTAATGCTATGTATTATGTTTATTTTTCATGTTATACACCATGTTTATGTTCAATAATATAAATAAAAAATGTTTCAACTTTTTCAACTATTAATTACTTAGTTGTAATAGCAGTAATATTAGATTTAATTATAAAGATTTCAAAATTTTATATTTTAAGGGAAAATATATGCATTCACACTCATTAAAATAATTTAAATGCATTTACATTAATTTATTTCATACAAAGCAACATTTAAATTAATTTTTTCTATTATACGGACTGGCAATTTTTTACATTGATGTAAAAAATTTTTTTTTTTATATTAGGGTTATTCTTAATCAAAATTTTTTATATTAATTAAATAAAATTAAAATAATTTATAATTGAAATAAAAATTTTTATTCTTAATCAAAATTTTTTATTCTCTTCATAAACTAAATTTATCAATAAATTAAAAATTAGGTTATAATTTTTCAAAGTTATATGCATATATATAATATTAATTCTTTCTAGTCATTGATATTAATTTTCTGAACACATTTCATTGTTTGGTTTATCTGTAAATGTTTTAAACAAAATTAAGACGGGTTCATAATAAATATTTCTTGAATGAAGAGAAAGGAAGGACAAACCCTGTAATTTATTTTCAATTTCTTGTAATATATTTATGGGGTAAATGACTTATGATTCTAAATTTTAAAGGTTTTTCTCAAACAAAACACAGTAACTTTAAAAAAAACAACAAAAAAAACTATGTGAATTTCAATGTTAGTGTGAAAATCCTTTATTTTAAGTGATTTTGTATAGATAACTACAGTAGTGCACCTAAACGAGGTTTTTGATTGAGGTATTTAAGGTTTTAAAAACTCTGGAACATCGTTTTAGAAGTTTGCTTTTGTACTGTGCAAAATTAAAATAATTATATGAAATCAAAATTTACTAATATAATATTTTAGATGTAGTGTGTTTTATAAAATTGTGAGTTTAAAATATTTAGAGAAACATTATAATTTTACTAATCTAATTATAAAGCAATATAATTTAAAAGTAATATAAACTAATATTTTAAATGCTATAATTCTCAAATACTATTATGTACATTTTATTATTTTTCGTTACAGAAATTTAAGTTAAAAACTTACAATCCTTTAACTAATTTTTTTTTTAGAAGTGAGATATTATTGCTACTATATGAATCTTACCTTATTATTATTTGGTGAAGAAAATTTACCTGCCATATTATTTCTCTGAAGGACAATTGAATCAACTTCTCATAATATGCATTATGTTATATATTTTTTGACAAATAGAATATTAAGCTTATCTCTTTTATTAAAATTAATATTAAGGTGCATCCTTGCAGTGTTTATTATATATTTACATGCTTAGTTTGATGAATCATTTAATGTTGGACGATTTTAGAGTGAATGGAAAAAAAGTCTTATACGTTAATTCTTGTATTATTAAATAGACACATAAAAATAATTCAAGGAAGTTTGAGTTTTGCTTATTTTTTGTAAATGTTTTGTCTTTATTCTTGTTTTGATCCATTTTCTAAAAGGGTTTATTTCATTTTGAATGATTTACATGGATGGAATTCATAATACATTAAATAATTGAAAATAGAGTAAAAGTTTTGAAATTAATCAGTTCTTTTTGTTTTTGCTGTGTTATAATTTTCCTGGTTTATTCCTTTTTCTGTATATTTCGGAAAGAATTAGTGAATATATAAATAGAAGACTAAAATTGACAACCAAAGAATAAATTAAGTAATGCATTTCAATAATTTTTTTTCAGTTAACTTTTTCTTTCAGTCCTTTTTAAATTTGCATTTTAATATATTTTTATTGCCTTTTATGCTTTTAAAAAAAAGAATTTAGTTTTGATATCTATTTTGTTTCAAGCATATTCTTGACCTTGATTATTTTTTAGGTTTACCAACTCCTGAAGACAACATTTATGAAGAAGTTGATTTGCATCAAATTAATCAGACTGATGAAGATTTTGGGGACACTGTTAGTTTTTTAGATTCTGAAGTTGGCATTGATCAGTCTGCTAGTTCTGCTAGTGAAGAAGTTGAGGAAGAAACTGGAGCAGCTAAACTTGCAGCTCGTTTTATTGGCAAAAAGAAAAAGAGCTCAAAAAAAGGAAAAGAAAATGAGGTATTTTATTTTTGTACAAACTATATATTTTAAGAATTTTATTCATTATTCTATTATACTTCTTTAATTATTTTAAAAGATTTGTTTATTCATTATTGAAGTACTATGATCAAAAGCACATTCTATTTGTCTAAATAATCTGTGTTTATTCATTTAAATCTATAATTTTTAGAAATTCAAAGATTAAATTTTTTTTTAACCAACATGTTAATTTAATTATAAAAGTTTATGTATAATTTTTAACTATAAAAGTTTGTTTCAAGATTTGGATACTGATTTTCAGGTTAAAATATGAACACTGAAATCAAAAACACTGTTTTAACTTTTAATAGATTTATTTAAGTTTTTGTATATTATTGGAAAAACTAGTTTATTTTCTGATGTAACAAAAAGTAATAATTTTAATTAAGTGTAATACATTGATGGCAAATTGTTTTATCTATATAAAAAAAGTTATTTCAGTTTCAAAACATAAATAATTTTATTATCATTATCATTATTAAAAATAGTTAAAATATGTGTTGAAAACTTAAAATTATTTTAATAATGAACATAATTATTTAAATCATAAAAATCTATTGTAACTCGTATTTTTAATACAGGTCTGGCAGTCTAAATTCATCATTTTGCAAGTCAATTGAATTTAGATTCGAATGATTAAAAATTAATGAGCCAAATTAAGATTCCATTTATATTTAAGTTCATGCACATATGTTATGTACATATGAATATGCATGTCTATATAGGTAGCCAGGTTCTGGTAGGGGTCAAAAAGTATGTTTAAATATGCATTATTCTGCATTTATTTGATCTTTCATTTTGTTGTTTTCAACACAAAATTAATTCATTTTTTCAGAATAAATTTTTCCTTTTTCCTATTTGATAATGCTTATTTCATTGCAAAATATCTCATTTAGATTTCATTTAGTCTTTGATAATTAGTTGTATTTTAGTTTTTCGAACAACCTCAAAGTGCAGTGCCATCTTTTCCTTACACAATAAATAAGCAATATATATATCAATCAATATATTAAATTTTATTGCATGAAGGAAAGATGTTGGGATGAGAAAATAATTATTACTAAATAGGTGAAGGAGAATTAAGGTTTTTATATTTAAACTTATAATAAGATTATATATATTTATAGCAAATTAAAGTTGTATATAGTTATTTTCCTGGTAGAAAGTTAAATATATACCTGGTAGAAAGTTATATATATATATATATATATATATATGACTTACTAAGTAAGTAGTAGTTATATATAAGTACAGATTTCTATAACACAAATTTATATTTCGGCAAAACAGATAATTTTTATTCAGAAACATGAGTGCAAGTAAAATCTAATTAGCTTTTTATTGACTTTTACTTAAAGCTTATTATGGAAAAATATAAAATCCCTTTTAGTTAATAAACTTAAAAAAATGGAAGTTAGTTAAGGATGTTATGTAGAATGCCGTTTGCTTAGATTTTTAATAGCTTCAAATTTTTCATGTTTTTGACTTTGAATCAAACATTATTTTTTAAATAAAATCAATCCAAAAACTTCATTTTGTTAACAATATGTTTGTACTGTATGAATTATATACATGAGAAAGTAGAAGCATGATTAAATAAATATTGATTACGTAAATGCTACAAAATTTAAGGTTATAGAAATATCAAACAATTGAATAAAACAATTTTAAAATAATAAATAATAAAAAAAAAATTTTAAGTAAAATTTTTAATAATTGCTAATAAGGTAAATTTTTTTGTGAGAATGCATAATAATGATAATAATTAAAATAACTAGTTAAACAATATCTCTTATTGGAGTCAATTTTCAATAAATAAAAAAAGATGAAATTGCATTAAAATTCACAGGTAATAATTATGCTGATAACAAATATTGGAATACACCAAATACATTCAATGATATTACTGAAGTGGTGTTACTGATTTCAAACATAAGCTATATGTTGGAAATCTGTATTTTGATGTTTGAAATCGAGATTGCATTAACATCAATATTTTAAATTGGAATTCTGTTAATTAAAGAATATAGAAATCAGATATGTGATTGTAGACTTAAATCAACATTTTAATATATATCGATTTAATTCTCAGGCCTAGTTTGGTGATACATGTTTATCAATATTTATGAATGTATGCAAGTATATGCATACAAACATCCACACACTGATGCATATATTCATATGCATATACATGCAAATTACACATATATACACATACTTATGCATAGATTTATATATGTGTACTATGTATATCTGCATTATATTACACTTATAGATATGCAGTCTCGTATATATATTTGTCTATATATACATGTGTACATTTGCATATATATATACACACACACACACTCACACGTATGGTCGTATATACGAACCTATATGTATAATTGCATTTATTTCTATTTGTTTCTCTTTTCATACATAGATGATTACTTATGTTTACATTTGTATAGACATAAATATATAAATAAGCAGCATAAATCTTGACTCGTACCAGTACATGATTATTAATGAAGATGTACATACAGTCAGTTGGCTATGGAGACATATGAGACAGTTATGGAGACATTCAGTCTTCATAACCGTATATTGTGCATTCTCGTATATAAATAAAACCCTAATTTTCAAAAGGGTAACTTTGAAATATAGAGTTTTATTGCAGAATGTTGGTCTTGGATTACCAAACTTATAAGAGATACATTCAAATGAATATTGAATAGCTAGAGGAGTTAAAAAAAAAAAAAAAAAAAAAAGAAAATGATTTTGATTTGAATGAATTCCGTTCTGCATTCCTGTAAATGTAATGAATAATGTTATAGTAAAAAATTATGAAATGATTCTTGTTGGGTTCTATAATAGAATATTCATCATATTTGATCAAGTCTTGAGATAGAAGTGTGTGACATTTATATTATTTGTAAAGCTTTTGATCTCACAATAAGTAATTTAATATTAGATCTACTAAAGTAAATATAGGGAATCATTTTTCTCTGTATATGATTTTATGAATTTGAACTGTGCATTATTATATATCATGATTACTGTAAAGTTTTCAACTAGCATCATATTTCATGCCAGCTAGATTTAATTTATAATTGAATATATTCTCATGATTGTTCTTTAGCATATTATATTGTTTATATAGTAGGTATATTTACTAGCAAATTTTGTTATTGAACTAATTGCCCATTGTGGCAATTAAGATTTGTGTTTTATTATAAAATGATAATTTGTATTTTTTGAACTTGTATTAAATTGAATAAAATCTTGAAATTTTTAAAAATATTAGTTATGCTTAGCTATGTTACAAAGTGGAGATTCAGAATTGAATTTGACATAATCTAATATTACATTAACTATTGACAATAATAATTTTTGTATACGATTTAGCACCTTCCATAATATTAAGCTATTAAAACTAATTATTATTAACTAATTAAATTGATTTTCCCATAAAGAAAAAAAAAATTAAACTGTCTTAAGAATCATATTCCTCTAAATTAATTTAAAAATCTGTTGTAAATTATTTTAATGTTATTTTTTTCTGTTTAGGGTATTACTGGTGGTTTTACTAGATGGTTTTCTACAAGAAAAAAAGAATATGAATTAGAAAAGTGTGTCAATAAAATTAACAGGCATTCACAAGGTAATTTGTTGCTTGATAAAAAAAAAAAAAAAAAAAAAAAAAAAAAAAAAAAATATATATATATATATATATATATATATTTACACATAAAAAAAAATTAGGTATATTTACAACAGTGTTTCTTAACAATTTTTTTTTTGTATAAAGTATCAATAATTTAAACTACTAATGATTTTTAGCCATTATATCATCAATCTGAATGCATTAGTTAGAAGAAAAAACTTCTGATTATTAGCTATATTTATAATTTATTTTGAATAATTATTACATATAAATGAAAGAGTAATATTACAGGTGAGAAGACTTAATTTAAGAAATTAAGGCATTTGTGAAGTTCTTTAATGATTTAATTGCAAGGAATTTTATCACACCTTACATCATTTTCTTTCATAGAGTAATTTCCAAATCATTTTGAAACAATTGAATTAAATATATTTTAAAATCTCTCAATGGTAGTTATTTAGCTGGTTGATATATTACCCCAGTCATTGATATTAAGTTACTTTTAACATAACATTATTTTTCACATTTTTTAGTTCGAAAGTGCAATATTTTGAAATTTCCTCTTTTGCCAAGTTTCAAAATTTGCTTCATGAACAAAGTTTGATAATTTGGTTTGAATTATTGCAGTTTTTATATATTTTATCAATATTTAATACAAGATGTAGATTTGATTGTATTTTCTTATTTCTATTATAAATCTTAAATGTTCAAATTAATCTTAAGAAATCTACTAAACCCTGTGAAGAAATTGTTAATTTATGTATATTGTGTGGAAAAATATTATCACAAGCTAATCATTGACAGTGCTCTATGCAGATGAAGATGGGTATGTGGATGTAAAAATACCAAAGAAACAACGTCCACCCCTGTCTCTTCCACCTATGCCACCTGGTCTTAGTCCAGAAAAAGTGAGATTTTATTGTTGAACTCTTTTGAGTGTTTAAATATTAATTTGTCTTTGTGATAAATAAATTTCTCTATTTAGATGAAAAGAAGATATATAATTGGAAGCATTGTGGACAGTGAAAATTCCTATGTTAATTCTTTACAAAGATTAATACGAGTAAGTATATTTTGATATTAGAATTATACATTAATTTCTTTGCAAGCATGATGTACCCACGTTATTGCTGGACTTTTATTATATTTATTTCTATTAATTAGACAAGTAAGGTATTCAGCACAAATTAGTATTCAGTTTTTAGTCCAGACATGATGGTGTGTTGTGTATTTTAAGGAAATATAATGAATTTAAATGTTAAAGAGTATGTTGAAGAAATTTCATTGACTTCCCCCCTTTCATTGAATACCACAAATTTGATTATCATATTAAAAATGAGTGACTTGAAGAAGGTACATGAATAAATACATTTAATAATTACAATTGTGTAATGAAACATAGACAAATGCTGCACTTTAAGTTTTCAAAGAGTTAGCAGAATTGGTGTAAAAAAATTTTATATTGCAAATACAAATTTTATGGTAATGATTAGTCTCTATCTTAATATTTACTAACAAATAGTGTAATATTCACTGGTGAACTAATGAGTAAATTCTTCTGACTTTAGTTAACTTTTTTTTTGTTATTTCCTGGTGTTACATAATTGATTTAGAATTCAATTTCCAAATAATTTTTACACTCTAATTGTCTTGATAGAAAGTTATTAAAGGAAAAGATTTTCTAAGTAAACATTATTTCCTACATTTATGAAATTATGGAAATCACACAAAAATACATGACGTCTGTAGCCATTTGCCATCTTTTTATATTTATGAAAATAATTAAATTTATAAATTAGATTGATTTCTGCTGTGAAGATTAAATTTTTATTTATTTATATTAAAACAGACTGATTACTCACTCAACTTGGAAACCGAGAAAAGTCAGCGAATTTGATCCTGACTGTTGTCAGGAAAAACTGGGAAAAGTCAGGGAATTTTCGAAGAAAATGCTCGAAAAATTTGCAAAATAGTAAACCTTTTTGAAACGTGAGGAGAGTGGACGGGGACTTGGCGAAGTCTGTAAAAACATGGTGGGGAGGGAAGATTGAAGATTTCTGCTTTCCACCACACTTTTAATGAACAGTATCCATATTTTCAAGATATCGTCCAACAAACCGATTTTTCGTTGGCCGCAGAACAAGATTATCAATATCGCCCGGTTTTGAAGTTTAGTTTTTCAGTGTCGTTAGTACAATTTTCAATTTATTGATAAAAGGTTGGAAAATTTTAGCCTTCCCTCATATTAACAATGAATTTTTTTTCCTTAATTAATTAGGGAAAGATTTGGAGTAAAGAAGCATGAGTGAACATGAATTATTGCTTTACCAAAAAGAGAAAATGTATGACCATTAAAAAAAAAAATCAAGAATACTGTATAGCATTCGATACTTGTTATAAGTTAAGTTTAGTTATTTTTAAATATATTTTAAAAATAAATTTTATGAACTCAAAAAAATTGGAATGTTTTTTTTATAACTTAAAATTTTTGTATAGATATTTTTCTTTTGAATTTGAAAATAGTTACAAAAGATTCTTCGGTTGTTTTGCCCGCTTTAAAAAAGGTTTTGCTAGCTGGTATTCTTCCCACACTCTCCCTCCTCATGACATTCTTAAAAAGTGTAGAGAAATTAATCCTTCACCTGATTTCCCAAATTTATATATATTTATCCCCCTCTTCTTTTTTGTTCTAATTGCAATGCAAAGAAGAAAACTTTTTTGATGGTGTGTAGTCGGCCTAATTGCACAGATGTTGATGTTATGTTTGTTTATTTAATAGGAAACGCGTATCATATGCATGAGTATATATTTTATGGGAATCTGTTATTTTTTCGACATATTCAGTTAGTAGCTATATTGTTCTAATAAAATCATTTAATTCCTTAAAAACTTTTTTGATTTAAAAAAGAGTGTTCTGTTATACTGTTTGTGTGATTATAAATATTAGCATGACTAATTAGCTAAAAATTGCATTATTTTTTGTAAAAAAAAAAAAAATGTCTAAAAATGATGTCAAATTTAAAAATTTCTGTTGAAAATCTATAAGAAAAATGTATGTGTTAGTTTAAATAGCTAAAATTACATTGTAATTTCATTTAACTGGTATTGGAGGTATTTTAAACTCTGAAATAATAAAAACAATACTCAGCTTTATAAGATAAGATCTTCACACTCCAAGTCATTGAAACCTGGAAAGCTGAACCTGAAATTTGAAGAAAAAGTTGAACAGAGTTGAGCAACTAAAGAAATTGCAGAGAAAAAACTGTTCCATGATGGTCATTAAGAAACAGCTTTTGAACAAGGAGGAAATTGAAGTGATAATGAAGTTCATTCATTAAATATGGTTAGACTCTTACATATGAACAGTTTGGCTTCCATAATTTTTTTTAGAAATTTATTGATATGCTAGGCTTGCGCCTGTAGAACGAAAAAAATTTTTTGCTAAACCGTTTTTTAAACTTTTAGTTCTGTCTTGTTCTTCCCAAACATATATTGGGTCATGCCCGTCAGATCTAACATTGAAAGCTTAAGTGAAAGAGTAATATCAAATTAAAAACATAAAAATTGTAAAATTAAATTTTAATTTAATACTTTACAGATAGTAGTAAGAGTGCTAGAGATTATAAATTATGGTACGATGCGCTTAAAATATTTTTAAATGAGGAGATTGCTTGAGTTTTTGCTGCTAAAAACATTTTAAAAATTATGGATTTTAGGAAATAATGGGCATTTTTCAGATACTGGAACTAGGAAATGTTATGCACGTTACCCTTATTTTTTTCAGAAAAAAATATGGAATTTTTATGTCCATTCCCAAAAATATTAAATTCTTATATTAGTTGTGCTTCATTATAAGAGTCTTATACATACATTTTTATTAAATGTGGGAATATTGTTTCATTTATTTAATGGGGTTGCAATTATTTGTGTGGTACTTTATTTGCTGCGTATTATCAAAATTAATTTTGAAAAATTTTGGTTCTTGCTATATTTTTTTAATATAGAAAATATTTATTAAAAGTTTTTGAGATATATTTATCTAATTTTTCCCAATATTTTAAAATATTACATTTTTTTAAACTCTATTTACTTTTCTATGCCTTCCTTGGATCATATTGTAATAGAATCCTCAACCTCTAACGGCTATATAAGTCTGGGTCTGACTATAATGCATTCGGCTTTTTCCTCCATGGTTGAATGATACAACTGTATTTTTACATAACATAATAAAAAAAACCAAGTTTTGTTTTTACCTTCACTTGCCAGACCCAAATAGCCATGTTAATCGAAAGAGGTTGGCAAAATCAGTACACGATGGAATAATTAAAGCACATAATTGTTTAATGAGTTCCAAGAATCTGAAGAGCGTGACTCTTAAGAGTTACAACTATTTTTAAATAATAGATTTAACACTGCTTGGTGCAAATAAAAATATGAAAATGGAAAAAAGTTATGAATAAAGAGTTATGTTTAGTATGAAATAACTGATAATGTCAACGAAATTGAAGAATTAATATTAAAAAATACAAGAACTTGTTTTCCAGCATGCATTTTGCCTCATAAATTTCACTTATGATGGTGTTAAGACTGTGCTTAAAACACTGATTTGCAAGACTAGAATAATTAGCGTAATCACTTGGCAAGGTAAAACATTTCTATAAAACCTAAAAGAACTATATTGTTCTTATTTTATTTCAGACAATTCTGTTACTGTAATTTTATTTATTTATTCCTCTATTGATTTATTGCAAAATATAATTTTGTTCATAATCTGAAAGTTCTCCATCCTACAATTTCACTTGCATGCCATTCTTTTGACCCGTAATTGTTAATCCATCCCCTCCTATTGTTGACCATTTGTTCATAATTTGAAAATATTTGTTACGTTTTACAAGGTTAAAATTTAAGTTAATAAATGTTATTAATCACTGATGTAGTATAACTTTTATGTTCTTAAGATCTTTAAAATAGCTTACATGGTATCCCGGTTTTATATAAATTACCTAGAAATTTTAAAATTTCACTGGAAAACCAGGAAAAGTTGGGGAATTTTACTTTGACTGCAGAGTGGCCCCCTGTAAAAGATGGTTTATTATAGCGTTTATCAATATTAAATATGGTAAGACTAAGATCAAAACACATCTAGTGTAGATTATAGTTACTTAAAATATTGATTTGCCAACATTAAAATAAAACGGTGAATTATTATGCTTTTCAAATTCCATTGATATAAATCAATATAAAATTTTTTCTTGTTAAAGAACTTAAGCTTGTGTTATTGGCATCTTTGAATCAACTGATTGTATTTTGTTAAGGGTACATATAGCCTGCATAAAATCATCTATTAACAATTTTGTGTTATGAAATTCTTAATTGTTCTGTTATGAGATTCTTTTTAACCATTCAAAAATGGATAACATTGTTACACATATATTATTCAGTAATGAAAGCAGCAGTGTTGAAATTGTTTTTAATTTTTATGGGTTTTCTTTGACTGTAAAGCTAATTTAATTTTTTTTGCAATTTTTTTAGGATTACAAACATCCTTTAGAAGATTCCACACCACCTATAGTTAGTTCCAATAAAATAAGCATTATGTTTCATCGAGTCGAACAAATTTTACAATGTCATAATATTTTTGGAATTGCTCTCATTCAATGTGTACGTCAATGGGATCAGGAAGAAAAGATTGGAGATGTTTTTGTTGCTTCTGTAAGTAATTTTGAATGTTTAATGCTTCACAAACAAAGTTATCAAATGATTGTAAAATAAGACAACATGTAGTTTTGTGCAACCACTTGATCGAGAGAGAATTTTTGATAATTTTATTTCGAGAAGCTTTGCATTTTTTTTTTTTTACTGTATTTTTTAATAAATGAATAAAGATTTTCTATGCTTCAACATATGTTTAAAAAAAAAAAAAGGTTAAAATTTCAAAACGGTACAATTTATTGGTTATCATTGTGAATTGAATTATGAATTTTATGAAAATAACAATAGCTGTTTTTTTTCCCCTATCGGTGTCTTTCTGATAATAAGGCATTAAAAATAAAAATTTTCAACTATTTCATATTTTTAGTTAATACACAAACTAAAAATATGGATTAGAAATAGAAATATTGGATTAGGATTAGAAATATTGGTCAGTCAAGGTTAGTAACATTCTGGCTGAACTTCACAAATTTCTAGCTAAGTGTTAAAAAAACAAGCTGTGTAATTTGTTATGTGAAATATGGAGATAGGAGTACTCTCAGAGGATTAGAAACAATGTATTTACCTGTATCATTCACAAGAAAAGAAATTTCTCTGTAGTGTAACTATAGAGACTTTACTTCATTATGGCTTGACTATAAAGTTTTATTTAACATTCTGTTTAGTTGTGTAGTCCTATTTTTGGAAGAAATTGTTGCAGATTATCAGTGCAGAATTTGATCCATAGAATCCATAGTAGATGATGATTGATTATATTAATTCTGCTTTCAAGTTAAAATATATTGAAATCTTCCATTTATAATCGTTGTATATGAAGGCTTTAAATTTTTTAAAAATTAATCTCTAATTTATCACTTCTCATTAAAATTGATTTTCCTGTATACATTTCATTGTAAAATAATTTAATATTTAAAGAGAGAGATAGAATGATCAAAACTGAAAAGTTAATGAACAGCACCATTTCTAAATAAGCTATGCATTTGACAACTAAGTCATTAGTCTATTTGCTTTCGTATATTTGTGCAGTATAGTATGGTTAAAAATTCTTTAGAACATTATATGTTGAAGTTTTAAATAAAGAAAGGACTGTTATTTTTCTATTGCACACTTTTATAATTCCAAGATGTAAGTAAGTAATTTCATTTTGAAGTTGAATGAATTCCTTGTTCAAATATGTAAATTTTACAGTTGTTTCATTGACACTCTAGCTGGTGACTTTTTTATTTTCTTTACATTTTTGTGTATATGTGTTGCATGCATAAATTAAAATTGCTAGTCATTATCCTCTTTACACTTAATGGAGCTTACAACAAATTATTGTAAATTTAATATAAAACATCTTTTGTTTATCTGTATTTTCAAATAAAAGTATATAAAACTTAATTGATGAAGATTAATTTCCTTTACTCTTTAATATGTTAGTGATCTCTAGATGCAATAATTTTATCCAAAAGTGCTATCGAAACGAAATGCACGTTTAGTGATATTGATAGATTAATTTGAATTCCTTAAATATTTTATTCAGAAGTTTTTTCTACTTATACCAGGATTAAAATAAAATAAAATAAAATAATAAAACTATACCAAGTTTCTTTTTAATTGCAAGCATTTAGAAATGAAATTTCATATTTTATGCTAATATAGTTCTTATAAAATGTTATTTTGTAACTTTTAAACTTCTTCCAATTAAAAGTGATTTTGGTAAAAAGGACTTGAGAGAGAAGATAATATACAACTTAATCTACAATATAATTTCTATATATTTCCGAGCGGGAAATTTTTTGAAGAGTTCAAATGAAACAACGAAGAGAGTGAGAATAAAACCAACTCAAATCCATCCAAGAAACCAACCATTATAATTTGTTTGCACATGGTTAAAAATTATTGAATTATAAATAGATTATTCTGCTGTAAGTATCTACAATATTTGAAAAATGCAAAATTTAATTAGAAATCTTTATACAAAAGGCTAAGAATCTTTTATGTAAAGAATTTTTTTTTTCTTCATTTGAATGTTTTTGTTGTTGTTGTTGTGTCCCATAAATTTAAGTTGTAAAAGGCTCTACTGCACATTTTTAATTATCTGCTCATTAAAGTTCTTAATACTTTTATTTTCTTTTCAGTTTTCCAAAGTTATGGTGTCTGACATTTATAGTGATTTTATAAATAATTTTTCTTTGGCTATGGAGACTGCAAAGCAAGCATCTAAAAATAAGTCTGCTTTTGCCGACTTCCTAAAGGTTCTTTTCTTTTTTTTGTTCAGTAAATAATATACAGAATACTTAAAAATAACTTTTTATGTTATTCCCACAATTTTTATATTTAAATTTTGTGATAAGGACAATGCAGAGTTAACACATTAAATTCCCCCTAACACACATTACCTTTAATAATATATAAAGTTCACCCAATTAGACTGTGTTTATGGAATTTTATTGAGGAAAAAAATAAAATGACTGATTTAAATTATATTTGTATAAAATTTCTCTGTCATGAGTAATCCATCATCAAATTTTTACAATAATTTCATACATTAAAAATTGCTCATATAAAAAAAAGTGCAATTTTTTTTTATCTGAACTACTTAAAAGGAATTCATGTTTCATTCTCAGTTTTCTCATGTCTTGGAAATTTTCTGATATGATTTTTTACATTTCTTATATATATTTAAAGAAAATTGCTTATGTGTGTTAAATAAACTGTATGTTTCTATTTATATATTACATTTTAATAAAAGTTCTGAATGTCCTCATAAAAAATCTTGTGTATTCTTATGAAGATGCTTAATGAAGTTAATCTGTAAACACTCAATATAATGCACATTATACACTGCTTTTATGTATATTTTTTAAATTTGTTATAGGTGAAACAAATTAATAGCCCTGACAGGCTTTCATTTTTTGGCCTTATGGTTAAACCAGTTCAACGATTTCCTCAGTTTATCTTGATGCTTCAGGTTTGTAATTTTTTCCTTTCTTTTTTATAAGTATGTAGAATTATTTATGACAAAAAAAAAAAATTTAGAGATATCTGACAAAAAGTATTTAGCTATATGAATTGCATCAACCTATTTTGTGTTTGCTTTTATTTTGCTAATTCATTATTTGAATTGAAATAATCTCATTATTTCTGGAATTTTTATAAGTTTGTAACTTATATGCAGATAGTTTGAGACTCTATTTCGTTTCGGGGTTTTTAATTTTTTTTTTTGTTCAAATAGAAACAAGCCTTGAAGTAATCTGGAATAGATATTTAAATTATTAATTTTTTAAAAACGAATATGCTTATGTATGTCAATTAAAGTAAATATAATAAACTTATCTGATTATGAAATACATTGAATTGCTGTTTTTTATGACAATTAAAAATAATTCTTAAATTATTATTTTATTTAAACAAAAATATCATTTTGTATACTTATGCTTGTTATTATGAAACAGAAATTCTTATAATTTTTTAATGAAAATGTATGCTTTTGAATATCTTTCAAATTCCAAAAATTTGGTGATAAAAGTATAGAAAATGTTAAGTTCATTTAAATTTAGTATATTGTAAAAGCTTAATAAAACAAATTCTTTTTTGCTGATCTTCGTTTATTATTTTTTTTGAATTGATGAAATTTAAAGCTGTACAACTATATATGGTTTGCATCAAATTATAATTTCTTAACTTTTTCTGAACAAGGAAAGTATTAAATTTAAAAAAAAAATCTTCTTTTTGATTTCTTATAAATATATATATATATAAAAAAAAAATAGTGTAGTAAAGTATTCATTTTGAATAGGATTTGTTGAAAGAAACCCCTCCCGGCCATCATGATCGCATGTCTTTGCAAATGGCTTTAACGCAGTTAGAATCCTTGGCTGAAACATTGAATGAAAGAAAACGAGAAGCTGAGCAACATCATGCTGTTAGAGAAGTGTTGAAGCATCTTGGAAAGTTTTCCTTTAAATCTTCTACTGATCGAGATCACTTCCTATTAAGACAGGATGATGTTATTCAACTTGTGAGTATTTCAATCTTTTATTGTTGTATTTATCTTAATTGATTATATTTATATTTAAGGATCGCAGATAAAATTTATATTTGATTATTTCATAAACCTGAATTTTTAGAACTTCCAATTAGTACATTAAATTGAAATTTGTTTGAAGTGTTTTCATGGAAGCAATTTTTCATTAAGATAAGGAAAAAATTTGCATTTCAAAATGTTGCTTTTAATGTTCATTTTATTTTTGAGGAATTCTCGTTGAATGATTGTGTAAGCTGTATTACGCATGATAAAACTTGGTTGATCATAATTTGATATGAAATATTATTTTTCCTCAAAACTCCCTTATAAAGCACTTCTGTTTAAACTGTTTTAATATTCTTAAATATGATTTAATGGAATATTTTGGAAAATCTTGGAAGTTAAAATTTTTTTCATTAAATATATAAGAGCATAAAGATATGAATAATAATTATACTGTTTATTGTATTTTTACTTGATATTTGTTAATGATATTGTATTTAAAACTTTATAATGCAACTGCAAATAAAGATGTTTAATGTATAATTTAATTCACATGAAAATTGTCAGATTCCTTTTATGCTTATTTTGTGTTAATTTATTTTAAATTTGATAAATATTTTAGTTTTGTATTGCTAAGTTGTAATTTTTGATTATTGAATTTTAATATTTCTGCTTACAGCAGTTAGATCAGAATGGACTTGTTGTTAAGTCTAAAGAAAGAAGGCTCTTTCTTCTTAATGATCTCTTAGTATCTGTAGCTGTTACTCCACGGTAAGAGTTTAAGAATACGTATATGTGTTTAATTAAAAAAAAAAAAAAAAATGAATTTTATTTATATCTTTCTAAACAAAGCTTACTTCAATTTTTTGAATTGATTAATTTATTATTATAGAAGTAATGATGGTATTTTAAATGGAGAGAGATTAAATTTAAAATGGGCTGTACCTTTGCAAGATGTGGAAGTTCATGATGATATAGCTGTGTCGACTAAAAATCTGATCTCATCCAGCCGTACTAAAAACTTCGGTAGTCGCAGTTTGGAGCGTAACTCAGGTGAAAATATTAAGGAATTAATTTAATTTTAGGCATTAAGTTTATAGCATTGTTATGATGTTTTATTTTGCTGTTCTGGTTTTTTAGATGCAACATGCGATAAAACGTTATATGATGAACTGAGAGATTTTGTACATGATAAAGATATTATTAGCCGTATTGAAGCTTTGGTGTCGTCCTTGAGAGGTTCTTATGCTGTATGTTTTTTTTTTCTTTTTTAAGTAAACTTCATTATAATAAAATATATTTCTGTGTATATAAACCTAACTCATGCACTTTTATTTTTAATATTTAGTTTCTTTTAAGAGTTACTTTCTATATGTAAATTTTTAACCTAAAACTGCAAACTAAATAAAATTTTTGAAAATTTAATGAAATATGTTAATTTAAATATTCGTAAATTTTTAGTAATCTGAAAAATGCATTCTAATTTTTCTATTCTTATATTTAATTCATTTTATATCTGTTTTATATGCCATTTAAAAATATTTTTTAATGTTTTAGGAACTCTTTCTAGGCTACTTAATTACAAGTTAGCATAAGTAAAATTTACCTGAAATATTTAATTTTGTTAAGACTTATAAACTCATAATTGAAAACATTCCTGGAAATAACATTTAAAATATTTTTTTACTTTATTTGGTACATTGAAATCAACATTGATTAGTTATTATTAAAACATATTACTGAATCATAAATTTTTTAATTTTTCAGAGTTTGAGTGTTGATATTCTACAAAGCATATCAGCTTCCATACAGGATTCAGTTCGACAAAAATGTGAAGAAATTAGTCTTTTGGATAGTTGTTGTTTACAACTTGCTGTACCTGTACGATCAAGGTAAAACAATTTTTTTTTAAATAAAATAAAAATGCTGGAAAAAAAATTGTCAACAAGAACTAATTGAGTCTATTTAACTTTCATTCTTAAAATCTTAAGATTTGAATTTAAAAACTAAACTTTTAATTTTTAAATATTATTTGACTATCCCAATCAAGGTTTTTCTAAATTTGACACAAAAAAATAAAAATAAAACATTAACACCTAGTATTAATATTTGGCTTTTAAAATTTTTATTAATTTCATATTGGTTTTAATAATTACATATTTTATAAGTTTAATAAATTTTTATCAAAATTAAATTTTAACACTTTTATTTTCTTAAAATTATTTTAAAGCTATTTATTGGTTGGCACTACCTACTGATGTTTGTACAGTAAAAAATTTTTTTGTGAAAGGAAGATGTTAATTGAATAGTTTTTAATGTAAGATCTTATATTGGTTTTTAATTGTAAGCCATTTACAAGTTTTTCATCAAACTTATATTTGTTGAGGACATAGAACTTAAATGATATAGAATTATTGAAAAAAAACCAAAAAACATTTCACTTTATAAGTATATGCTTAATATATTCTAATATATGGTTAATATAGCAATATTGAATATATTTGTCAACAAGAACTAAAGACCTAAACCAGGTATAGAATTTTTATTAGAGTTTTGAATTGAATTGAATTGAATTTAAAGGAAAGAGAAAGTTATGTTTTATTTCTTATTGTAATTTTAGTCCTTATCAGTATCATGTTAAATTGGTTTTGTATTTACAGAGAAATGTTGAATTAAAACACAAGCTTTTATGAAATTTGGCCATTATGTTAAATGCAGTATAATTAATATTTATTTTTGAAAACAAGTACAACAAAACATGTTGAAACAGAGTTCATTAATCTAACAAAAATTCCAAGTTGCAGATCTTTTAGCCGCTAAAAAATATTACCAAGTGCACCACGGAGAGGTAGATCTTCTGCGCACCCATTCTATTTCTATAATCTTATATGTTTGTGTTATCCCACTATATTGTCCTTCTCAGTTGATTGTAGTTGTGTGCAATAAATTTTGTGCTGCCATAAATCTTTAAATTAAAATACTTTTTTTTGAATTGCTTTCAAGTCAATGTTACAAATGAGGTATAAGTGTTTATTTTTCTAAAGTTAATTTCTTTCTGATATTTAAAGTTATTAATATTTAAAAAATTTAATTCTGGCATCTGACTAATACACATATTTCCTGAGTATTTTAAAAGCTTTTATAACATTTTATTTGTATGGTACTAGCATTTATTTAAGAAAATTTCAAATGATGTAGCATTTTATAAATTTTAGTTAATTTCATATCTTGAAGAAAATTATAAAATGTCAATTAGCGGCAAATTAATGTAAATATTAATTTTTAATGTAAATTAACTAAATATAGAAACTAACTTACTTTTATTGAATGCCAGTCATGACTACTATTAATTTCATATTTTCTATCTTAAAGTCATATAATTCTATTAATTGCTTGCATTTAGTTATGATTTTAAATAAATAAATGAAAATGTAATTTGTAATGTTTTTAATTTGTTTTTCTGTTTGTAAAAATTGAAATTTCCTTTATATTTTTGCTTATACTTTATTTGAAAATAGGTCCAACAAAGAAAGCATATGCTTTCAAATGTCAAATCCATCTGTAAAGCGTGATTGGACTACTGATTTAAGGCTTGCAAAGTTAGCATTAGGTAAGAATACAATTAAATATTTAAAAAGGAAATCAATATATCAATACAATCAATATTTAAAAAGGAAATATTTAATTTTGTTTTAGATATATAGAATGTCTAGGCTGAATGTATAAAAAAATAATAGTTTATACAGAGAGAAACACTGATGATTATTTATGAATATTTGTAGTGGTAAGGAGGGAAATGCCAAATTTTGTTGTTATTGAAGTTCAATATGAGCACCATTAGTAGCTCTACAGATATGCAAATATTAATCGGCCTCCAGTGTTTAATAGTGTTTGGGGTCTTATTAAATCAACTGCAGCACAAAGATGTGGCATCAAATAATTTGAAATGTGAACTTTTGTTGGTACAAAATCATTTTAATAAAGCCACAAAAAAATTGGATTGCCATATATCTGAAAATTTAAGAGACCAAGCATTGGGGCCTCCTCTTGAATCTATAATCTGGGAAAGGTCTTATTCAAATATTTTTTTAACATCTCCATTAAAGTTTTAAGTTGTATATTTTTGCATTCATTTCATTTCTCACTATGATAATGTGCCACACAGGGATTAGCTGCTTCTGTTTCTCAAATCGTTTAAATAGTGAAACCCATCTGATAGGGAAATAACTTAAAAAAATTATGAAGTAAACTAGTAAAATGCAATAGATTTAATTGTATGCAGTTGTCTTATGGTACTTATTTGATAGATTATAATTAAGGTACATGGTATGTATAAAAGTTATGCATAAAATAGAATAGTATTTCTAACATAAAGCCAAGCATCATTAAGAACAAAAAATTTATGATGAAAATAAATTTTTCATTGTTTGTTCTTCTAAATATTATGCAATTATTTAACAGATCCAAATAACACTCCTGCTTGGGATATACCTGAGCAAGAAAAACGACCCAGCAGTAAAATGCCTCTTTTTGTAAAAACGTTTCCTGTGTTCCAGACATCATGTTCCTCAGAAGTAAGACTAATTCAAAATTTCTTTATGAAAAATACTTTTTATAAAAAATATTACATATTTTTGAATAAATGTGATTTTCTAGGTTAAATGTGGATGTCATTACATTGTCAATAGTTGCTCAGTTCCTCAGCAATATTTATGGTTATGTTCATGCGATGGTGTTAATAGTCATCTTGTTGTAATGGCTGTACATTTGACTCATCTACGACAAGTAGCTGAATATCATCTTAGTGAAACAAAAATTATTGCTATTGAAGCAGTGCCTGGAATGCAGATGGAAAAAGGCTGCCCTGATCCTGAAAGTTCAAGCACTGGTCTGAATTCTGTTTCTACAGTAGAAACAGTTTGGATGGGAACTGAAAGTAGAAAGTATGTCCATTTTGTGTATATTCTGTTTGTGATCTAGGAAATTCAGATTTTAAATGTAAATCTTTGCTGTTATAAAGCCTTTTAGAAGTTATGAAATTCTGATAATTGTTAATATTTATCATTCCTATATGCAGATTACATAGCTCTCTTAACCCTAAATTTCCCAATGACATCTTATGGGTTATGAAAAGGATGAAGAATCAAACTTTTTTTCTATCGATAGTTAAAGTGGGTTTCTTTACAAGCAGATAAAGAAATTAGTTTTTAAGTAAAATATTTTATTGTATTTCACAACACAATATTATATAAATTTTTCTCATTAAATAAGAAATAATTGCAATCATTTTTTTATTTTATTAACTAATGTTTCTTATGATGCCCATTTTAATCATTTTTAATATAATTTCTTATACGAATTGAAAATTTGATTTTGCTATCTGCTACTGCAAAAGCAGAAGTATTAAAAGTTACTTGCTATATATGCAAATGCATCTTTTTAGAGTTTTTTTATTGCTTTTGACTCTTCATTTAAATGGAATCTATTTTGAGGTGTTGCTTTTTTAAGTGCTAAATTAGCCTGTCATATTTTCATTCATTCCTTGGCTTAATAATTTCAGGGTACTCATATTAGAAGGTTCCTGCCCAGAAAAATGGGAAGAAATTGGCAACACAGTTGTTCCTGCATCTATTCTTCAGTTAAAATATCACTGGGATCAAGTATATATTGCTTTATCTAATGGAACAGTCGTTATATACCAAAGAGAAGGAGGTATGTCTTATTCATTTAATTTTCAAATACAAATTTTTTGTATTTTTGCAATAATATGTGTAGAAATTTAAGGGTTTTTTTTTATCACCATTTAGATGGCCAATGGCTGTTACAGGACCCAACAATAGTAACACTAGATAAGGAACCTGTAACTTGTTTGTTACCTTTAGGTTTGACTGTATATTGTGCCTCAGGTTCCAAAGTGTGGGTTATAGATTCGATTACTGCAGAAGTGCAGGTTAGAGATTTATCTCAATTTATCTTGCTTTGTTTCAAATTTTGCCATTGTATGATTATTATTTGTATGGTCATATTTAAGAAAATATTTTTTATTGCATGCCTATTTCAATTTCTTTTTTTCATCACTTCTTAAAAGTATTTCATTAATGTTTGTTGCACAAATTTACTGCTTTATTATACATGTAAAAATATTATATATAAATATATAAATAGTCAAAGTTTTCCGTACCTTATACTTTTTAGAAGAAAGATATGACCAAAAAAAAAAAAAAAAAACCGCTTACGCATTTTGTAATATCTTAATGAAATTTTTAAAGAGCAACTCTGCAGTTGTGCCGTAGTATTATAAGTAATTGTGACTTCAGAATTAAAAATGTCAATACATAAGATATGAGAGATTGGAGATTACAAAATACACTGCTTGCCTTTTTCTTGTGAAGGTATGCCAAGTATATTGTCTACAAGATTTTTGTGCCTTCACTTGAAATGTTGAATCTTTTTTTACAACATGCAGCTGTATGAAAACTAATCATTGATTGAAATAGAAATTCCTCCACAACAATTTGTGTGTACCCTCTGTATTTATATTAGATATTCCATTATTCAATAACTTAATCAATGTGTGTATTTCATTTATAAGTAAAGTATGAATGAATTTTACTTGAATGTTATCTTTCAACTACATATTAACATTGAGCAGTAAATAAAACAGTATTTACTTTTAAAGTGGGGGTGAGGGGTTATCAATCACCATTATTAACTTTCCTAATTCAGTAACATCAATTTTTATTGAAAAGCCCTCCAATAAATGTTGATGAAGAGTATTCATTATATCTGTGTTGCTCATTGTTAGTTTAACTATTTTATGTCTTCTATGAATTTTTTTTCAGTAATTTTAATATTGGCATTTTAAATTATTACCTATGAATAATACTATCATACTAAATTTTGTTAGTATTGATTTAATGAAATTCGATGACCTAATGTTTAAAATAGAACTTTAAGTTGCATTTTTTTATAATTCATTTTTATTTTCAGCGGAGCTATTCCATACAACACGATAATGAAGGTCAAGCTTTTCTCTTAGCTCATTCAGGAACAGGTTTATGGATTGCATTGAAAAATTCTGCTACAATTTGTTTGTATCACACAGAAACATTTCGTCATCTTCAAGATATCAATATTGCTGCAAATGTCAATCGGATTTTGGCAGGTTGGGTGAAATATTCCATTAAATTTTAAAATTTATGTTTTAATTGCTTGAATTTTATTTAAAAAGCTGCATTTCTAAAATCAGATTTAATTCATTGAAATTAAAGATTTATTATATTGTATGGAAAATTATACAAAACTTTTATATCATTTCTTGAATGTTATTGTTTGAAGTAATTATTATTATTATTATTTTGGCAATATTTTTTTATAGTTGAAAAGATTATAAAATTATCTTATTTCTTTAATTATTAAAAATTTGTAAATGTTTTATCAAACAAAAATAAAATACAAACTTGATAAATGCAAGTTAATTTAAACAAATTTTACATATATATATATTTAAATAGCATGAATGAAGTGTTGCAAATAGTGTACATGTTTGCAAATTTAAGATTAATTCATTCTGGTGTTGAATAAATATATATATTTGCTCAACATACCTTTTTATTTTTTATTAATGGTTCTACTTACATGAAAGTTAGATTTTGTGTTGTCTTAAACAAAATTATAACAGTTCCATAAGAGAAATTTTTATGTTAATACAACCATGCTTTATCAAATAATGATGCCTTAATAATGATTTAATTAACTATCCAATTTATTTCCTGTTTTTTGAGTTTAATTTATTTTTTAAAACCTGAGAGTATTACTAATTAACCTGAAATTATTTAATTTTGTTAGTTTGTTTCAATTTATTAATTCAAAAATTTTTACCTTATAGGCAAAGATAAAGATAAATCGCCTCATACCATATTTGTGACTTCACTTGTTGCCAGTAAAGGTCTTTTATGGGTTGGCACAAATGTTGGAATATTATTAACCGTTCCTCTTCCTCGTTTAGAAGGTGTACCTATAATAACAGGACGTGTTAGTTTAGCATTTCACGCACATCAGGGACCAGTGCAATTATTACTAAGTTTGCAACCAAAAGCTCTTTCTCTACCTGCTTTATCTTCTCCTGTGACAAGAAGACCTGCTAGTGCTGATGGTGATGAAGAATCATTAGTTTCACCTAGAACAAGAGTCATTAAGCAAATTTCTGATTCTGTGCTGCCATCTTCAATGTCAAATAAAAAGATTTCTGGTATTGATATCCTTTAAATAATTTTTTAAATTTGCGTAATTTTTTTTTTATATAAGAAGTTAATTCTACTTTAAAAATATTTTACTTATGCTGTTGTAAATTCAATTTCATAAAGCAATCACGTTTATAAAAGCTTGTGTTATAAAATAGTGTGTTAAGTGTTAGAAAAATATGACTACATTTACAGTTATTGCAAGGGTGATGGTGTTCTGAAATTTCTAAAAATTCCTGAAATTTGAGGTTACCCATTTTGAAAATACTTATTTCTCATATCTGTCATGATTCTTTCTTGCAAAACATGCTTTTCTACACTAAGCACTACAATTAAGCATGCTTTAATTGAAAGAAATTTCTTACATTTAATATAAAAACCATATTACATTTAAGATGGAAATGTTTTTGTAGGTCTTTAATCTTTTAACAAATTTATACTGCAAAGTTAAAAGAGGGAGTTTCACAGACAGTTTCTGAAAATTTGGCTTGTAGTTCAGAAACATTTCAAAAATACCTACAATTACCCCTGAGTTACTGCTATACTTGCATATTGCAGCTTAAAAAAAATAGAACTGGCCAATTCTTATACCTATTAAACAGATTAGATATTGAAAAGCATTTAAGGGTTCACAAAATACAAAATTTTATCAGTATATGCCTCTATAAAGCTCTAATCTTATGTGTCATGCTTTCAAAATAGTAAAAAATCTCAGCAAATGTTACTTGGTGTACCTTTAATCAGTTTGGCTGTCAAGTGTCCAAATATTCTGATTGATGTTAATGTCAGGTGAATTAGCTGGCCAAGGAATGTGTGAAACATTAGCTTCATTTTCTGTGAATTAGTCTTGAATGAATCAGTCTGATGCCATCCATGGTACAATTTTTATATGGGTAGACAGGTTTGGTAAAAATCCTTATTCTGCACAAGTCCACATAAATGGATAACATAGTTGTTTGTGATAAGGATGTTGTCCACAGCCTTCATCTGAATGTTGAATTTGTGCCAGTTGGTGAAATATATACTTCCTGAGCTACATTGCTTTTTGGAAAAAGTTATGATGTGCTTCTCTTTTTTTTTTTTATGCTATTGCATGCACAATTGGAATGTAAGCAGAAGTATGATTTGTCTGATCATACCATGTTGTCAATCATCGATAATCCATAACATTTATGTATTTTAACCCATTGAAGTCTCCTCTACTATAGGGCTGCTGTGAACTGAGGTTGTACTGGGTTATATGGGTAAAGAATTCCATGTGCTGTAACTGTTGGTGTTAAGGCTCCTGAGGAGGCACATTTTCTTTAGATGTGTACTGGTATCTCATATATGAAACATTGAAGCAATCTATTTATTTTTAAAAAATTTTCTTTCCATCATCAAGACTACAAATCTTACTTTTGTGTTCATGTTAAATTAATTGAAAGTCATTTTCTCATGCTTATTTATATGTTATTAATTTGCTTTATTATATACATATGTATTTTTTTTATTTCTTCTGATTATCTTCCTGGTTTGTTTTGGAAGTATTAACAATGTCAGTGAACTCTCTCTCATGTTTGCTGTACTTGGCCATCTTTATCTGGTTTTATACTTCTATATTGAGCAATATATTTTTTGTCCCTTGCTTTGAATAGATGGGCAGATCAGGTCTCTGGCTGTATCAATTGGTAGTAGTTATCGATCCTTTGGGGCTGAAGCTATTTAGGATATAAGTAACAGATCACTTCCTGGGCAATTTCTTAAGGATGGTGTTTGTCTAAGGAAGTGGTTCTGACCATATATTTCTTGATCAGCAATAACATGTTGGAACTGGTCAAACATTGATGTATTCACAATTTTGGTCCAAACTTCTCTAGTGATTGACAGTGATCTTGCACTTCACATGCCAATGATTTTTTGGGAGTTGTTTGTTCTCAGCAGATGGCATTGCTCATGCTCTGTAATTTCAGTACTTGATATAACAACAAATAACAGTGCAATCTCTTAACTTTTGTCTGTGTTCCTGACTAAACATTGTGGTCTCTATTTTCCAATCTTTGATGTCTTGTTTATAGCTCATTTCTAATATTACAAATGAATGGTGCACTAATTTTAAGGTTTTTCAACATGTTCACTGATTCTTTATTGTTGTTGACATATTCATGGTGCATTGCAGGCATGTTTTTTACAGGTAAATGCATATTTTGACTCATGGTAAATGCATATTTTGCTCAGGGTGTTTTTCATTCAAAACTTTTTTTGAAAATTTGAATGTTTTTAAGGTAAATAAATTATGTAATGTTTAAGTTTCTTCTGCCTTAGTAGTAATTATTTTAATAGGACAGAAGAACACATTTTATTCTAATTTTGTATGTACAAAATTATCTTCCATTTTTTTTTTTTTTTTTAAATATCCATCACTCCCATTAATATTTGTTATTCAAAAATTAAATCTGTCAAAGAGTTTTTTATTTGTATATTTAATGACTGTATGTTGCATTTTTAGTTTTAATGCACATTAAATTATTAAAGCTAAAATGCAATTTATCTTTTGCATTTTAAAAATTATTCATTTCTAAATTTACTTCAAAAATAATTTTATTTTAGGTCCAAAATCAAATCTTAGTGATATTCATGCCTCTGGTGCAAAAACCCTTCCACGAGGTATGTCACTTTGTCCTCACATCTCTCCCCAATCAAGCATAGAAGAATCAAATGATGTGTATGGTCTTTATGCTGATCTTATGAATGTGCAAGATTATGAAAAAGATAGTCAAGAAAAATTGTATGAAAGGCTGAATCATAGTGATCCAGAATTAGTTCATTTTCATCTGAATACTTTAGATAGAAGGTAATTATTTTTATGAAAAAAATGTAGAAATATTTGGCTAATAAATTATAATAAAAAATGATTTTTTGACAATTGCAAAAAATCTTAGTTTCCAGAATATTAAAATGGTTTATTTTCATTTTAAGGATACATATTCTGCTATTTGATAATCAAATAACAAAAGTTTAAATTCTATTAAAGTTTTTATAGCAAAATATCTTGCATATGCTAAATTAAATATAAGTAATAATATTTGATGTATTTCATTTATCAAATATTATGTACTGAAGAAATTTTTATAAGTATTTAATTTTTTTGAAGTACATTAAATATTTTTATTGTTAATTTCAGTTTAAAATTACATTAATTTCCATTTCCATTAAATATTTTATCTTTCATAAGTATTTCGGGAATTAACAAAGGTGAAATACTACTTACCTATTGAATTAAAATTAACATTTTTCTAGAAATATAACTTCTTCAATTTTTCAAAATTCTGTATCAATTTATGTAGTCCAATTTGATGCATAGTTATTTATGTTTTTGATCATATTTTACGTAAAAAGTTAATTGTATATTCCTGTATCTTGCACATGCTAAATTAAATATAAGTAATAATATTTGATGTATTTCATTTATCAAATATTATGTACTGAAGAAATTTTTATAAGTATTTAATTTTTTTGAAGTACATTAAATATTTTTATTGTTAATTTCAGTTTAAAATTACATTAATTTCCATTTCCATTAAATATTTTATTTTTCATAAGAATTTCAGGAATTAACAAAGGTGAAATACTACTTACCTATTGTATTAAAATTAACAGTTTTCTAAAAATATAACTTCTTCAATTTTTCAAAATTCTGTATCAATTTATGTAGTCCAATTTGATGCATAGTTATTTATGTTTTTGATCATATTTTACGTAAAAAGTTAATTGTATATTCCTGTACGCAGTTACTTTAATTTCTCACAGAAAAATTATTTTTGTTACTTTTCAGCATAATTTTGATTTGACAGGTAATTTTTATTTTACACATTCTTTATTTGTTTATTGTGTCAAAAGCAAATTTTATAAAATAATTCTCTGATTAAACACATGTGCTTAGAATAGGCAAGTTCAACCTAGTAAACTGAACTTTTAAACAAGAATTCATATTATTTATTTTAAAATTATATTTTTGTTTTATCAATGTAAAAGTATTTACATCCTATAAATTAGTAAACCTTTATATCACCTAAAAATTTTATATCATAAATTGATAAAAAATAAGTTGATTATATTTTGCAAACTAATAATTATTAAACTCAATTTTCTTTGGTATAATCTTATAAAATTGTCTTGAGAACTGCCTCTTTAAAGTTGCTAAATTGATTCACAAACTATGTTGTACTGATACTATGATTCACAAACTATGTTGTAGTTCCAATTTCACATTTCTGCTCCAAACTGAGCAAAAAGGAAATATTTCCTTTATTAACCCAGAAAAATACCCTAATATGAATGAGCTAATTTTCTAAGTTCTTTAATAGAGGGGGTAAGAATTAGCCAATGTTATAAGAGTTTCGTTTTTATGATGTTTTCTGCTGGTGATAGGATTTATTAGTTATGTCAACAACATTTGTAATAGGGTGAAAATTCTTTTTAAATGATTGGAGGCTATATCGGGGTGCCATCTATTGTTCTTTATAGGAACAAATAGGATAAATATTTTGCTTGTGAACAGACTACTAAATGTTTCTACAATAACTGTTTCAATAAATATATTAAATTTATATTAATTCCAAATTTTATTAATATTTTAGATTTGTAAATTATTCACTACCAAAATTTTTTTTTAATTTCTAAAAATTTTTGAATCTTTGCTCTGCAACTAATGTTTTATTTGTCCCTTTTTTATTTATTATCTCTTTAAATAATATCTAAATTTTAAAATAATTTTATTTTTAATAATAATTTAAAATTAATTTTAATCTGTCATTTGAAGGATTACAGCATTTCTTTATTTGCCATTTATTACTTGAAATTAATTTCTTAAGTGCATTTTTTTTCTACAGAAAATCTACAACTTTGTTATATCTAGAAATATTAAAATTCTCAAAAGTAAGATTTGTTAAATAATATTTAAAAACATTTATGACATTTATCTATATGAAATTTTTGTTCATTCTCCTTATGCATGACATATTAAGGTTTTTTGTACTACATTTTGTATTTTTTTCTAAAATTGGATACATATAGTTTTAAAACTAAAAAGCACCTCTTTGCTTATACAAATAGAAATAACTTATTGTAAATATGAGTTTTTTTTTCTTACTCAATCAAAAGTCATATATCAGTTGATGCTTTTAAATGTTAAAGGAATCTTATTTCTTACTACTATTAATTTAAAATAATTCGCATTTTAATTAACAATATTTAATGTAAAATTAGCATGCCAAAACAAAATTCGGAGAAAAATTTAGTATATTAAAAATATTCATTGCTAAGAATTCCAAAATGTTCAAAGCTGCAAGAAGGATAAAGAAAAATTGTTCGCCATTAAAAAATACGAAAAATATTAATAAATACATCCAGTACTAAAATGTGTTCTATTCATTAAAGGATGTATCAATTAATATACATTAAATAAAAAATTATTTTATTATCTATGCATTAAATAAAAATAATTTTTTAACATTCGATTCTAATTATAATTTTCTTATAAATACATCAATAAATTAGTTTCGTTTTGAATTTCGAATATCATACACAAAATGATTGAGTTTTATTCAATTGCAGACAAATCATGGAATTTTAGTTCATATCAATCATATGATTGCTAAATAATATAAAATTAATTAGTATAGGCTTTTTAAAATCTGACAAAGATGTGTTAATGTAAAAATATACTGCTACAAAATCATTGAGAGAGAGAAATCTACAAAAATGTAAATTGCCCTGCTATGAAACTACTGAAAGCTGCTACAAAAATGCAATTTGCCCCTGCTACGAAAATCATTCCTTTGGTTTTTCACCCCTGTAGTTCCTTAAAAACTATAAAACAAATTGAAGTTTTCCCTGTTAATGTACAGAGTTTTAAAAATACTTGTAAATAAAGAAATCTAATATGGTGTTTATTATACAGGGTTCAACAAAAGTCAGGCCGTCCAAGATCATGGGACTTATCTACAATGGCAGTATCTGAAGACTCTGATTCTTCAGCTGCATATGATACCACTTCCACTGCTACATCTACAGCTACAACCGAAATAAGTATGCCATCTCCAGAGTCTACCTGTGATGAAGTTCATTCACCTGTAAAAAAAATTAGTGATGAATCTCGAAGCTTACCTACCCATGTTACATTAGGTAGGACAGTATATAAATCAGCTCCAAAAACTGTTGCTGATTCCACTCAAAAAACTGTCCTCATGTTAACTGGTGGTTGTGGTTATACTAATTGGCGTAAATTGGAAAAGGACAATGATTCCAAATTATGTTTAGATGCACATGTTATGATTTGGGAAGTAAAACTGTAAATAAATTACGTAGAGCCTTTTGTATATAGGATTAAAAAAAATGCCATTTGGATACAAGGATAATTCTTAGCTTCTTTTTATTTAGTCATTCATATTGATATTTTGCTTTTTGTAAAACAGATGAAAAAGAAAATTTGTATTTTCCTCACTCTATTTGAAATGTTGAAATTTTTTTTTTAAAGTTGCATATGATCACTTTTGTTTTCCCTGTTGCTTTTCTTTCTATAAAAACATTTTTTATCAATGCTTTTAATGCACAACTGTATAATACTTATTTTACTTTTCAATTAGTTGGTCAGCTTGAAACAAGTGTTTTCTTTTTCTTTTGCTATTACTTAGAGCTGTACAAATAAATTTATTTAGATATAAATTCATATTTTTATTGAAAATAGTAAATAAAATTTTTTAATATCTTAAAAATTGTACTCTCCAATCTTGAATGTTATTGGATGTATTTCATTAAAAAAATTTTTGTACGATTATGAAATATTTTTTTAATCATTTTCTTAATCAATCATTATGTCTTTATCAATCAATCTTATTTATGTTCTAAGAAATCTTTAAAAGAATTTTAAATCATGTTTAAAAAATTTTTGTCAAGCAGTAATTATTTGTTTTGCTATATTATAAATTGTTACATCCAAAAATTTAAATTGTATTCAAATGTTTTAAAATAATATTCTTCATATTAAAATGCTTATTTGTAACTTGCATATTTTATTTGTAATAGGGTTTGCCTACCGAATAGCTTCTGTTGAAGAAAAGCTGTTATAATTTTAATGTAATTTTTTTTTTCTGTAAATGAAACAAAATTATTTTTATTGATTGTATGAGGAAGCAGTTATTGCTACAGTCTAATATAAGATATCTTAAATATAATGCTTGTATTATATTATGGATGAGGGGAAAGAAAAATTTAGCTAGACTTCATTAAAACTTCATTGTTGATGTAAAGAGTAATCTTAATTGCTGAAAATTGAATTTATTTAGTAAATATAAAATTTCAACTTTTTTTAATTTTATCTAATTTCTTTCAAACAATTCAAATCAATACTTTTTTTAGTGTTAACATTCATCATTTGTTAGTAGTAAAAATTTTATAATTTCAGTATAATTAATGTTATTTATTTATTCAATTCTAAAATATTAAAAATTTGAAAATTGTTTTGTTAAGTACACTAATCTGCTAAACTTTTTGTTAACTATAGGCAACTTTCATGTAACACAAATCCTTCATTTTTCTTCAAATTGGGAAAATTACAAAAAATTGGAATAATTCTTGATTAACACAGCTGAAATATGAATACTAAAAATGTTCAAGAATTACTGGTGGAAAAAGAGAGAAATGAAGCAAATTTGGTGAAAATTTGTGGGATTAACTAAAGTAATTTAGGTGATGACAGCAGAAATCAATGGAAACTACAAAGTTAAGAATGTTACTAAAAAAAAGATACAAATTACTGTAAGGATTGGGAATATATTTTTAAGATACTTTTATTGAAGAAACAAAGCTAGAAAGGCTTCACAAGCATTTTATTTAAAATAACAAAATTTGTAAAGAT
This sequence comes from Caerostris darwini, assembly GCA_021605075.1. Classification (NCBI taxonomy): domain Eukaryota; kingdom Metazoa; phylum Arthropoda; class Arachnida; order Araneae; family Araneidae; genus Caerostris; species Caerostris darwini. Next base: position 396,297 of record BPLQ01014999.1, read on the forward strand.
GTCTTAGCCAATAATCAGATGTACGTTTTTTTTTGCTTGAAGTGCAGTCCAGATGTTGCTGAAGGAACCCCAGAAGATATGGATATTTTTCCTAAATTATAATTACAACAACCAAACTATTCTCATTTTATGGGGAATAATAGTGATAGCAAAGAATACTTTAAAAGTAAATATAATACTCAATGAATTAAATATGAAATTCAGTTATTATTTTAAAGAATAATTTGGTTTTTATACTTTCTTATGGCAGAAATTCATGCAATGCATTTTTTTAAACATTATGTTATATGAGGGTTGCCTATATGTTTATCTTTCTCATGTATTAGTACATCCAAAGTTAAAATCAAGTTGCAGAATTTCAGCATGTGATTACAGCAAATAAATATTTATTACTATTTACATGGTTAATGTAAAATATATTTATTTGCTTAAAGTGTATGCAGGTATTTAAAAAAATTCGACACAATCAATATTTTATCAAATTATAGTTCATTATTATAAAAGATATTCATGAATGGAATATTACTTGGAAATTGCCTAAATATAAAAACAATAAGTGCAAAACTCTCATTGTTAAGAATCAGTTAAACTCATAATTAAATCCTTAAAGATTTGTGCTATATTTATCTGTTTTATTTACATTTTTTTATTACTTTAATTATTAATAATGCATATTTTTTAAAAAGTGTGATATCTAAGGTGCTTGATGTAAACTCACATTCTCAATGTGTAGCTAATACTTACTCAAAGCCTCGGAGATGATACTTTTGAATACTATTTTTGTGCTTTATAATTATGATGTACAAATATTACCATTTAAAAATTACATAAACATCTGTAAATTTTTTTGTCAATTTGAAATCTTGTGTGGAAATACATTCATATTATTTAATTTTTCTTTAAAGCCTGTTTATGAATTTTTATTTTTACTGATCTTCTAAATTTTTTGCTGTATGCATTCTTTCTTTAATATGGGCTATGATATAAGTTCTTTCTGTTTTGTTTTTATATCTTTTTGCAATATTTTTGACTAATACTGTTTTCTTTTTGCTATAAAGTCTAAACATATGTAATAAAAGTATGTTAGTTGACAAGGAACTGTATATTTAATTGCTCTTAAATTTATACAAATCTATGACTTTCCCTTTTTTAATTCTAAACATAGAATTAATATTAAACATTTTATTTCTAATTTTGTTTATTTCAACAAATGTGGTTTGTTGGTGAATTGGTTATATATTTTGTGTCAGCAGAACATCAAAGATAATTATTTGCATCCCATGTTATGCTATGGGCAATATTTTTAATGTATGTTTAATGTTATTTCAATATTAACTATGAAGCTGGCATTTAGTTTACTTAAAGTACTATATATTTTATCTTGCATATATATATTATGTTGTATCTACCTCATATCTTTACTTGAATTTAAAAAGATATTAATTTCTTGCATCAAACTTTACCCTCCAATTTTTGTTTCAGTAGCTTTACTTTTTATATTTGGTTTTGTTATTTTATAGTTTGATAATCACCATAAAAATTAAGTTACCAACCAATATTTCTGATTTATTCATGATTTAATTTATTAATCTAAAAAAAAAAAAAAAAAACATTGAATGCAATCTTTTGAAACATCAGAGTTGTAATTTGATGTTTTTCTTTGTCAATTTAAAAAAATAAGATCTTTTTGAGATATAGTTTTCAAATTATGTATAGAAATTGTAGATTGTGATGACAACTTTTCTCATTAATTAAAATTTTTTTTGTTGTAATAACTTTTAATGCACCACAATTTCTAATATTTTCTCACCAAACAATATATCTGCTTGAAATATCTTATTTTTGTATATTCTTAATTGATTCTGTAATCTGATTTGTACTTTTATAAAATATAGGTACTTGTTAAATATTTATTGCTATAAAGTGAAAATATGAATCATTTTTGGAACTAAAAATATCTACAATGTTCGATGGTGACACATTATTGCACTCATCCGATTTTGTATTGTAATAATTCATACACTTAGTATATATAGTACATGTATGAATTCTTTTTGTGGGTAAGGTTATCTCATTCAATGAATCTCCATATGACTAAATATAATTTATTAAAATCCTGAGTTCTAAAAGTTATTATTATGATAGAAAAAAAAAAATTTTGGAACTCTACACAAATTTAGATTTTCAAAATTTGTTGAGAAAATTTTGCTTGCTATAATTTTAACATTCTTGTTTTAATTATCATTTAATGACTTTTTTTTTATAACTTTTTAGTTTACTTGGGAAAAAGAGTGTTAAGAAATTTGGAAAATTATTGTATAACTGTGCATAAGTTTTATTCAGAGATGTAATTATTTTGATGTACTAAGAGTGTAACTATGGCAGTGATTGATGGACCGTCCTCTTTGTAATATGAAATAAGAAATTTGTCAACAAATGGTGTACTGCAAAGTAGTTAGAACTGATTTGTTCTCAGGGTATTTTGATGTATAGGTTTTTCCTATTATAAACATTTGAATTGTTTCTAAAAAATATATTTGCATTTATGCACATTTCATTTCCATGTTGGCAGAAAGCTTTAATGCAGGCAATTAACTTCTCTGCATAAATCAGCAGTATAACTCTTTAGATATAAATTGATTTAATCTTGGGTATGTGAAATTTTTTATTTGCCAAAATAATCGGGTGTACTAGTACAGAAAAAGGTTTTTTATATACGTTTTTAAGTTACTGTTGTAATTTGTGCTAATATTTATTTAAAATTGGTTGAATGTTTTGGAACTAATATTATATATTTATAAAAAATTCATATATTTATAAAAAAAAAATAAAAACATAATTTAACTCTTATTTAATTGAACAGGCAAATTATTATGCAAATTTGTGAAATATTTTTCACTTTCCCCTAGTCATTAAGTCAGTGGATTATTTATGTAATTTTAAATTATTCTTGGTGTGCTTTAAGAAATTGTTTGGTATCAGGTTTTGTAATATAAACTGTAAAAATAATAGCATTTACTTATAGAAGTCAGTCAGTTATAGCAAATTATATATATATATATATAATTTGTTAAATGTTATATAAATAGTTGAGTTTTGTATAAGCACACATTTTGCATCATTTAAACACTTTTTATAAATATGTTTAGAATAAACTGAATGTGTTAAAACATTTTTATTTATACACTTATTTTCTACTTATATGTTTGTTAATAATGGTTGATTTATTAAGTTATTGTATTAAGCTTGTTATTTTAATTGGCATTTTCAAGTGTATTTGTGAAAGAGTTTCACTTTAAAGGAAAAAAAGATAACTTTTTATTAATATATTAAGAATTACAAAAGGCAGCCATTTGATTTATTGCAGAAAGCTATATATATATATATACACACTTTATAATTTATATATTATGCTTTTATTTTTATATTTTTCATTATACATAGTTTTTTTTTGTTAAATATATGCCATATTGCCAATTAATTTGTATCATTAATCATTTTTGTGATTGTATGTTTTAGCTACATTAGTTATGGTTTAAATGTTTGCCATTGTAGAGTTTCTGATTTCAATCGCTTTCAAATATTTTTCAAAATTATATATTTATGTCTGTTCCTGTTCTTTTCTGAATAGTTTAAAATTGGATTTGTTAGTGAGGGGAGATAAAAGCCGTTGATCGTAACATGCATAGCTGCTAACTTGAACTAATTTTTCGCACAATGTATGAACTTTCAATAGATTGTATGGATGATCAAAAACAATTGTATAGTTCACAAAATAAAACAAAAGGCATTTGAAAAGTGAAAGATCAAAATCTTTTGAAGTATGCTTAGCAGCAATTTACTTCAATAATAAAAATTACTATTGGTTTCACTGACCTTTCAAATCAGTTTGATAAGTAATGCATTAAGATTGGACATTAAAAATTTGTTGCTGGGTGCTCTTTGCTAAAGTCTAGAGAATTATCTGTCTAAAACTATCGAATTCAGTGCAAACAATATGCCAGTAATGATTGGACATAAAGCTAATGTTTATTAAAAGAATATGTGAAAATAATAATAGTTGGCTACATATGACATTTTATTCATTTGCATTGTTGAGAAACTGCATAATTTAGCAATTTTGCAAATTGATCATTAGTGAAGAACTTAATGTATACAAATTCAATTTCATTCAGATTACAAAGTACTATTAATATACTTTGGCACACTTCAAATATGCTGAGACTTTAATTTGTGATATTTATTTATTCTATTCTTCATTATTATTTTAAAAATGAAATGTTGGCAGCTATGCATGTGTTTCACATTTGGTTGCTTATGTTAGTCCCTTCATATTTATGGAAATATATTTGACATGTCTTATAATTTGTCAAACATAATTCTTAGTTTCTTAGAGAGTAATTGAGCACATTTGTAAAAACTTGATAATATTAAGCTCTGTTACATACATTACTATATATCAAATTATATATATAAATACAACTTTTACTAAGGTTAATTTAAATTAAAATTAATACTAACAATCAAAAGAATGAATTAGTTTTTACTACCTAAGTTCATTTATATTTCTGAGAAACAATGTTTTTTATTACAAAATGTAAATTTTCTACTTAATATTTTTATACCGCAAATATGGAGGGATTGTTTACGTTTTTACAATAGTTTGATAAATGTTTTAAATATTGGTGTTTCTTAACATACTTTAAATTATAATGTTCTAAAAAATTTCTGAATTTGATTATATAATAAGATTTGAGATTGTGTATAATATGGAATATTTGTAAATTCAGTGCACCAAAATAATTAAAGGTTCCTTTATAGATTTGTGACATGTGCCTTGTAATGTTAGTAGATATCCCTGGTTACATTCAGTATTTTTGTGTTATTAATTATATAAGTTTTTGAATTTTTTTTAAAAATATAATTTTGAAGGAAATTCTTACTGATAACATTAATTTTAAAACTAGTTTGAGAGTGTTATTTTGAACTGTGATATATTTCCATGCAGCTTTGTTTTTACTTAAAATGTAGTATTCACAATGCATTTTTATTTTGAAAATTAATATTTTACTGTAAATATTAAGAATGATATATTAAAAATTTTTTTAAATTTTTTTTCCCTAAACATACAGAATGTTGCATTATAATATATTCTTAGATAGAATTCTTTACCATACCATTTTCATGAAGATTTTTTGGTATGTTTTTATAGTAAAAATTTATTTAGAATCTAGCTTTTGTACACCAGGGCTACACAGACTGTTGCCTACCTCATCATATGGCAATTTTACTTTGAAATAATCATACGATTGGTTGGAAATATATTTAAAAAAACCCCTCAATTTTGACAAAAGTTTAAAACATTGAAGATGATGTGGCTCATAACTAATATCAGGTAGATTCTCATTTAATAAAAAAGAAAATGGGGATTTAATATTTACAATATTTTGTTATTTATTGCAAGTTAAGAATTTGGCTTTCATCCATAACACACTAGACTGAATGAAAGGTCTATCTCTGTATTCGTTCTCTTTCATATTCTAACATATCTGAACTCTGTTGGCTATCAAGACATAAACTAATAAAAATCTTTGCTTCCAGAAAATATGTATTTTAAGTAATTGAAAAAAGCATGCTTCATTTTAAAATTGCACTTTACAAAGTAATCATGGCTGTTGTTAAATAAGCTATTAAAATGTGAAGATTATTTGTATCAATATATAATTATGAACAAAAATTTTCAACCTTGGATATTTAAAAAAAAAAAAAAAAACCCAGATAAATACAAACCATTTTCAAATGACTTATCCACTTAATTACTATAGAAATTAAACCAAATATTAGAGCATCTATTAAATTGATATTACACTCCTCATCAAATTCTTTATATACTGTTTATTAATATATTTATTTTTTAATTATATATATAAAATTATGAATTATGATGTACATAAATTATTTATAAAATAAGACAAAAATAACTCATTTTTTTCTTCCCAAAGACAAGTTAAACCAAGTATATACTGCACACTGTCTTAATAAGTCTTTGTACCCTGGGCTTTTAATTTTTTCTTTTGTAAAATATGAATATTTGAAAGTATTAAGGTTAAATGATAAATTTTGATACGTTAGAACCAACATTAGAAATAATTAATTTAAAATGATTTTAAATTTTTATATTCAGAAATTTTTTACAAAAATTAATTCATATTTTATTTATATAAAGTATATAACTAAATAAATATTAATATTCTTTTGAATATATACTAATAAGATCACAAATTTGCTTAGGTAAGGATTTTTATTACCTGTTTTCATTTGCAAAATTTGAGCATTTGAGATTTTTTTTTAGCATTTATTTTTTAGATTTATCTAAGAATGTAATCATGCTTCTCCTTAAATATATGTAGGAAATGGGGGCAAAACAATTATTTTTATGCATTTCATACATGTATCTTTTTCATTGGATGTACTAAAAACTCATAAGCGCTGACATTGTCATTTAGAATAAGTATATTGTAAATACTAATTTTTTATGTTTGCTGAATTGATACATTATTTTAGCACTGTTATTAAAAATTTATTAAATAAATTTTTTATGCCAAGCATTTTTAAGGAAGGAAATTAACTATAGTCCTTTTAATTTTCAGTTCAGAACATTATTGGAATTTTGTATAACAGTCATCATTTGTATAAAATGATTATTTTTTTTGTTTCTTGTGTTTATATTTTACTTAATTTTATAATGTAATAAAGCAATTTTTAAAAATAATTTTTTATTCATTATTAATAAAAACCATGCTATTGTAAAGAAAATAATTCTGTGAATTACTTTTGTTTTAGTTTTTTACTTACTATATGACTTCATGAAACTTGTAAGTAGAAGTTAAGAGTAAATTGACTCATATTTGAAATAAGTTACTTCTTTTATATTCATATATCCAAAATTAGAGACTTCTTTCATTTTCAATCTACTAATATTTTTATGCAGTCGCTTCTGTTAGTAATATTTCATTTCTTTCTGGCATATCTTTTCAGTTTTTAATTTTTACAAATATTTGTAAAATTTGCATTTTCGATTTTAGTAAGTATTTTTAAATGACAGCTTTAATCCTTAGAATCATTTAAAAACATTTTAACTATAATTTTAAAAAATGAGAACCAGATGTTAGTTTTATTCTGATTTAATATTTGTATTATTAAACTTATTAGAATTATTAAATTGAAATTATTTTTGGTATTGAGTAACTTTTTAATGTCAAATAATAATAAATGGACTTTTCTGGACAACATTTTTGAAATAGTCATAGAAATATCCTTAGAAGTGTATGTTGAAATGTCTTCATTTATGTTAGTGGGAAAATTATACTATTAAGTTTTCTGTGTCATAACTTGGAAAAAAAAATTATAAGAAGACATTTTCACATGCATATAATTCCTGGAATTTTTGTTAATGTAACATATCATAGCAATAAACTGTTCATTACAATTGTTTTTAAATACAGAAATTTTTTATGATTATTATATATCCTTATATAGGACAAAAACTGTATAGAGATATACTAATTCAACTCATTGTTTTGGACATGAAACCTGCCATTTTAATTGCGTTTATAATTTTTTTAATTTGTTTAATTGCTAGTTTCTATAGAATATCATCTACTTACATTTATAAGCATGTTGTAAATTCACACTCAAATCACTTTCGTAAAATTTTAACTTTTTGAAGCATGTTCTTTACATTTTAGTATCGCCAATTTCAAAAGCAGTTTTAAGACTTAATACTTGTAACATTTGTTCATAATACTATACTATAATATAATAAATTATCTTTCAAAATTTTGTTAATTTCTGTATAATTTTTCTTATTTTGAGTGCTAAAATGTATAGTTTTTTTAAATTGTATTATATACAATTTTTTTTTTTTAAACTGACAAATTTAGAAATGTTTTTTTCTAGCAATGTTAAACATAAAAAACATTTCTTAAATTTTGTCATTAAAATATGTATGTATTGAATATTTCTATAATATTTAAATCATTTACTAATATGATTCAGAAACCAGGGATATTCTTTCAGCCTTGTATTAAACAATCACATTTCTGCTGGAAACTTAATACTTGAGTAGAGCCTGAGTACTGTATTGTATTATACCAACAACATTTTTATAAGGCTCAATTATTTTGTTGACAGCACTTTTAAAGATGTTGGCACTCAACTGTACTATAAAAGAATCGTGAATAAAAAAAATGTCTATCTCTGTTTTTATTCTTTGTTTATTGCATTCTGTGTAAAACTATTTCATCAAAAGTATCCATGCCTGTTGATAACTTTGCTGCTAATTTTGCAGAATTTAAATAAAGTTAAATAGAAAAATGGCTTGAAGTAGCATTATGATATTGCAAAATTGTTAGTTGGAATTTTTAGGCATTTAGTTAGAGAGAAATTCTTAGGAATTTGTTTTATACAAAGAAATATTAGCCAGTGTTAATAAATGTTAGAGTATTCTGAGCAATTCTAATTTAAGTAATTTGTTAATATGCTGTGTTATAATCACAACCAAATTGAAGTCTTTATTTTTTTAACTAATCTTAAAAAACACTGAAAAGTCAATTTGAGTTTGAAATTTGTTAACTTGATGTTTTTTTCTTGTTTAAGAATTTTTATTTTTTTTAAAATGTTTTTTTAAAATGTTTTAAGAATTTTTGTTTTTTATGTAATAGACTATTCTGAACAATTAATCGATATTTAAATTTTGAATAGTGATTGTGGAGACTGAAAATTTTTGATGGGTGAGAGATTATCTATTGACCTAATTAGGTGTGAGAGTCACTCATGGATGAAAGATAGAGTACATTTTATTAAGTTTTTTTGGTAAGAATGAGAAAAATGAATGAAGTGTTTTAATGTCTTGAAATAGAATCACTTAATAGAGAGTATGATCTCTCATGGAGGACAGCATTTAATACCTGTAAAGCATGGAGTTTACCAAGATATTAATGAAGCATTGGGTGTTATGTTCCACTTTCCACTCTTTCAGAATCAATTGCCATCTTGCCAATTTTTGAACCGCTAATCAGGACGATAGGCGGCTAGAAACTCTTAACTAAAATGTCTCAACCTTGTTTTATTGGAGAATATGCTTACTAAATCATTCATATGATTACTTCATTAAGGAAGTTAATGAAGTAATCATGAATGATTTAATATATCTATCCGAACGCGATGGGGTGTACGATTATTGTTTATTAAAGGAAATTCATTTCGTTTGCTACAGCGTAAAGGACTACAAAAAAGTTTAAAAATCTCATCCTTATATCACTGAGATCTATTTATAATAATTTGGCATACATTATCAGCCCCCAGAAAACCATTTTGGGATATTCCCGCGATTTTTCACTGCTTTTGATTGTGTTTATTGTCCTTTTAAGTGATCAATAACTCTTCAGGTTTCTGATTCCTTTAAATGACTTCGTTTAGATACCACATTCGCCAATACAAAACTGTCGATCATTTAAATATCTAGGTTCTTTTACAGTTAGTGATAAAAAGGTAGCGTTACTTTCTTGTTGGACTTCTTAAGTTAAACTGGCCCAGTTTTGTGTTAGACTGAAGTAAAACCAGAAAATGTTACGTTCAGCATGATGGGTTAATTTACGAAACTTTAACAGATTTGATTTTTTTTTTTTGTCGCTCTACGGTCATTTTGTGCACACTTTTGGCTAATTAGACTGGGACCTACAGTTTAACGTGGATTCCAAACCACTAAGAAACATCCATGCCACCGCCAGGATTCGAACCTGAAGCTTGTGGTATCAAAGGCCAGAGCGCTAGCCAATTGGCCATCGGGCCACAAACCTTAACAGAAGGAATCGTCTCTTTAAATTAAAGGCATATTTAAAGCTGTGCTAAATTTAAAATGCCTTGGGCGTGTTTAACTTAATTGGCATAGGATGTCTTCCAGTTGGACAGAGTTCTTCGATTGATATTTTCTTGAACGTCGACGGTAATCCAATAAATTACCGCAATTAAATTCAAGTAAAACAATTCATAAACAACTCTTCTTTTCTAAAATTAAAGTCATATAATATGATAATCGATTTTTTTGCAATAATTTCTTTTTTTAATATCAGCCCATTGGAAAGTAATATATCTAACTAAGTTAAATGTTTTTTCGATAATTTTTTTTTTTTTTTAAAGTAAGTTATCTTTTAACAGTTTTGAGAAAAGTGCTTTCATTTCCTCTCTGTTTTTTTAGCGTATTGTATTTTTAGTATATAGAAATTATAACAGTTCGAGTGAACAGTATTAAAAGTGAAGTATTATAAGTGTATATATAGTGAAGTATTTACATATAAACATTTTAGTAACATTAAAGTATTTTTTTATTTGAAAATCGTACCATTCAGGATTATATGTACAGAGTGATTATAATTAAAGTCCCATTTTCAAAATGCTGTAAAAAAAAAAAAAAAAAAAAAAAAAAAAAAAAAAAAAACTCGTCACAATTAGTTCAAATTTGAACTGAAGATACTTGAAGGGGGAAACGGTACGACATCAAAAAGAGTTCCAAAGTGTATTAATAGATGGCGCTGTAAGCGGCATTAAGAAAATTCGGCTGCTAGTGATATTTTGAATCGAAATTACAACGTATTTGGCCTGAGTTGCACATTAAACCAACTGTAATGTTCAATGTGCTTGATTGTTTCGGTTTTTTGACGGAAAAAGGGACATTCAAGTCATTCAACAGTTGTGACACTGTTTGTGGAAAGCCCATCCACCACGGCAATATCATACCAAATTGGAGGGGAAAAGTAGATGGAACTTTCTTTTGATGCCATACCGTTTCCCCCTTCTTCAAGTATCTTCAGTTCAAATTTGAACTCATTGTGACGAGTGTTTTTTTTTTTTTTTTTTACAGCATTTTGAAAGGGGGACTTGAATCACCCCGTATATATATATATATATTGGTGCAAGATGGAAAATCAACGTATGCATTCTGAATGCCTTCTTATCTATATTGTCTATAATTCGATAATTTTTTGAACTTTTTCTAAGGCTGAATTACAAGAGTCGGCTTATATACGAATCCGCTAATCTCGTCAAAAACGTAAGTACTTTTCCGCTAGCCGGGTTCAAGCGATAGATCGCTAAATATAGTACATTTTCATTTCTTTAGCCTATCTTCTTATTATTATTTGAAAAAAAAATTTTTTTGAATGACATGAATTTTCGTTTTAAGAAAATGAGTTGCATGCCATTTTCGAAATATGTTAATGTTGCTTGTTAGTTGCATGGTCGCCAAAATGAAAATCTGATCCGCAAACGTCATCACTTGTAGTTTGAAATTTGCCGTATAAGAATTTCTCTTCCTGCTCATCTTTTAAACAAAAAATAAAATGGCATATAAAGTAAGACTATCACAGATACCACATATCGTATTCAAGACAATAGCTGAATGGAAACAATGTGCTAGCTTCAGATAGTTATAAGCGGCGAAGTTATAACTTTTGCCGTTCTCATCTGGCATTTTACTTTACAGTGATTTGAGTGGAAGATATTCCACCCGTTTTATCTGCTTGGCGACATTTTCGCCTTTATAGCGATAAGCTTGAATGTTACAGTATTTATATGGGATTTGAACTTCGGGAAAAATTTTTGAAGAAAAAGTGCGCTCTCGACATACTCCAATATTCGATAGTATACGGTAAATTACATATAACATTTATTTATGGAATTATAGGAACATGAATTTTTTCTACAGTTAGATCAATTAACAATAGACCTGTAATGAAACTGAAAGATACGAAAGGTTTTCCTCAGTGTTGCTTGTTATCTCGTAATAATGTATGCGGCCAATTAGCTAGCGTTCTGTCCTTTGGTATCATAGGCTTCAGGTCCGAATCCTGGCGGTGGCATGGATGTTTTGTGAGTGGTTTGCAATTCATGTTAAACTGTAGGTCCCGGTCTAATTAGCCCAACGTATGCACAAAAGGACCGTAGAGTGACAAATCAAACCATAATAATGTATACTACTAATTTATCAGAATTCACTGCATTAAAATTTATATTACAGGCTTAAATTGTAAAACAACGGAGGATATATTTTTATAAATTTCGGAAATATTATTATGAAATCACTGTGTTATTTTTATATCATCTTGTTGCTGGCGTATTTGATATTCTAAATGAGCATTTTTGTTTTCAAATGTAGGAGACTTTGACCTAAGGTCATTTGCCTCTGGTATGAATGTTATGTAGCAGTTTCAGCGTTGTCCAGGGTGCGTTGTAGGAAAGAGCTGCCGAGAAATACGAATATTTTGTCTCGCGATTTGGAATGGATATTCTCTAGGATAGAATACCTCCTCCCATCTTTTACGAGCTCAACTGAAGAACTTTCGAGCCTATGAATATATCGTATTCATCCCAGCATAGACATGAAAACTTTCGGTTCGACTTCGCTTGTTAACTCCTTCACTTGTCCTGCAGCCTGGTGGCCAAGTGGCTAGCGATCTGGCCTTTGGTATCCCAGGCTTCAGGTTCGAATCCTGGCGATGGCATGGATGTTTGTTAGTGGTTCGGAATCCACGTTAAACTGTAGGTGCCGGTCTGTTTAGCCCAAAGTGTGCACAAGATGACCGTAGAGCGACAAACCAAACCTTCACTTGTCCCTCCTGCCGTATCCGATTCTTTAGTTTACAAATCCAACGTTTATATACTAGGCTCAGATAGTATATATATATATATATATATATATATATAAAGTATACTTTAGTGCACTTTTTTAGTGACACAGAAACTTTCATTTTGGCTTCTCTTATTAACTCCTTTGCTTGCTTCTTTTCTTCTTGACTACCACAGGCTTCAGGTTCGAATCCTGGCGGTGGTATGCATGTTTGTTAGTGGTTCGGAATTCACATTAAACTGTAGGTCCCGGTCTAATTAGCCCAAAGTGTGCACAAGATGACCGTAGAGCGACAAACCAAACCTTCACTTGTCCCTCCTGCCGTATCCGATTCTTCAGTTTACAAATCCAACGTGTTATACACTGAAGTGACAAAAGTCCTGGGATACCTCTTAATATCGTGTCGGCCCTCCTTTCGCCCGGCGAAGTGCAGCAACTCGACGTGGCATGCACTCAACAAGTCGTTGGAAGTCTTCTGCAGGAATATTGAGCCATGCTGTCTCGATAGACGTCCATAATTGTGAAAGCGTTGATGGTGCAGGATTTTGGGCACGAACAGACCTCTCGATGATGTCCCATAAATGCTCGATGGGATTCATGCCGGGCGATCTAGGTGGCCAGATCATTCGTTGGAATTGTCCAGAATGTTCTTCAAACCAATCGCGAACTGTTGTGGCCCGGTGACATGGCGCATTGTCATCCATAAAAATCCCATCGTTGTTTGGGTACATGAAGTCCACGAATGGCTGCAAGTGATCTCCAAGTAGCTGAAAATAAGCATTTCCAGTCAATGTTCGGTCCAGAGGACCAAGTCCATGCCATGAAAAAACAGCCCACACCATTACGGAGCCACCACCAGCTTGAACAGTGCCTTGCTGACAGTTTGGGTCCATGGCTTCGTGGGGTCGGCGCCACACTCGAACCCTACCATCAGCTCTTGCCAACTGAAATCGTGACTCATCGGACCAGGCCACGGTTTTCCATTCATCTAGGGACCAACCGATATGCTCACGTGCCCACGAGAGTCGCTGCAAGCGATGTCGTTCTGTCAGTAAAGGCACTCGAGTCGGTCTTTTGCTGGAATAGCCCAAGAAAGTCAAATTTCTCCGCACAGTTCTAACAGACAAGTCCCTTGTACGTCCCACATTGATTTCTGCGGTTATTTGACGCAGTGTTGAATGTCTGTTAGAATTTACGACTCTTTGCAGATGTCGCCGGTCTCGGTCGTTAAGTGCAGGCGGTCGACCACTGCGCTGTCCATGGTGGGATGTTATGCCTGAAATTTCATACTCTCGGCACACTCTTGACACAGTGGATCTGGGAATGTTGAATTCCCTAACGATTTCCGAAATGGCATGACCCATGCTTCTAGCTCCAACTAACATTCGGCGTTCAAAGTCTGTTAATTCCCGTCGTGCGGTCATCATCACGTCAAAACCTCTTCACATGAATAACTTGAACAGAAATGAAAGCTCTGCGAAAGCACTGCGCATTTATACCTGTTCTACGCGATGCTACTCCATCTGAAAATTTGCATATTGCTATCCCATGACTTTTGTCACTTCAGTGTATACTAGGCTCAGATAGTATATATATATATATATATATATATATAAATATAAAGTATACTTTAGTGCACTTTTTTAGTGACACAGAAACTTTCATTTTGGCTTCTCTGATTAACTCTTTTGCTTGCTTCTTCTCTTCTTGCCAACCACAGGCTTCAGGTTCGAATCCTAGCGGTGGTATGGATGTTTGTTAGTGGTTCGGAATTCACGTTAAACTGTAGGTCCCGGTCTAATTAGCCCAAAGTGTGCACAAAATGACCGTAGAGCGAGATACCAAACCAAACTTCTTTTTTAACGTGGCCCAAATCACCAGGCCCAATTTTTTTGTGTATCAGATAATATATACGATTTATCCCTTTACTTGATTTTGTTGTTGTTTTTAATAGGTTCTTAATAAGGACACTTCTATTATGTGTTTCTACGTAAGCTTCTTTATGAAGTTATCTATTACCGATTTCAAGCACCAAACAGTGTACCTTTGTTGACTTGAACTACTTGACATAGTTAACACTAATGTTAACAAGACGAAAAAAAAAAAAAATGTTTCTCTTTTTTAAGTCTGTTATGTCAAAATTAAAATCTCCCCTCTCCTAAATCTGAATTGAGTCCCTTATCAATTTCCCTTTGTTATATTTCATGTCAACAAGACCTTATTCTAAACCACATTTCAAGTAGATCTATGAAGGTCTTAGGTGATATGGAAGAAGGAAAAAAAAAGTGCTTGTATAGATAAAGTTTGCATAATCAGCTTCTCTGCGACTAAACATTTGATAAAAACTAAAATGATTGTGTTTGTATGGTTATACATTATTTTCATTTCAGGTTAATGACTGTCAGAAAGCTTCTGAAAAAAGAAAGAAAGTGTATTTATGAATCAATATGTCTAAAAATGTATTTAAAACAATAATACTTGTACGCTTTTTCACTGTCTCAGAAGACTAAATTTACATAATTACAAAATTTCAAAATTTTTAAAACCCTGAAATATAACAATTTTTAAAATTTGTTCTGGTTATTGGATTCAATGTATACCGATTAAATAAACTTCGTGTAATCAAATATAGTTAGAAAAACTGCGGTTATTATAACTAATACAATTTGAAAGAACTGTAATTAAAGAATTGTAAATAACGAAAGTAAAGAATTGTTAATAACATAGTCCATAAAATTTTTCCTTTTATGATCTATGAAAATTTGTGCTTATTACATTAAATATTTATTATTACAATTTTATTTCATGTTAAGTTAAAAAACATGACTTAAAACTTAACTTAAAAATTGCTTAAAATTATATATTTTATTAAAATTTAGCAAGCGAGCGTAATTATCAGAATTTGTAATCTTTTGATTTGCCTTAAAATATAATATTGAAAACACGCAATTTACGAATTCACGATAAATATTTCTTGTTAAAATAAATTTTTACTAATTACTATACAGTAACTATGTATAATTGGAAAACCTTTTCAGTTGAATACTCATGTTTTATTGTAAAAGTAAATATTGTGATATAATATATATATTTAAGCATGAGAAGAATGCTTTTTGATAAGTTATCCTTAAAAGAAGATATTTTACTATTACACGGAAGTCTGAATAAATAAAATAGTTGTACAGTAAAGTTTTCAAACACTTTCTATATATATACAGACTTCTATAATAAAAGTTGGTTTATTGCATAATGGTTTATAGCATACTTTTTCTTAAAATAAGTAACTTTAATTTCCCTTTGTTGAATTTATAGATGTAATGGAAAATTGGATTGTAAAATAAAATATACTGCATATCAATTAAATGTTTATAATCGTTTTGTTTTTAAACTCTTTAATATTTAGGCTTGTATGAAACAGCGAGGAATTTTTATCCAAATTTAAATGAAAATGTGATATTTTTTATTTTACTTAAAGCTGATTCATATTTTATTGTTTTTTTAATGAATTACTAAAGTATAAACTTGTGATTACTTTTTTTTAGTAGTTTTCAACCATTACGTTCGATACAGATGTTTCATACATCATTGATATTATGTATAAGAACTTCTATTGTAATTTTTTAAGTTAAATATTTTTATTTTAATCAATGTAAAAAAATAAATATTTTAAAATACTTTATGTATTAAAAATAAAGATAAAGTTAAAAAACAACAACAACAGTGAAATATCATTAAGTTATGAGAATCAATGTTGAATGCATTGAAACGAGAATGAGAATAAATGTCAAGGATTTTGATAGTGGCCATGTCAATGATTGAAGAATATTGTTTTAATAATTTATTTAATAAATTCATTGAAATAGTTTATTTAAAAAGGCATTTTCTATGTTAATTATTTTTATTTTAATTATTTTAAATCATATTATAAAATTATTTTTTATTAATTTATTTTAATTATTTTAAATCATTTTAATCAATTATTTTTTACATTGATTATGTAAAAAATAAATATTTTAAAAATATTTTATGTATTGAAAACAAAGATAAGGTTAAAACAACAGCAACAACAACAACAGTGAAATATCATTAAGTTATGAGAATTGAATACATTGAAACGAGAATGAGAATAAATGTCAAGGGTTTCGATAATTGCCATGTCAATGATTGAAGAATATTGTTTTAATAATTTATTTAATAAATTCATTGAAATAGTTTATTTAAAAAGGCATTTTCTATGTTAAGTATTTTTATTTTAACTATTTTAAATTATATTATAAAATTATTTTTTATTAATTTATTTTAATTATTTTAAATTATTTTAATCAATTATTTTTTACATTGATTATGTAAAAAATAAATATTTAAAAATATTTTATGTAGTGAAAACAAAGATAAGGTTAAAACAACAACAACAACAACAGTGAAATATCATTGAAGTTATGAGTGTCATAGTTAAATGCGTTGAAACGAGAATGAAAATAAATGTCAAGGATTTTGATAGTGGCCATGTCAATGATTGAAGAAAATTGTTTTAATAATTTATTTAATAAATTCATTGAAATAGTTTATTTAAAAGGCATTTTCTATGTTAATTATTTTTATTTTAATTATTTTAAATCATATTATAAAATTATTTTTATTAATTTATTTTAATTATTTTAAATCATTTTAATCAATTATTTTTTACATTGATTATGTAAAAATAAATATTTTAAAAATATTTTATGTATTGAAAACAAAGATAAGGTTAAAACAACAGCAACAACAACAACAGTGAAATATCATTAAGTTATGAGAATTGAATACATTGAAACGAGAATGAGAATAAATGTCAAGGGTTTCGATAATTGCCATGTCAATGATTGAAGAATATTGTTTTAATAATTTATTTAATAAATTCATTGAAATAGTTTATTTAAAAAGGCATTTTCTATGTTAAGTATTTTTATTTTAACTATTTTAAATTATATTATAAAATTATTTTTTATTAATTTATTTTAATTATTTTAAATTATTTTAATCAATTATTTTTTACATTGATTATGTAAAAAATAAATATTTAAAAATATTTTATGTAGTGAAAACAAAGATAAGGTTAAAACAACAACAACAACAACAGTGAAATATCATTGAAGTTATGAGTGTCATAGTTAAATGCGTTGAAACGAGAATGAAAATAAATGTCAAGGATTTTGATAGTGGCCATGTCAATGATTGAAGAAAATTGTTTTAATAATTTATTTAATAAATTCATTGAAATAGTTTATTTAAAAAGGCATTTTCTATGTTAAGTATTTTTATTTTAACTATTTTAAATTATATTATAAAATTATTTTTTATTAATTTATTTTAATTATTTTAAATTATTTTAATCAATTATTTTTTACATTGATTATGTAAAAAATAAATATTTAAAAATATTTTATGTAGTGAAAACAAAGATAAGGTTAAAACAACAACAACAACAACAGTGAAATATCATTGAAGTTATGAGTGTCATAGTTAAATGCGTTGAAACGAGAATGAAAATAAATGTCAAGGGTTGCGATAGTGGCCATGTCAATGATTGAAGAATATTGCTTTAATAATTTAGTTAATAAATTCATTGAAATAGTTTATTTAAAAAGGCATTTTCTATGTTAAGTATTTTTATTTTAACTATTTTAAATCATATTATAAAATTGTTTTTTATTAATTTATTTTAAATTATTTTAAATTATTTTAATCAATTATTTTTTACATTGATTATGTAAAAAATAAATATTTTAAAATATTTTATGTATTGAAAACAAAGATAAGGTTAAAACAACAACAACAACAACAGTGAAATATCATTGAAGTTATGATTGTCAAAGTTAAATGCGTTGAAACGAGAATGAAAATAAATGTCAAGGATTTCGATAGTTGCCATGTCAAGGATCGAAGAATATGGTTTTAATAATTTAGTTAACAAATTCCTTGAAATCGTTTGTTTAAAAAGGTATTTACGCAAAATTTAAGATGTGTGAATCATGATTATTTTTTATCAGAATTATATCTACAAATATTATTATAATAATTATTTGTTTTAAATTTTTTTATTTGCATTGCATGCGTGATTTTTTTTTATTTTAATTATTTTATTTTTTATTTTATTTTAAAAGAATAAAATAAAATAAAATAAAATAGTAATTTTAATTATTATTATTTTTTTTATTTCTAAACGATAACAAACAAGCTGAATTAGTTACAATTTTTTAAAACATTATATTTTGATCATTAATCTATGATAAAAATCTTTGCCTATGATTCGTCATCTATGTATTATTAGCTATACTTTATTAGAAATTAGTAGTATAGCACAAATGCACATAATGAAATACAAAATTAATTGTGCATTAATCTTGTGAGAATTGAAATAGCATTTTTATTTAACTTTTTTTTTTCAAATTTAAATATTAAGATAAATTTACTGTAGCCTGTTATTCTCCTCATCCTGTATAATTTCATAATGTTATTGAGTAGCAATTTTTATAATTAGTAGTTTTGGAATAAATGGAATTATAAGAAAAAATCCATATAACAGTACATAGTGTCCTCAAATGATTAATTAAATTCAATAATATTTTCTAAAATCAGCTTCATAATAACTCCCAGCTGCAATTCTAAATTTATTTTGGTTCTCGTATTAAAAAAAAATAAAAAAAAAAAAAAAAAAAAAAAAAAATAAAAAAAAAAATGCAACAAATATATTTATGATCAGTCTTTTTTATTGAATATTTCAGTTAAGTTTTAAGTGTTTCGTGCCAAACCGGCTATTTTAATGCTATGACGTAATGTCGAACATAATAAAATTTGTTTTGAAAAACAACGGATTGGTAATTCCTTAACTACATACTGAAAAATTTCAACTGTTAAGAGTGATATTAAATCTATTTTAATACTATGACGTAAAGTTGGAGACCATAAATGTGGTATACAGTCATCATTTTGGTTTATTCTGAAATATTGGGGTTTTGAAGCTTATTTTTTCGTAACCTTCTTATAAATACTGAATCATGATCTGTAAAAGTTGTTTTTAAGGCCATTTCAGTGACATTTTATAGTGAGATTAAGTATTTTGTGTTCCTTGATATAAATCGCTTTCTTTTAAAGAAATAGGGAATATATATAGAGAAAAAATTTCATTGGCATTACAACTACTTGCTATTATTTTTTATTTCTATAATCTACCTCATTGGTACTATTTTTATTCATTATAAATAGTATATATAGTTAAATAGTATTCATTATAATAGTATTAAAATAATACTATTCATCAGTATTATTTTTTATTTCATAATCTACCTTTAGGCCCACGTACATAATTACAAAAATGCAATGTAAAAATTTCTTTAAATACTGTCTTTTAAAATTTTCAAATCAATTCAATCTTATTGTAAAAAATATACGAAGTTCAATAATTAGACTATTTAATTGAAATATATATATATAAAGTGCCTCAAAATTTGTCATTTTTATATATTTGCCTCAATACTGTAATTTTCATCTCTTTCAAAACAGTTTTTAAATACCTTTTGATATTTATAGTTTTTTTTAATTATAGTCCACTGGAAATATTTTTAATAAGTTTTGTCTACCATCTTACTGCAAAAGATATGCAAAGTTCAATATTAGACTATTTAATTGAAAAAAATATATACATAAAAAGTGATTCAAAATTTGTAATTTGTATATACTTGCTTCAATACTGTAATTTTCAACTCTCTTAAAAAAGTGTTTTTAAATATCTTTTGATATTTATAGTTTTTTTTATATATAGTCCACTAGAAATATTTTTAATAAAGTTTGTCTGCCATTTTGAAATTTTAATCTGATTTCTCAGACTTTTTATTAATTAAAAAATTTCAGATGTTTTAATCGAGTTATTGACACATAACGAATTGAAAACTTAAAGTGACAAATATTTTCGCGTTTAGTGTAGATTAACTAAATAGATAACCAAATGTTTTTCTGAAAACCACAAAAGACTTTTATTTGTGATGAAAAAAGCTGTTAAAAAAAGTAACAAATGAATCTTAAAATAAATTAGCCATATGTGGACTTATAACCATTCACAGAAGAATAAAATTGTAGAAATATTTTTGACAACAAATTGATAGAAAAGCTCTATCTGAAAAAAAAAAAAAAAAAAAAAAAAAAAAAAAGAATTGTAAATAAATAGCTGAAAAAACATACGTCATATGGAGATAAGTAACTTTAGGCGACAGTGCGTCATGAAAAACAATGAAAACAGACTGACCTGAAATCTTTATTGATTTCAGTAAATGAACCAAAAAATTTCTTAAGTAGGTTCTCTGACATTTTTCAGGACAAGCACAAATTCTGAAAACGAAGTTTTATTTCTGGACTTATAAGGGGTTTTAGGATGTATTTTTTAAAGCAAGATAGGGAATCGATTCTTTCATTAAGATCAACAACAACAATAATAATAATAATAATAAAAATAACAGTTTTAATTCCAATTTCAATCTTCCGATTTGAATTTCACAGAGTATATGTTTTTAGAAATTATAAAACTTATTAAGATCAATTGATTAAATTGGGCTGCTCATGCATTTAGAATGAATGATTTTAACCCTGTAAAAAAGTCCGTTTTGGCAAAGCCACAGGGACAAAGAGGAAGAGGACGATTGCAATGGATAGATGCAGTTGAAAAAGATTTTGCTGTACTAAAGGTTAAGAATTGGAGGATTATTGTCACCCATAGGAATACATGGAAATCTCTTCAAAGGAAAGCCTTGGCCCACCCTGGGCTGTCATGCTATTGATGATGATGATATGTTTTTAGAAGGAAATAAATATGGACTTAAAAGTAATCTACAAAAAGCAAAGAAAATATATAAAAATTCCTCTTAAATATTTGATAAAGGATGTATATTATAATGAAAACATTTTTTTTCACAAATAGAAGAAGTCATTAAACCAGCAGGTTGTTTAACTTACTTTCAATTAATTTATTGGAGTTTCCATATTCTGGATATAAAAGTTTATCCTTTTTCTTTCGTTTGAGTATTGAATTGTATCTTACTGTATGAGTTAACTAAAATTTTCTAATAATTAAACCATATTAATTAATGGTTCTAATAATTCTAATAATTAAACCATATTAATGGTAGATAATATAACTAATATTAACTAATAACTAAACCATATAACTAATATTAACTAATAATTAAACCAGCAGGTTGTTTAACTTACTTTCAATTACTTAATTGCAATTTTCAAGTTCAGGATATAAAAGTTTATCCTTTTTATTTCGCTTGAGTATTGAATTGTATCTTAATGTATGAGTTAACTAACATTATCTAATAATTAAACCATATTAATTAATGGTTCTAATAATTCTAATAATTAAACCATATTAATGGTAGATAATATAACTAATATTAACTAATAACTAAACCATATAACTAATATTAACTAATAATTAAACCATATAACTAATATTAATTAATAATTAAACCAGCAGGTTGTTTAACTTACTTTCAATTACTTAATTGCAATTTTCAAGTTCTGGATATAAAAGTTTATCCTTTTTATTTCGCTTGAGTATTGAATTCTATCTTACTGTATGAGTTAACTAACATTATCTAATAATTAAACCATATTAATTAATGGTTCTAATAATTCTAATAATTAAACCATATTAACTTAAAACTAAACTATATAACTAATATTAACTAATAATTAAACCAGCAGGTTGTTTAACTTACTTTCAATTATTTAATTGCAATTTTCAGGTTCTGGATATAAAAGTTTATCGTTTTTCTTTCGTTTAAGTATTGAATTGTATCTTATTGCATGAGTTAACTATTATTTTCTAATAATTAAATCATATTAATTAATGGTTCTAATATAATAATTAAATCATATTAATTAATGGTTCTAATCTAATAATTAAATCATGTTAACTAATTAACTAATATTAATTAATAACTAAACCATATAACTAATAATTAAACCAGCAGGTTGTTTAACTTACTTTCAATTATTTAATTGCAATTTTCAGGTTCTGGATATAAAAGTTTATCGTTTTTCTTTCGTTTAAGTATTGAATTGTATCTTATTGTATGAGTTAACTATTATTTTTCTAATAATTAAATCATATTAATTAATGGTTCTAATATAATAATTAAATCATATTAATTCATGGTTCTAATCTAATAATTAAATCATGTTAACTAATTAACTAATATTAATTAATAACTAAACCATATAACTAATAATTAAACCAGCAGGTTTTTAACTTACTTTCAATTATTTAATTGCAATTTTCAGGTTCTGGATATAAAAGTTTATCGTTTTTCTTTCGTTTAAGTATTGAATTGTATCTTATTGTATGAGTTAACTATTATTTTTCTAATAATTAAATCATATTAATTAATGGTTCTAATCTAATAATTAAATCATGTTAACTAATTAACTAATATTAATTAATAACTAAACCATATAACTAATAATTAAACCAGCAGGTTGTTTAACTTACTTTCAATTATTTAATTGCAATTTTCAGGTTCTGGATATAAAAGTTTATCGTTTTTCTTTCGTTTAAGTATTGAGTTGTATCTTATTGTATGAGTTAACTATTATTTTTCTAATAATTAAATCATATTAATTAATGGTTCTAATCTAATAATTAAATCATGTTAACTAATTAACTAATATTAATTAATAACTAAACCATATAACTAATAATTAAACCAGCAGGTTGTTTAACTTACTTTCAATTATTTAATTGCAATTTTCAGGTTCTAGATATAAAAGTTTATCGTATTTCTTTCGTTTAAGTATAGAATTGTATCTTATTGTATGAGTTAACTATTATTTTCTAATAATTAAATCATATTAATTAATGGTTCTAATCTAATAATTAAATCATGTTAACTAATTAACTAATATTAATTAATAACTAAACCATATAACTAATAATTAAACCAGCAGGTTGTTTAACTTACTTTCAATTATTTAATTGCAATTTTCAGGTTCTGGATATAAAAGTTTATCGTTTTTCTTTCGTTTAAGTATTGAATTGTATCTTATTGTATGAGTTAACTATTATTTTCTAATAATTAAATCATATTAATTAATGGTTCTAATCTAATAATTAAATCATGTTAACTAATTAACTAATATTAATTAATAACTAAACCATATAACTAATAATTAAACCAGCAGGTTGTTTAACTTACTTTCAATTATTTAATTGCAATTTTCAGGTTCTAGATATAAAAGTTTATTCCTTTTATTTCCCTTGAGTATTGAACTGTATCTTACTGTATGAATTATTTTCTGTTACGTCTATCTGAATTTGTCTCTTATTTAGAAGAATATTATTCGAAATAGTAAATTTTAAAAAAGAATAAAGATTTAAAAGGAATATAATATGACTTCTGCAAATTGATCTATGATAAATGTTTTACTTATTGCTTGTCAGAAACTTGAAAATAATAAGCCTTTATCAAATTTGCATATTTTTTAGTTATTTAACTTCGATTACGACATTAGACATCAAATATGAAAAAAAAAATATTCTTGATTTATTATTATAATAAGAATAGCAGAATACATTCTTCTATCTAATTGTTTTCGTTTTCACTTTAACATTCGTCACTTTTGTTGAAAGATAAGTGAACAATGGAACTTTTAAAAGTTTATTGACCTAAATTGATCAAAATATATTTTAGATCTAAATAAATGTAGTCAATATTTCATATATTTGCATGAATATGTACTAATTATTTTCATCGTTAATTTATACTACTGTGTCCAAAAAGTAAGACCAGTTTTCAATTTAAATTTCCCGTGCATATGGTATTTCAATTTTTTTTTTCTTTTTAAGTTGTTGGCATTGTCCTTGACATCTTTGTGAAATTTTACGTCAAAATATTCATTAATGTTTGAGTTACGCTTGGTTTTGTGAGATGATAAAACTGATTCCGGCGATTTTTAAAATGTCTGAATTAATTGAGCAAGAACTTGATTTAAATTTTGTTTGCGGAAACGTAGAAAATGTAGCAGAAGGTATTCGGTAAGCATTCCTATATTGGAAAGAAATGTTTAGAAGTGGTAAAAACAGTTCAAAGAAGGCAGAGAATGCGTTGAAAGCGCATAGCTCTTTGGTGGACCACCAACCTCAACCGACGAAGCTCACGTCCAAAAAATTAAAGATTTGGGGCTTGCAAACCGTCGATTTACAATTAGAGATCTTGCTGATGATGTTGGAATTTCAAAATTCCATTTTAAAACATGTTTTGGGCTTCAAACGCGTCAAATCTTGATTGGTACCGAAAACACTGAATGCGCCAGCTCACACTGCATTGATTCTTCGTGACTGTTTCGTCAAAAATGACCACCCGGGAACACCATTTTGAGTCGATTAAAGACGCATTTCAAAAATCGCCGGAATCAGTTTTAGCGTCTCACAAAACCAAGCGTAACTCAAGCACTAATGAATATTTTGACGAAAAATTTCACACAGATGTCAAGGACAGTGCCAACAACCTAAAAAAGAAGAAGAAGAAGAAGAAAAAAAAATTGAAATACCATATGCCCGGGAAATTTAAACAGAAAACTGGTCTTACTTTTTGGACACAGTAGTAAATTATCATTAATTAGTTATCGTTTTGCATTGCTGGTGGACATTTTGACCTGAGATACATCGTCACTGCAATACATATTAAACGTATTTATATTTCTAAAAGTTGTTTACATATTTTGATTACTAAATTAATGTTATTCTCAAAAGAAAAAAATTGCGTGCAGTACAATTATTAAAAGTAGGTCTAAAAATTGTTTAATTTTATGCTTGACTAGTGGGTAAAATGGGCAATTCTCTTCAACTTGAGCGATTCGTTTTCTATTACATACAAATTTAGGAAGTTAATTTTTTTTTACTGGCATGCTGTTTCAACATTAAACAAATAGTTGTTTGGAATATGAATTACATTGGTCATGATGATGCATTATAGGAGCATTAATAAGTAATTAATCTAAACTTAAAAAGATTGTGAAAACTTGTTCACAAACCAACGTGCATTGGATCAATCGTATATATTATCTGATACAAAGAAAGATTGGACCTGGTGATTTGGTCTACGTTTGATTTTTTTAATTGAACTGAAGGAGTCGGCAAGGAAAGAAGAGACAAGCGAAAGAGTTAACAAGTGAAACCAAAATGAAAGTTTCCGTGTCTTGAAAGTACACTAAAACCCATAGGCCCAAAAGTACTTTTAAGTATATTATATTTTATGTACTATTTGATCCTAGTATATAACACGTTGGTGAAGAAAGGTCATATTTTCTGGTCTGATAGAACAGTAGATTTTGCTCGTTTTGTTGATCTTTTATGTTTCATACAATGTATTGGATTTTTAGAACTACTTCGTTTTGAAAAGTACTTCAATTTATTCAAAAGAAAATGAGCGTCTACTGAACTATCTAATTTGCATCACTTTATAGAATTCTAAAGGTACTGTAGTTTCTAAATGTTTAAGTAATTTGTGTATTTCATTAATTGCCCATTAATAGTCAGCAAAACAATCTTGTTATAATGGACTATTTTTTGCACCAAAACTAATCCCAGTTTAATATATTATATGTTTTTATACTCAATATTCAATAGAAAATTGAAGGAATTTTTCCATTTCAAAGTATTAGAAGCAAAATAATGAAGACAGTCATAATTCATAAATCATATTGAATTCACTCGTTTAATTTACCATAGAAACGTTAATTTCCAACGCACACATACATACACCTACATATCTATTTGTTAATATCTTGCATGCCTTGACAGTATATTCGCTAATCAGTCTTCTATAAAATTAAGCTATGCATGTGATTGTACGATTTTATAAATGATGGTATAATATAAAAATGAATTTGAGTTCCAGCATTTGTAACGTAATAAAAGTAGTCTTAAGTTCAAATGACTTTTCTCAGAGTTGACTTCATTGCTTTCATCTTCTTGATCAACGCGGATTAAAATTACTTATTTACAAAGTTTGTTGCTGAAGACAAGTGGAGTTTTAGGAGGCAAAATGGAAAATCTGAATGTATAAAGATTATTACGATTTCATGTTGGTGTAAAGGTACGATTCTAGTCCGGTTCAAAGAGAAATGGCCAATATCGATCAGTCATTAAGTGGTCTAATCTGGTTCAAAGAGATACGATCAACATCGATCATTCAATAAGGGAATGCATGTCTAAAATGCGCAATCATTGTTTTCAAATATTGCTTAGAAACGCGCAATTCAATGCTGTCAAAGCACAGGCCTTTGGAATTGTGGACTTGATGAGTGATATGAAAGTTTCCACTTCTTCTAAGATATTAGTTAGAAATTGTTGCAATATATAATAACCGCTTCTAATCTAAAAGAGATATTCTTTCAATAATCTGAATGCAACTGACGTCACTTTTTGGATCTTTGAAACAAATTGTTTTCATTTTCTTTGTTCTATACTATTTTGAGATAATGTAGTTTTGTTTAAAGGGAATGGGAGCAATTGTCTAGATTGATCCGCTCTCTTTATCAAATGGTACATTGGAGCTTTAATTTTCACTAGCCTTTATCTGCACTGTGCTATCACGTGGACTAGGGTTGAAAAAGCGAGTTAGCGTAAAATTTCCAGAACAGACATCGCGCGCTTTATGCTGTGGATTTCTAACTTTGTTTCTACTAAAGAAATTGAAGTGGGCAGCATTAATGCATCGCCACACGAAATTATGTGTATATGTAAGTACTTCAATTTTTGCAAAACATGTATTTTGGCCAAGTCCACCAAATTGTAAATATTAAGCTCATTATATTTGTATTTAAAAATCTACAATTTAAGTTCTTCAAGGATTAAATACATGAACTAATTTATTTTAACTATATAAATATTAATAGGACTATCTTAACTTATAGATAGATAATAATGAAAATAATGATAGCTAATAATAGCTAATAATGCTAATAATGAAACTATTTCTGCGATTTCTCAGCTGAAACGTTTTGCAAAATATAAGATTAGATAAGTAAAAAAGTAACAAGCCTTATAGTAGTCATTAATACTTTGATTATACTAATACTTTAAAAAAAAATCTTATTTTAAGTATAAACTACATAATTCGAATAGTGTTTAGTAGTTGAAAGTTTTATAAGAAAATTGTAAAATATAAATTAGATAAATAAAAAAGTAGCAAGCCTTAATAGTTGTCATTAATACTTTGATTATACTAATATTTAAAGATAAATCTTTCAATAGAAACTAAATAATTCAAATATTGTTTAGTAGTTGAAATTTTTATTATTTTACTTAAAATAACATAATACACGTAAAAAAAACTACTTCATTGTATGATTGTTATTTGAATGTAACAAACAAAATAAAATAACTCTAAATAATGTTCTTTTTATATGTGTGATTATTTTTAAAGTCTCTTCAATTCCTTTAACAGTCAGAAATATATTTGTATGTAAAAGAGTTTTATATATTTTTCTTTGTCATGAAAAATGTAAGGATATTCAAGATACAATCAGACATATATTTAATACATTTGTTAATATTTATTGCCCTATTTTAACCTATGAATTCAAATTTATAATCACGTCAACAACGCTATTTGATTAAATTCATAAAACAATTTCTCAATGACATGTTTACTGAACGTGCTATACAATGTCTTAGAGGTAGTTGTGAATCGAAATATGTATATATTGCAACAGTAACGAAAAAATATAGGTCAGCAAAATTGGTGTAGGTGGTAGCATATATTTATTCAAGAGCTTTGTGCACGGAAAGCTTAGCATTATACATACCAGAAATAATTTTATTGTACATTATTTTTTTTTAAATACCTTCGTGAAAAGCCTTTTAACGTCAATAATGCATTAAAATACGCTTCTGTACATCTTATGATACATTTTAAACCAATCAAATGAATTTAAAGAGATATAGAAAATTACTAATGCCATTCTGAATATTTTTACAGAAATATATACAGTTACTTCCTAAATTAGTTGCTAAATTTCACTGTTGAAATTACTGTTAGTCGCAGTGTTTATTGTTTGACAATTTTCAAATTAGTCTTTTTTCCCTGAACAAATGTATTTATATAATTAAAAAAATCATAAAAATTTATACTTTAGTGTACTATTTTAAGATAAAATTCATAAAAAATAGCATAAATAGGAATAGGGGATTTTTTAGGGATGAGTTTTAATATTAGGTTGGGGAAAAAGAAATCCATTATTTTTTCGATAGATGGCTGTAGTGATCGATATCACGTAAAGTATCAATTAAACAATTTCAGATTTATGCTCGTTAGAAAGGTGGCACTTCGTACTAAAATAATTATTTTTCTGTTTTTTGTTTGGTCCATTCATTTGGGAGTTACAGGGTGTTAAAAATGGAAGTGAACAAAGAGAAAATTCGGTACATTTTACAGTTTTTCTTTGACAAAGGCGAAAATGCAAGCCAGGCGGCTAAAATTGTGAATGGTGTTTATGGTTCCGATACTGTAACAGCCAATTATGTGCAATTTTGGTTTCGTAGATTCCGTTCAGGAATTTTTGATGTTAAAGATGCACCTCGCACAGGTAGGCCGGTCGTCGAAAATGTCGATAAAATCGGAGAAATGATCGAAGTTGACCGGCATGTTAGCAGTCGTAACATCGCCCAGGAGCTAAAAATCGACCATAAAACAGTTTTAAACCATTTACACAAAGCTGGATTCAAAAAGAAGCTCGATGTTTGGGTGCCACACCAATTAACAGAAAAAAACATGATGGATCGAATTTCCATCTGCGAAGCCTTGGCCAAACGGAATGAGATAGACCCATTTCTTAAACGGATGGTGACTGGAGATGAGAAATGGATCACATACGATAACCCTGTGCGAAAACGATCGTGGTCAAAGAGCGGTGAAGCACCTCAAACGGTGGCCAAACCAGGACTAACGGCCAGGAAGGTTCTGTTATGCATTTGGTGGGACTGGAAGGGGATTATTTATTATGAGTTGCTTCCATGTGGCCAAACGCTAAATTCTGATCTCTACTGTCAACAACTGGACCGTTTGAAGATAGCGATTGACCAGAAACGGCCAGAATTGGCCAACAGGAGAGGTGTCGTGTTCCACCAGGACAACGCTAGGCCACACACATCTACAGTGACTCGCCAGAAACTTCGGGAGCTTGGTTGGGAAGTTTTAATGCATCCGCCATACAGTCCGGACTTGGCACCAAGCGATTATCATCTTTTTCTTGCATTGCAAAATTTCTTTAATGATAAAAAATTGGCATCTAGGGAGTATTGTGAAAATCGACTACTAGAGTTTTTTGCAAATAGAGACCAGGACTTCTATGAGAGAGGCATTATGAAGTTACCTTTAAAATGGCAACAAATCATACAACAAAACGGTGCATATTTGACCCAAATCGGACAATCCGAAGCATGTTAAATAAAGTCCTGAAGTTCATATAAAAATAATGGATTTCTTTTTCCCCAACCTAATATAATAATTAGAGATGCGCTCTAAAATACGTCTTAGCTGTGGAATTTAGGAATGCGTTTTATATATTTTACGTAGTGTTTAGGAATACGTTCTAAGATTTTCGAAATATCACTTGTTAAATAATTAGTAAACCTTTCATGTAGATTATTTATCTCAAAAGAGATAAGTGAGGTTTATTTTGACTTGAACTATCTATTTTTATCTGAATGGAAGCCATGATAGACGAACTCTGTTTGTTTTGAGATTAAATTGGAAGCGGAGTAAATTAGTATTATTTGGTTTTTCACAATGAAATTGTACCAACATTAGTAGGATGCAGCTGATATGAGTATGATTTCAAAATACTTTCTCAGCAGAGAAATTGAGTTTATTGTAATAGAATATACCATATACCATTCTAATTTTAGAACGTGCCTTAAATGTTTTATTCATTACGATAATTTGATGTTTTAATGTTAGCAATAACACACACACACACACACACATATATATATATGTGTGTGTGTGTATGTGTATATATATATGTATATATATATATATATATATATATATATATATATATATATATATATATATATATATATATATATAGATAGAGATATATATAGATAGAGAGAGAGAGAGAGAGAGAGAGAGTACAAATTGATTATATTGGTACAAATTGATTTAAAAATTACTAGGTTTTTAGAAAAATGGTAAAATATCCGAGACCAAACCTGTATTATATAAAATGCCAATTATTTAGTTTTAGATGCAGATACTTGATCCAGTATTTCATAAATAATTTCCAATTAATGGAAATTATTGACAACAATGATATCAACCTCATGCTAGAGATTTTAATTTTTTAAATGATTTATAAGAATTTATTCAAAAATTGAATCATTCGCAGATTAATTAACATGATAAACAGTTTATTATAAATCTTATTAAATTTATTATTTTCATAAGCTAAATTTTACAAGGTTAAAATTTAGCTTATGAAATTAAGAGGAAAAAAAAAGAATATCTTAGAGGACTTTCTTTGGTTAGTTTCTTTCCATTTGTGTCACATATTGAATAAAACAATAAATTATCAACCCACTCAAGAATATTGTAGGTAAGCGATTGTTAAAGATAATGTCAATTTACTATTTTAAATGGACGTAATCAAATCTTGAATTTGGATTTTTCTACTGAATTTCAGTTTCGAAGACGAATTATTTGATCAAAAAATGACTCAAACTTTCAACAAAAATTCATGTCTTCTATTGATTCTGAGATATCCCTCTTTATTGACATCTAATCATTAATTAAACAAAATTTTACTCTCATATGACTGTGAGACATCATAATCTTACAAATTTAGCTTTAAATTGTTGCCTTTATTGTCCAGCACACTATCCTTAATTAAAAATAAGACAAAAATGAAAAGAAAGATTTCGTTTCTCTTTTTCTTTTTTGAACACTTTCTGTTAGTATCCAAACTTTTACAGAAAGTTGTTCAACATATGTCAGAAAGAAGGGAAAAAAAGGAAGCAGAACTTCAGCTTTTGTTTGCTTTTTTTATAGTAAAAGAAGAAAAGCTAAAAAACTCAATCAATCTGTCACAATTTTAAGTTATTGTCTATACTATAACAGTTTTGGTTTGCTTTGAGTCATATTTTCAAATTCCACCACGTGCAAACTTCAAGGTCTTGTTATTCAATCACGTGATATTTTTATTCCAATAAATACTATATTTGATATAGAGAAAACCTATGTTTAATTTGTTTACTGATACATGATATCGTTACGGCAATAGAAATAATTTATTACTTAAAAACGATGATATTATCTACAGATACATAAAAGCTATTTTTGATCCAGAACCTACTATATAAAGCCACGATAGCACTTATACGGGTAACAAACATGGTACATGATGATTAAAGCAGCTGTTTACTACGACCGCATCAGTTTGTTCTACTGACTTTGCCGGTTCCGGGAAATTGATATTTATTTGCCCGCACGAAACTTTCAAGACAGTTTGTAAAATTCAATCTCCTCTGTTACTCTTTTCAGGTGAACAATATGTTGGAAAATACAGTTTTCCGAAACTCCAGCAAAAAAGCTTTTCGAATGTGCACACGCTTAGTTCATAATAACCGAAGGGGGCTTGCTGCTATTCGTAACAGTATCTACAGACAATTAGACAAAACTGAAGATTCAAAGAGTTCATTTATCTACAGAAGTCAACTTCGAGATGCCAGGAGAATTGTGGTCAAGTTGGGGTCTGCTGTTGTTACAAGGGAAGATCAGTCCGGAGTTGCCCTTGGAAGACTAGCATCAATTGTTGAACAGGTAAATTAAATCGGTCTATATTGCCTTATTTTGTCTATGATATTCAATTTAAGACTGGAATATTATAAATAAGAAATTTTCTCTTTTTAATACCGTTCGAATAATACAAATGTAATCAGTAGTATTAATTTTGTTAAAATGTTTCAGAAGCAAAATTGTTATCATGAAATTTAATAAAATAATATTAGGTATTAAGATTACTGAAAGAAAATTCTATGGATTCAATATTTCTTTTAATTTTTATTTAAATGTGCACAATAATGATTCAATATTTTTTAAGAGATTTTAATTCGAAAATAATAAATATTAGTTGAATTTTGAAAATAATACTTTTAAAATTATCAAAGGCAGATAATATATCAATTAAATTATTAACAACGATTTAATATTTACATGTATTTTTATTTTGTTAGCACAACCAATAGCAGGTAACATGTAAATTGCTACCATTAAGTTTTACGACTTATTTCTACAGGCTATCATTATTTGCACGAAACATGTATAAAAATTTCACTGTTTTCCCACATTTTTATTGGTATTTAATGAATCAAATCCTTTCAACGAATCGATATGATTCGTTCAATAATTTACATATGTAAATAATTTAATGAATCTATATGATTCGTTCAATAATTTACATATGTAAATAATTTAATGAATCTATATGATTCGTTCAATAATTTACATATGTAAATAATTTTATGAATCTATACGATTCGTTCAATAATTTACATATGTAAATAATTTAATGAATCTATATGATTCATTCAACAATTTACATATGTAAATAATTTTATGAATCTATATGATTCGTTCAATAATTTACTTATGTAAATAATTTCTAATGAAATTTTGTGAAAATTTCGATTAAAATATGAATACACACAATTATGACTTATGTAGAAAATTAAATTTACTTTAATATGAACATAAATATTAATAAAACATCTAAAAGTATTAAATAGAGGGAATTTAATTATGAAAACAATGTTTAAGCAATATAGTTCATAATGAATAGTATATAAATAAAGGAATTAATAAAAAAAGAGTGATTTCAAAATTATAAGTTAATATTATTTCTTTTATCTTTGCTTGTACGGGCTTTGTGTGGTATGGCGGTTTCTGAACTGAGAGAGTTGGTTCGAAATCCGGAAAGGGATAATGGACCGAAAAATATCGTGTTTCTAAGTATTTCCAAATCTCAGTTCGTAAAGTGTTTCATAGTCTAAATTCTTAAAGTATTAAAAAGTTAAAATATTTTAAGTTATTTTTAAAAGTCTAAGTTCGTAATGTATTTCATAGCACTCTAGAGGGTGTTAAGACAGTGCAAACCATTTATAAGCCTTTCAAAATTTCATTAGTAGAGTGGACTACGTGGAAGGCTTGATATGGAACACAGGGTTTAATATGCTAAATATGCTGCTATTGCAGTTACGAATGACCTCAGGTTAAAATATCCTACATTCGAAAACAACTTATGTTTTCATTGAAGAAAACTGAATGCAATTATTGTAAGGTTTTTGCAGTAATTAAAAGAATTAAAAATTAATAGGACATTTTTTTGATGAAAGATTTCTTAAGCATATGGTGTGTAAATTAAAAACTAAATGATAAGTTTTCGAAATGTAAATTATTTATCGCATTTTTACGTATGCATTTAATAATATATTTATTTTATCGTATTTTTATGAAGGTTACATGAGATAAATCAACATGTCCTTGACACGACACTGTCAAGTGAATATGATAATTAACGGAAAATTGAGATACAAATTTCTATCCTTTTAAAGTAATGGATGCATAGTTAAAAGAACTAAAAATTGATAAACAAATTTTTTTGGGGAAAAAACCCATTTATTTAATTGTATTAATAATAGTTATATATTTATTAATTAATATGTATTTATTAATCCATTTATTTTATCGTATTTTTACAAAGTTTACAAGAGATAGATCAACATGCCCTTGACACGGCACTGTCAAGTGAATATGATAGTTAACGGAAAATTGAGAAACAAATTTCTATTCTTTTAAAGTAATGGATGCATAGCTAAAAAAATTAAAAATTAATAAATCCCCTTTTTTTTGGGAAAACCCCCTTTATTTAATTGTATTAAAAATAAATAAATTATCAAATTGTAAATTCATTTTCACTATTAGTGATAAAAGTTATTAGAAATAACATAAGAATTAGATAAACGTGCCCTTGAAATGACACTGTGAAATTTGTTCAGAGGAGTTACCTTAGAATTGAGGTACAAATTTTAAGGGGAAATATGATTCAATTTTCTGATATGTAATGGACTTTGTAGAGCTCTTATCCAAACAAGTTATATTTGGGTTATTATGCATTTGATATGAAAATTCATTTCCCGTTCTCTCACATCTTCATGAGATAATTGATATCTCAAAATGATTACGTATACTGATAATAAATGAATAGGTGATTATGATTCAGATAGATTCACTTTGCATTTAGAACGATACGTTAAACTGATTTGCATTGTTGATAGAATGTACTCGTAACAGGCCAACAATCAAACTGATAATAATTGGTTTACATTCAAGGTTTTTTTTATATATCTTTTTAAATCTTGTTTAAATTGTTAGGATTGATAGGAAAAGGACAAAAATAAATAATAAAGGAAAGAATAATTAATCTTTTTTTTTTTTTTTTCAATAACATCAAAAGTATTTGTGGAGGAGGTTGGTAAATGTTTAATGGAAAAGTTGGCTTTCCCTTAAAACATGCAACTCTTTATTAAATCAATATTTTTGGTTATTAAATTTTAAAAAAAAATTAATAGGGGAAAGTGAATATTTAAACACGAACAGAAGTTTGTATTTAATTATTCAAGTAGTATGATTTAGTTTATTTAAAAAATGTACGTTGTTAAATGAGCGGGATCCTCAAAATTCCAGCGGCTTGATGTCCAATTGTCCGTTGGTACCACAGGTTTCAGGTTCGAATCCTGGCGATGGCATGGATGTTTGTTAGTGGTTCAAAATCCACTTTAAACTGTAGGTCCCGGTATAGTTATCCCAAATGGTGCACAAAATGTCCGTTGCGCGGCAAACCAAACCAAAACTCAAAATTCCGTATTCTTCAAAGCGTTTTTTTTTTTTTTTTATTAATAGATAAATTAACTAAAAAATAATGTTGCATGATAGTTTTTTATAATGTTACAAATGATATCTTTTAGCTATTGCAATATATTAGCCAGAATTTGTTATAAAAATATAAATTAAAATATATTATAAATTACTTTGATTTTAAATAAACCATGTAATTAAATCGTCTTTCACTTCCGAAAATTGAATATTTTAATTAATTAAATAATTATAAAATTAATTAAATTATAAGTTTACAAAAGAATTAATGCAACAGTCTTAAAATTAAATAATGTATAAATTTACAAAAGAATTAATGTATTCCCTTAAAATAAATTAGACTGACAATAATATTAATTATCCAGTTGAATGAAAAAGATTGAGAAAACTATTTTATTAAGAATACTTTAATTTCCATTTCAAAATTAATGCTGTCTAAAAATTTTTTAAATTGATATCTTGTTTAATTAATTGACTATATTTTCATGGCATCTAATGAATGTATATCTTAAACAGTTTAAATAAATTTAAAACAAATAAATCCAAAATATAAATGCTTTAAAAAATAGCCCAAATAAATAATATTCCATTATTATTCTTTTAAAAAGATTATAAAATAAGTTTCTCAATTGAAATACTGATATTGCCGATTTCCCATTTAATTAGTTATTCCTAATTAAAATATAAAGCATCTAAAAATGAAATTTGCAAATTATTCTTCTTGGCCAAAGAAACTTTGTAAAATATATGGATTTGGAGTATAGGATTACTGAACTGAAGGAGCTCAGTTCGATGCCCGAAAACATAGTTCATGTGCCCGTGCCTGAGAGGACATTATAAATCTGTTGCCCAGAAAGTCCTTCCGTTGGGTTCGAGCAGGATGCAAAAGCGCATCCTCCTGATAGTATTCACTCGAAATTGAGGAAACACAATGTAAATGTAATATAGCAGTCCCTTCTCCCATTGATGAATCCTGGATAAGTCTGAATCTGCTACATATTTTCCGTTCCAGTGCTGAATTATTTTAGTTTGATGTGCCTGTCATTTGAAATAACAACAACAATATAACAACGATATTTAATAGTTTCACCGATAGCTATAATATATAGTTATCGGTGAAATACTTTCATGAAACTTATATTTTTTGTGGTGAGTATAAATTATTCTACATGTTCAGTTTAACTTTAGTATGAAAATAATTCAGTTAAGAATATAATTTATTTATGTTTCTGTGCCAGGGATAGTATTATAAATCTGTTGCCCTATAATATATAGTTATTGATGAAATACTTTCATGAAATTTAAATTTTTTTGTATTGAGAATAAATTATTCTACATGTTATGCTTAACTTTAGTATAAAAATAATTTATTTACGAAGCTAGTGACATCAGTTTACTTGTATCTATTTTTATTTATACAATAAGTGTAAATATGCGTTTAGAGAACAGCTTTGTGTAATGTGTGTGATTTTCTTGGCACAGCTGTCCCAACTCCAGAATGAAGGCAAAGAAATGCTGATGGTGACGAGTGGTGCTGTTGCTTTTGGTAAACAAAAACTGAATGCTGAAATGCGGATGTCCATGTCCATGAGAGAAACACTCTCGCCTAAAGAAATTGGTTACCATGCAAGTATAACTTAAAATATTTATTATTCAAATTAATGTGGATACTCAGTTGCATACATAGGCTGCATTTTAAGCATATTTGATTTTTAGTTATATTATTTTCAATATTTGGTAATAAGTCACACAATTCATAAAGGTAAAATTTTTATGTACGTTGTCTATGAGTACGTACTCTATTGAGTCTGATCTAGGATCTATTCACATACTCTATTGAGTCTGATCTAGGATCTATTCACATACTTTATTGAGTCTGATCTAGGATCTAGGATCTATTCACGTACTCTATTGAGTCTGATCTATGATCTAAGCTCTATTCACGTACTCTATTGAGTCTGATCTAGTATCTATTCACATACTCTATTGAGTCTGATCT
Organism: Caerostris darwini; assembly: GCA_021605075.1. Classification (NCBI taxonomy): domain Eukaryota; kingdom Metazoa; phylum Arthropoda; class Arachnida; order Araneae; family Araneidae; genus Caerostris; species Caerostris darwini. Next base: position 433,954 of record BPLQ01014999.1, read on the forward strand.
AGGATCTAGGATCTATTCACATACTCTATTGAGTCTGATCTATGATCTAATCTATTCACATACTCTATTGAGTCTGATCTAGGATCTATTCACATACTCTATTGAGTCTGATCTAGTATCTATTCACATACTCTATTGAGTCTCATCTAGAATCTATTCACATACTCTATTGAGTCTGATCTAGGATCTAGGATCTATTCACGTACTCTATTGAGTCTGATCTAGGATCTATTCACATACTCTATTGAGTCTGATCTAGGATCTATTCACATACTCTATTGAATCTGATCTATTATCGATCTATTCACGTACTCTATTGAGTCTGATCTAGGATCTATTCACTCTATTGAGTCTGATCTGGGACCTAGGATCTCTATTGAATCTGATCTATTATAGGATCTATTCACGTACTCTATTGAGTCTGATCTAGGATCTAGGATCTATTCACGTACTCAGTCTCTTTCTATACATTTGGACTAAATGTTCAATGATTTGTAGTATGGTACTCATAAGAATATAAATATTTAACAGGTAACATATTTTAAGTGGGCGAAATGATTATTTTTTTATATCAATCAATAACTAATGTAAATTTTTCATTTTATTGAAAATGAAATGAAGAATAAAGTTTTATAAAACCGAATATATACAACTTTATCATTCTAAAAGTATATTACTTAATATATCATTATCAATATTACGTTTATTAGTGAAAGCAATTCTCTTGCAAGATACAGGCACTGTTCTATTTATTAAAATAGTGTATCATTTTTATGTGATATTTATTTTGCAGATAGATTATTTAATTATTAAATAATCTATCTACAAAAGATTATTTAATATTTACGGGAAAACTTCTTTATCATATTGATAATACTAACTATTGAATTTTGTAATTTGTTCTTTGAAGTTCCAGAAACTACATTGTATGAAAAAAACCCTCGATAGAGAAAGATATTTATCATTTTACTCTTTCAAGCCTACTTTCTTGCATTTTATTTATTTTTTTCAAAATAAAAATTATTCATTATAATTGATGTAAAATAAATTATTAAATATATTATTTCTAAAAAAAGAAAATAGTTATCTGTTTCAGTTCAAAATTTTATGTTATAAGCCACACTGAGTTGTATTTATTATTTGTTTTTTAGTGTAATCTATAAAAATAAAAATTTTCGTAAAAATAAAATTGTAATCGTTACAATAATTTTTAAACTGCTACTTTAAAGGTCTGAAAGTATCGTTTTTATAATGAGAATAAAACTAAAATTCATCAATTAAATTTATATTAAAATTTAACTGTATTAAAATTATTTCGTCAATATTTATTAAAATAACATAAAAATCTGAAAGAAAAGTTGTTTTATCTACTTCGTCAGTAGATGGCGCCACAACAAACTTTTATCTAACATTATTGACTTTCAATAGTTCTTAAGTTTGAGGTAATTTTTTACCTTCACGTCTTCCTCAACAAGAGAAATTATTGCCGCATACACACAATTTTTTCCTTATAAAATAAAATTTATTGTTAGCATTGACTTTTAACTTTCAACATTATCTGAATAGCCCATATATTACCTGATTATTCTACATTTTGAAAAGATACCGAACCTGAAGAATTATCTTAATTTTTTTTGTTACTAAAAATCTAAAAAAATCAATTTGCACGACTTTTTGGTATTATTATAATATAAAACCGAAATTAATAAATTTGAAAAACAGTTGAATCAACTCATTCAAAACACACGCATACAAAATTTGGATCCTATCAGTAAAATTTCTTTCTCGTCCTTGTAGCTTTAGTGTTGTCTGAAAATCAATCGAAGAAATTCTAAATATATTATATTATTATGTTCAAAACTATAATTTCAAAATAGTTTCATAAAATGCTATATTACTTTTGAATCTATGGAACTGCTCGACTCGTGGTCCAATGATAAAGTGTGCATGGGGCCTAGGTTTGAATCCTCTGGTGATGTCAAAGCAATCGCTGCTTTTAGAAATAAGGAGCCTCGATGACGGCTGTGAATATGTGTTTAAAAGCGTTTCGCATTGATTATCAGGCTGCTTAGTGAGAGTTTCCAGGTTTTCTCCCATACGACAGGCAAATGTGAGTCAGTTCCCTTTAAAAGCAACCCCCTCATTACTTTTTGGTGGACTATTCGTTGCTTACATAATACGAGAATACGAAATCCGTCGACTTTCAACAGAAAAAAAATAAGGGGGAGGGGGAATGAAAAAAAAATCTGATAGGGAAATTTGGGGGGGAATGAAAAAAAAAAAATCTGATAGGGAAATTTTTGGGGTAAAAATCGGCATGAAATTTGTATTATAATTTGGGTATAAATTTTTAACAATAGTACAATGTTACGTTAGTATTTTACCATTAGTATAATTAGCAATATCTAGACCAAAGTCCATGAACTCGTGTGTTCTGATGGAAGAAGGAAAGGGGGAAAGGCAGCTCCTCTTGCGATGGAGCACGCGTAGGTAGAAGTCTGACTCTGCTCAGTGATGCTGAAAAAGGAGGAAGTGCCTTCCCGGAGGACTTTTAGGGGGAACTACCTCGCATTTGCGTATCGTATGGGGGAAAACTCCTACCAGGTAGTCCGACTCACGGGGCACGATGCTGTACATCACAAAAGCCATCGAATATCCTCGTTTTTTTGAAATAGTGTCTACAACAAAGTCGCCAATGGATTGAACCTCCACCCTAATCCTCACCAGCAGCTCATGTTGCCTCTGAGCCCCGAGTCGGGCAAGAGAGATATTAATCTCTTTACTTGTTTTATCCACGTATTGAAATATTTATAATTAATTAACAAGATTATGTTTTGAAATTAGATGATGTTTAATTTTTATTTTTCTGTTGAATTTAAATACAAATTCATTGAGTTTCACTGGTTAATGTTTGTATAAAGTTTATAAAATAGGGTTGATTTTTATCCGCAATAGAAAATTCTAAAATTTATAATTTCTTTTAAAGTTTTTTTCATGATTTTATTTGACAGGAAGGGTAAAAAAATTGTAAAGTTTATGAAATAGTTGCAAATTGTAATTATTTATTAAATTGGGGCTATATTGCTTCTATCTGGTGTTTTTTGTATTCTTCATTCCAACAATTTTTACACTTTTTTTTACGCCTAAAATAAACAATGCATTATTGATGTTAGTATCATTAATATTACATTATGACATGCTTAAGTGTATGAATCTACTCAAGGTCTCATTATAATAGCTTTTATTAGGTAGTTAATATTAATTTTTTTTTTTCTAGGGTATAGTACGTCCAGAACCAAGAGCAGCAGCCGCAGTTGGCCAAAGTGGTCTCATGGCTTTGTACGACGTGATGTTTTCTCAATACGGAGTCAACATTGCTCAAGTACTAAAATCTTTATATTTTTTTTACAAAATAAATTAGTTTCAAACTAAATAATTATTTCTATTTAACTTTCAAGTTAATTTTAAAAGTCTATTTGCAGTTCTTCAATATACCATATTTGTTTTTCTGTCGTAAATTTGGCAAATAGTAGGTTTGTACATTGTTAAAAAAATTATATTAAAATACGATGAAATTTATTTATACCAGTAATTGCGACCTATTGTATGATTGTTTAACCATTTTTGAGTTAACTTTTGCAGCAACAAATGAAATTTAGGGATTTCGTGTTGATCTTACATGAATGCTAGACAAATTAATATTTTTTATTTCCATTGGCAATAGAAAATGACAAACTCTTTCTTACTGGATCAAAATAGTGCAAAACATCCACAAGTAAAAATAAAACAATAAGAGGAAAAAGTCACTGTCTCATCAGCAAAGTTCTAGCGCTCCAATATCTTTTCACCTCGAACTCCCCAAGCAAGGCCGGTCATCTTGCTACGTGGTGTCCATCCATAATCTTGTCTTTCCCACAGAGCAGCAATTTGGGCTATCGAAAATGACAATGGGGGTAGATGGTTTGCCAAACAGTCATAGCCCACCGCAAATCTCAACATTGTAGCTGGAAAGGGAATGTTGAATCTCAACTTTTTTAGATTGGGACAGGCCGCCCGCATTCCATTGTAAGACATTCAGCCTACATGAAGGTAATCACTCTTGGAGCATTGCTGCATGTCGATAGTAGTAGATCTTTTAGACGTCTAGGACGTTACTAGGGTGCACCACTGGTGGCAGATCTATTGTATCTATCTATAGATCTAAGATCTATTGTCTATTGTATCCCGACATATTAATACACTTGTATAGATAAGATCTGATTATTGATATACATGCAAGGATTGATCTGACGATAGTTTAAACTATTGTAATTATTACGTTTTTTTAATTTTTGAAAATGTTTAGGTTCATATATTCTTATTAATCCTATTCGGTTGACGGTGGTTAAAGATTTGTAGAAAAGGAAAAATTTGATTTTAACTTACCGAAATTTATAAATAAGCATATATGAGAAAAACTTTTAATAATAAAGATACTATATTTCACATTATATATTGTGATCTCATGTTTTACAAGATATCATAATTAGTATTTCGAAAGTAAAGAAGAGGGAATTTATATTACAGTTTTTCAGATAAGTAACTCAAAGAAGAGAAAAGATATATTGAATGGATGAACCAAATGAACACATTTAACAAAAATATATCTATATATATTAAATGAACAAAAATGAAAATAATGAGGAAATATATACCTATATATCAAATGAACAAAAATATATCTTTCTTCCTAGAACCAGTTGAATAAGCATTTCCATTTTCTTAAAACCAGTTAAAAACTAGATATTCTCCTTCGAAGATTAACTGATCAGATTGGATTTACAAAAATAATTTATAAATTTTTATGCATCTGACATTTGTTTTAACATATGATTATTAGCATTAGTTAACACTTAAATGTATTATGATGTATTAAGATGTATTTTTTTCATTTATTGCTATGTTTTATAATATTGAGTTACTTTTTATTCGTATTTAGGTACTTGTAACGAAGCCAGACTTTTATAATCCTGACAGCCGCTATAACTTAAAAAGTACAGTCCTAGAACTTTTGGGGTTGAACATAATTCCTATTGTAAATACTAATGATACCGTTGTACCACCTGAAATCGAAGGTGCCAATTACAGTGAAACTGGGGTAACTGTATTAATTTTTTTATTTAATTTTCAAGCGTAATTGTTGAACAACTTCTCCTACTGATATTGCGTGTCATTATTATATTTAAAAGAAAACATGCTTTCTAAATTTCTTTGTCCGTCCATAGTGAATCAAATATTAAATTTTGATGAAAATAAACATTTTTTTTTTCGAAAATTGATGACAGACATTTTTAGGTTCTTAAAACATTTTTTTCTATGAAAAGGTGCCAAATAAACGATATGATTGTTTTAATACAGAAATATAAAATAAAATGGAGATGATAATATTATGATCAAAATATACTCGGAAACTTTCTCTTAAAAAATCAATTTTCAAATTTACGTGCATGTAATTAAAAAAAGCATTTGTTTACAAAATATTTAATTAAAATAATAAACAAATATTATACTTTTTAGAATTTATAATATTATATAAAAAAGATTAATAAAAATATATTAGAATAATAAACATTTAATTTTTTTGCCAATCCTAAATACGATATATTATGAAATAACAAAGAGTGCTTTCACTTTTGCTACTGAATTTTTTTTATCGTTTTCAAGCCATTGAAAATGGATAAGAATTATCTTATTTACCTTAAATACTGATAATTCAATTTTGAGTATCTTGGAAACCTTCTATGACTTTCTATTCTAGAATTATTCCAGTCAATAGTTCTCTGTATATCAAAAATATATTGCACCATTGGAGTTTTTTCTACACACAAATTTCTGACATTCTACAGACAGAAGTTTTTCAGATGCTGAGTTTTCGAACTATCGGGAGGGTATTTGATCTGTATACTGGAATCTTTTAAGGATTTTACAAACGAATTCAAACTGAATTATGTGCATTTTTTTTTGTGCTGTACATGAAAAAAAAATTGTCTATAAAATAACATAATACGAATAAAAAATAACAGAAAGTCATAAATTTAAAGAGAGGGTTTGCGTTGAATGGAGACCTACAAAAACAGATTTGAGTTTATAACATTAATATAATCAATTCAATCTGTCTTCCTTCTTGAATTTATACTTCGGAATAATAATAATAATAATAATATTAATAATTTGAAATTAGTCTTTATATTAAATATCAATCATTAAATTTTGCCATATTATAGAAGTTCAGTTTTCTAAAATTCTAGTACATCTAATTATGTTTGTTTGAGCTAATAGTTTTGGTGACATAATTTTTGGTAAATTAATCTTTTTTTTCTAAATTTCTCTTTTTTCTAAAACATTTGCTCATAGACAGAGATAAATAATTTGTAATGGGATAAGTAATAATAAGAGGATTTATTTAATTTAGAGGATTTATTTACAATTAAAAAATAAAATTAAATAAATAAAATTTTTATAAAATTATAATAAGAGGATACAATTTTAATACAAAATCTATAGAAGGTAAAAAAAAAAGCAATAATTTAAAATCAGGTATGAATACATTTATTGAAAAGAAGGTATTATATAAATAAGTAATTTAATACTATTTTTTTAAGCGAATACTTTCCAGTAGTAAAGGGAACAATGCTGGCACATATGAATCACTTATATCATACATCAAATCACATTATTTTCTTTCAAATACATATTAATCTTGTAATATTGTCAGTTACTATTAAGATTGTGTTAAAGTTACTATTAATACATACTCAATAATAACGTTTATTGCATGATGAGTACATCATAATTCCAGTAAACATAGATTTTATTTTGCTTCAAGTAAAAGTTGTACTTTTTTTTACATCATAACATGGTATTTTTTTATTTTTCTATAGCAAGTGATGAATATTAAAGACAACGACAGTCTTGCTGCCCATTTAGCCGCTGAAGTGAAAGCAGATCTTCTAATCCTAATGTCAGATGTCGATGGCATTTATACATTACCACCTAGCCAAGATGGTGCTCGCTTTTTGTACAGTTATTGCCCATCATTAGATGGCAATGTCGTGTTTGGCGAGAAATCAGGAGTAGGATTAGGTGGCATGGAATCCAAAGTAAGATTTATTGATTCTGCACAATAAGTTCTATGATTTTATGATTGAATTTTTTGGGAATTATCATATTTTTTGTTTATTAGATGCGATTTTGTTTATATTTTGCGAACATTTTATGATGTTAAATACTTTTATATTCCTTGTCCTAAATATATTTCCTTTAAATAAATTTTAAAATGTATCGAAGTAAATATTTATGAACAAGTTGTTCCTTAATTAACTGATATAGTTCACGAAGATTGTTTTTTAGATCTTTCATTTGTGAAGTTGCAATGATAGAACATCCGTTGCTTTTTGAAGACCTGTTTATATTGTTTTAATATGAATGTGAAATAAAACGAACATACTCACTGGCACAATGATATCAGACTTATCGAATATGTGGAAAATTCGCAAGAAGTCAAGTAGGACGGGTTCAAAAAGAGTGACGTCATAAGGAAGGGAATGGCATTCAGGAAAATTTTAATTGCAGTAAAAAGTATTTTAATTTTTAATCACTAAAATTTTAGACTATATGATATTAAAAGAAAGCTAGATGAAAAAAAATTCACATTGACAATTATACTTTTTTTTTAAAATCTGCTTTGTGCCGCAGTTTATTTGACTAGCAGACCTAACCTGAAATAGATTCGTCAGTTAAACCGAATGTTTACCATTCCAAGCAATGCGTTGGCGGACTATAGGTAGCTTGCAGAAGGACAGAAGCTTAAACAACAGATGGCTTGCGCTGCAACCACTGCTTTCAGAAATGAGTATACGCTATGGTGATTGTAATAGCGTCTTGAATGGACTGTTAGATTGCTGCATGAGCGATAAACTAACTAGTCACTAGGTCATCATTCCTCCTTAATGTAAATATTAGAAAAATTAATTTATATTTGTTTTAAATTTAAAAATGTTATATCTGTATATATATATATATTGCTTTTAAAAAAAAAAAGTTAGTGCGAATTTTGTTAAATTAATTCAAATATTATTGTAATGAAATTTGTTGTGACAAAAATGTATTGTCTTCTCAATTTTTTAACATTAAATTGAAAAGACTTCGGAAAAAAAAATTCTTAAAAAAGAGAAGACGAATAAGAATTCTTTTTTGCAGAGACAAAAATATTTTAATCTTAAAAAACGTGCTCACCCTGAATCTTGTTCAGTAACATATTTTCCGATGCATCATAACTATGTAAATAAAATTTGCTATTTCTGCATTTGAATAAAAAATTCCGTCAAACCAATTTAATAATTTCTTTTCTTTTTACATAGGTTCGTGCTGCCAGTTGGGCCTTAGAGAGAGGAATTGCAGTTGTTATATGCAATGGCACAGACGAACACGCATTAGGACGAATTGTTGGCGGCAAGAGAATTGGTACATTTTTTACAGACCACAAAAGTCTTACGGTTACAGTGGAAACGCACGCTGTTAATGGTATGAAAATACAAATATGCTTTTTTATTTATCTTAATTTTTTTATGTTACGAATAAATTGTTATATTTAAGTTATACAAATTAAGGAGGGAGCTTACCCCTCTATATTTTCTATAAGAAATCTATAGATCCGTTCTTAGATTAATATTTTTAAAAATATAAAATAAAATTAAAAAAGTAAATATATTACATTAAAAAATAAAAGAACAGGATACAGTAATAATATTGCGTGCTATAAAAAAAACTATTAAAATAAATATGCCTATAAATAAATATTAAAAAGTGCATGATAAAATATAATTTTCATACTCGAATACATATTATTACTAATTTTCATAGCGATTGGTGGAACGGTATAGAAGTTGATATAGTGCAGCCCCATCTGGTGGCGACTTACAATAAAGGAGATAGCATAAAATCATTCTCCATGTTTTGTCAAACACATACAAAAAATTTCATCAAAATTGGTCAAGTCTTTTAGGAAGAATTCGGTGACAAACACACATACAGAAGAACTCGATTGCAGAGTCACCTAATAAGTCCAATTCTGAATCTAAACCCTCCAGAGACCCACTCAAACACACACCCACAAATTTCATCAAAAATGGTCCAGCCGTTTAGTAGAAGTTCATTGACAAACACATATACAGAAGAATTATATATATAAAGATAAAAACGATGGGTTGTTTTCTGTAGATACTGATCAGAATTTCTTAGATATAAAGAAAAAAACTATAGAATAAATAGAGTATTTGTTACTTCTTTTTGTTAATTTAGATTCTATTAAAATCATTATAAGTATGCATTCATATGAAAAGGAAATCAGTAAAAGTTTAAATAATAATTCTTTCTCTCTCATGCTTATGGATTTCCTGAACAAAGCTAATTGATTCCACAAAGCTCTCCGTAGACCTCAATTTTGTTCCTTGATTTTAATTATGCAATTAATTAATTTATGGAACTCGAAAGTAGTTTAATATTTTAATAATGTTATAAAACCCTCATTTTACAGCTAGGAAAGGTAGCAGACGTCTTCAGGAATTAACTGGTGAACAGCGAGCAGAAATGATCAATCGCTTAGCAGAATTACTTGAAAATCGCAAAGAACAGATTTTACAAGCCAATGCCAAAGATTTACGATTAGCTGAAGAATCAGGCAAGTATATGTTTTTTGATAAACTTTTCCGTGTCTATTTCATATCTATTGAATTAAAAATATCAGATTTCAAATATATTTTTATAAAATAATATTTATATTTCTTGTCTTATAAAGTACGAAAAATTCATACATGCACCACGAGTACAAAGAGTTGACTAAGTACAAATATTTGAAATATTTTCATCGTCAGCAAACAAAATACTCTGATTTTCTCAATAAGTATATTACATGAAATTCACATGATTCACCTATCATATCAGAAAATATTTCATAGCTGTAGAAAATGTAAATTAGAAGATAATTCGTTAATTAAAATGTATTTAAGCAGAACTATTTTGGTCAATTTAAGCTTGAATCATGCTAAAATTGGCATTTTCTAGACATTGATTAATAGGCAGTCTAAAAAATAGCAACTTTTTGTCGATCTTACTATTCAAAATCATTCAAGGATAGCTTTACATGGTTGAGCAGAAATGATCGCAATCACTTATAAATAGCTAATCGTGTCCATTTGAAGCTTGTATAGCCAAACACTACTATTTCACAATAGACGATTGCGCATTGGTCACCACTCAATAACTTATTCTTGAATGATAAATTCTATAAATGGCTAATAATATAAAATAAAATATTTCCTAATTTCGCTTTTCGTATTACTCTATACACTGATGAAAAGAAGGATAAAAAAAGAATAAACAAAACAGAAGCAAAGTGTCTAAAAAAATATGATTTGCAAAAATGTCTTCGTAACAATATCTTAACCTTTTTAGAAACAAGTTTTAAACTGATTCTTATATAAAATACATAATTTAAATTTATCTAGTGATTATTTCAGTTCTTTAAGTTGAAATAAGGATTAAATAAATTTAATCAGCATACAGCAACACTGTGCTGTTGATGAATACATGCTGATTTTCGTAATCACTTTTTTCCACTTTATTATTATTATTTGTCTTATTATATTGAGTTATATATTAATGAGTATTATTTTTTCCAATGGATAATCCAAGATAGAAGCTAACGGCTGTTGCGCAGCCACGGAGCTTCAACAAAACTTAAATCATCATAAGTATTATTTTGAAAAGAGAAATTCAAAGGTACGAGTCATGAAAAAAAAAAGCAAATAAGTACCAAACGTGCGTTTTGAATAGAATTCTTAAAAATAATGAATTCGCTGTACAAAATATACTTCTGTATTTGAAAATTACTTCTATACCACTGTATTTTCAGACAAATTCTGATTCAGTTATCATTTAATACGCTTCTTGAAAGAAACTTGTATTCATAGTAAAAGTGTTTTATGAATGAAATCACTTTATTTATCTAATCAGATAGCATTTTTACTCACGTACTCATTTTTACTCACGTGCAATAAAAACATTTCGGAAGATTTTTATCATTAATTGTAATTCACAAATTCTTTCCTTTTTAACATATGAATCTGATTAGTTTTAAATAAATGAAATTAACAGTTTAATTTATTTAAAGCGCAAGTACTTAATGGTGTTAAGTTTGGGTAAATACAGACCCATTTTTATAATTAATGGGAAGAATTAAACTTAGTTGCTTTTAATCTCTTTAGGTTTAGCAGGCCCCCTTATTTCCAGATTGAGTTTGACTCCGGACAAATTAAACAGTCTGGCTGATGGATTGCGACAAATTGCTGAGGCCTCTCATACAGTTGTGGGCAGAGTTATTAAGAGGACTAAAATTGCAGAGGGAATGGAACTTCGTCAATTAACTGTGCCGATCGGCGTGCTTCTAGTAATTTTTGAATCTCGTCCTGACTGTTTACCTCAGGTATGTGTAATTAGCGAAATTAATAATATTCCAACGATTTAACCCTTAATTTTTAAGCTTTTAATAATGAATTTTGGCTGCTTATTTAAACTAGTTATACTTCTTTTCAATCAACATTATTTAACGATGTTTAAATTTTGCATTATTTGATGTACCACTTACAAATAATTCATTATATATTTTAATAATTTTAATATGTAAACCGTTATTGCACATTTAAATAATTTTGTGTAGCATCAGATTTTCTGAATTTCTATATTCAATTCCCGCATTGCTAAGAGGTAAGGTAGGAGTTCGATTCTGGCTGAGGGCGCGTGTAAAAGTAAAGCTTTGGTAAAACGAGTATAGTCTCTGGAAATTATGACAGAATGTGTGTCACGTCAATGTTTTGTTGGAGATTTAAGAACATCTCTAATATGATATTCAATTATCCATGAAAAGTCCTCCCGGGCAACGTTACCACTTGGAATCAGCCTTCATTCTCTGAAGTCCTAGGATTCTGAAAGCTGCAATTTTCTTTCTCTTAAGCATGAATCTGGAATGATGAATGAATTATGACTTGATATGATGTTACTGTCAATCAAGGAAAATAAACTACAACACAACGAAGCACTTCTAATAAATATCTGAAAATAATATGTTCTTGTTTCATAGAAAAACATTTTATTTGTTATTCATTATATTTTTTCTTAGTTTATTATTTATTTTCTTCAGATTAAAACAAAAAGTTTGTAGCAATGTAAATGACAATTATGAAATTCCTCTTTGCCTACAATAATTTTGAAGCTGTGTTGTAATTAAACAACTACTTATTAAGTTTATTGTAATTTAATAACTACACGCATAGTAAATAGTTTTTTTATTATGAAAACTTATATTACAAATACGAAGAGAGATTATGACATTAAATGTTCATTGTTTAATAGAAACAGAATAAAACATCAATTGTTGTAGGATATTCTTTATTAATAAGTAACAATTTTATTTCTTTTTTAGATTATTGTTTAAATAGTTTAATTAGACGAGAAACATTGAATATATTGTTATTTTCCTGTTCCTAAAAGCAATGAGATGCTATTTCTATATTGATTTCACTATATCTTAAAAATAATTCTTCACTTATTTTATTATTTTTTTTATCAAAAGCTAAAATGACAATTATTTGATGTTTTAAAGAAAAATAAAAAATGGAAAATAACTCCAGTGCAAAAGAAAATTTTAAATCAGTTTTTTCCTCGAAATAATTTTCTCTTTCTTTCAAATTTTTGTTCTCAGACAGCCAAACTGCTTTTGACAGGTACAGCTAATGTTATCAACTCGCGAAGTGCATATTTTAATGTTTAACAGTTGAATATCTTCCGGTATTCAGTTAACGCAAATATATATCTTTTAAATATCTCAAAAAGAATTCAAAACCATTTGCTTTTCCGTTTCAGCCCTCAAGCTATTGTTGTTGAGAAATGTTTTAAATGACAGTAAGGAACTGCGATTTTCGTAATGTTATTGTCTTGAATATAATGCAGCACTCTATTTGACATTACTTAATATAGCTGTGGAAGGAAAATGATAAACTGTAGTAAAAAATATATTTGAGTGATTCTGCAGCCTTATTTATAATATTTATGTATGATTTCTTGAAAAAACTATTATTTTACAAATGAAGATGAAATTTTTAATAATTTAAACTGTTTTAAAAAATTATTTTACGTTATTTAAACGCACATTTTTTCATGATCCAATTATAAAAGAAAAATTCACAAATTTAAATTTCCAGTTTTTTCTAAGCACATATACTGAAAAGAGGTATTGAAAAATTATAAAAACCTATTCACATTCCAGTGTATTTGTAGAAATATAGAGGGTTTAATAATTTTTTATAGCTATTATTACAAAAACTTATTGACAAGTTATTTATAATTATAAACTCAAGATTATCAAAATTGTCAAGACCATTTTTTAAATTAAGAGATCAAAATTTCACAAAGGATTAGATCGTAAGACAGGAAATATCCCCCCCCTTGAAGAATGTATTCGACGCGTCGCAATCTTTTTGCAGCAGCAGCTGCAATAAAGCAGCTGCTTCTATTTTTATTAACTCTGATTCGTGTATTGTTAATCATTTCTGATAATTTAATGTTCCTTGTATTTTCTGCGTCTTGCCATAATGTAGTTTTCTTTCTTTACTCTTTCCTTCTCAGCAGTTTTAATGTGTGCTATCCTGTTTTGCTTCATGCCCTTTAGATATTTAAATAAGTTAGTCAATATAATTTTCAATCTTATTTTAATTTAGTGATCCAAAATGTAAGTATATCAAAATTCTATAATGTGGGCAAAAATGATCTCTTTGGATATCATTTCAAAGTTTGCATTCAACCATATAATATGAAAACGTACATTTTTCTTACGTTTTCACATTATATTACTTATTACAGTTACAATAACATAGAATTAAGTTAATCTCCATATATGTAATAAAAATCGTTCGCCAGTGTCATTTATTTAATGAGAGAATAACTTATTGTCAAATAAGAATAAATAATATCAGCCTGTAAAGATAACATTTAAATTTATAATTCTTCTATTTTTTCCATAACCTTCTGTTGAGTTTTTTTTCAATGATCCATTTAAATTTTATGTACAACGTGCTCTTCTGAATTTCGTTATTTGTTTCGTAGTTTGCAATCTAAATTTTTTTTATTTTTGACAGGTTGCTGCCTTGGCTATTAGTTCGGGAAATGGTTTGCTTCTAAAAGGTGGAAAGGAAGCAAATCACACAAATGCATACCTCATGAAGTTGGTCGAAGAAGCTTTGTCTGTACATGGTGCCAGTGAAGCTATTTCACTAGTAAGTCTATACCTCTTATTTTATAATTTTAAATAAAAATTTAATCATAGAAGATTGGAGCATAAACATTTAAATAAAAATTAAATCACAGATGCTTGGAGCATAAACATTTAAATAAAAATTAAATCATAGATGCTTGGAGCATAAAAATTTAAATTTGTATAAACTTTAAATTTTGATAGTCGTTTGCATTCATCAATTTAATTAATGTGTCGTTTTAGGTGAGCAGCCGGGAAGATGTTGGAGAATTGCTTCAGATGGAAGATTACATTGATCTGGTAATACCTCGCGGCTCATCTCAGTTAGTAAAAGAAATACAAAAACAAAGTAGTGGTATCCCGGTATTAGGACACAGTGAAGGTGTTTGCCATGTTTATGTTGATGAGAATGTTGATCCTGCGATGGCTATTCGTATAGGTAAAACACTGTCTTTCATACATTAATATTTATCAGTATCTGCATAGCGCTCTTATAAAATGGAGTTCCTCTAGAAGCTCTGCCAATACCATATCAATATTTGATTTATTATTTTTATCATCTATTTATTTTTGAAGTCTTGTAAAAAGCCACTCATTAAAAACTGGCTCAATGTTTTACTACCTTTAATCGAGAGATATATAAGAAATAGTTGAGATAACGACGCAAAATGATATCAAATTTCACGTCATGTCATAATTGCTTATAAAATAAGCATAAATGTAATAGCAAACATCAATAAAGATCCTTTTCTTAATCAAAAGAAAATAAAAGTAATTACAGAATTAAAATACTAAAAATGTTTAAACAATCAAATTTATTTAATAGCAAGCAGAGTGGTTCTCACATATCCAAATTCGTTTTCTTCCAATTTTAAAATAATATTGTGTGAGGAATTTGTTTCTGAATATGCAACATGTTTTTGTTAAATTAATTTAACTTATATTCAAAAGGTTTTATAATATGATATTTTACAAAAATATTACAACTATATACAAAATACGAAAATAACCGAGACGTTGTTTCAATCTTATTCTTTCAGATCTTTATTAAATAAAATCTAATTTTATTATTTTCACTACTTTATATGTTTAACAAATATTTCTGTATTAAACAAAATTTCTATAGCTTTGAGCCAAAAATGTCTTAAAACTTATAAAGCATTACAGAAATAAAATTTATAAAGCATTACAGAAATAAAATTTATAAAGCATTACAGAAATAAAATTTATAAAGCATTACAGAAATAAAATTTATAAAGCATTACAAAAAAAAACTATTTTTGATTGATGTTATTAATCTTGTATTATCTAAAGTCAAAATTCTTGAATTACATAAAATTTTTTTATCATACTATTCTTATTTATTTTAATTCTTATTTAGCTTTTATATTATACGAGTTAACTTATTTTTTGAAATATTATCTGCAACAGTTTTTACACACTCTTATCCCTTTTCTTACGATTCAGTGAAAGATTCCAAATGCGACTATCCTGCAGCCTGTAATGCAATGGAAACACTTCTTCTTCATCGTTCTCATTTGGACAATAACCTCTTTGTCGACATCTGCAACGCATTGAAGAAAGAAGGAGTAAGACTTTTACTGTTTTTTATAGATTAATTCTGTTCCAGAGAATAGGTAGCATTCCAAACTCCCATTTACTTCTTTTTCAGTATTATATGTTCTTTTGTATTCTTTTCAGGTGAGTATTTATTCTGGTCCTAGACTCCACAACATTTTAACTTTTGGTCCTCCTCCAGCCAAATCGATGAAAACGGAATACAGTGGTTTAGAATGCGCTATTGAGATAGTGGAAGGCGTGGAATCTGCAATCAACCACATCAATGCTTATGGTAGTAGCCACACTGATGTCATTGTTACAGAAGATGGTGAGTTTGTTTTCAGTTGTGCACTTATAATTATGTTTAAAAAGTTAAATATGGCCTTATTCCTTAAATTTAGGTTAAGTTTAAATTTTTTTCAAGGTCTTGTGAGACAGTTGTGAGAACAGGTTTACTGTTCACTGGTACTTACGGGTTTACTGTTCACTTACAGATTCACTGTCTTGTGAGACAGTTTAATGAAACACAAAAACAGATACACGTTAAGAGTTGTTTCATAAAATAGAATCCTTATAATGTTTAAAGAAATCATAATAACACTCTGTTATTTAAAACTTCACAAATTTTGATAATTACTTCTATTTGAAAATAAAAGTTTTAAATGAGGCAAATCATTATTGATGATGTCTTTTATATTCTATAGAAACCTATCAGTGTTTGTATGTGTCTTTATCTCCTCCAAAAACACAGCAAACTGCAAAACATATAAAAAAAATGTAGTGATGTTAGAAAGAAATCTCCTCCAAACATTTTCATCGGAAAAAATTATTTTTCAAACAATATCAGTTTCGAAAGAGAATTTAAAATTATCGGGAAAAAACTCCTCCAAAATGAAACATTTTTATTTTCAGGTTGTTTTCCATACAAAAACATCTTTTATCTTTACATTCATTAAATTCTGTAATTAAATTAATTTTCTCTTCTAATTTAATTTGTTTTCCTTTCTTTATATTCAAAATTATTTTGTATTTCAATTTTTTATTTATATTTCAATTCAAAATTTTGCAGTTTTTCAGATATTAATTAAAATCTAAAAATAAAAAATTAAAAGAAAATGCAAATTATTGTAAATTTTTTTTCTCACTCTCACATGCCTAAGATTCCTTACATTGGGGAAAAGATAACTGAAAAACAGAGGTCGAATAATTAATTATGCTTTTTAAAATTATGATATTCAAGTTGTTTATCGACAGAATTGTTTAATTCTTTTACCATTTTAATATACATTTAATCTGTTACAAACAATAAGAATTTCAAATGTAAATTCTTATTTTAAATTATCGAAATAAATTATTTTCCGAGAGTCTCTTTCAAACGAATTTTCACGATCAAAAAGGTTCATCTGGAGCTTCTGGTTCGTTTATACAGAAAATGCTTTAGTTTGTTAACATTTTAATATGCAATCATTCAGTTTTTAGCATTATCAATGTGGGAAAAATGTCTAAAATATCTAATTGATTGTCTAAAATGTTTAATTGATTGTCTAAAATGTATAATTGAATGACTAAAATGTTTAATTGATTGTCTAAAATGTATAATTGATTGACTAAAATGCTTAATTGATTGTTTAAAATGTCTACATTGACATCAAAATAAAATACTTGGGAAAGTTACTTTTGAGCGATTTTGTTATGCAATCAACAATTTTCTGTTTTTCAACTGCAGTACCAGTGAAATTTATTTTTGAAATTACTCGTTTTTGAAAGTTTTGAAAGAAGATTTTAAATTAAATAAAAATATCCTCCAAAATTAAACATATCTATTTTTAAATTATTTTCCATGATTATATATGTAAATAAACCCTTCAAAATTAAAGGTATCTATTTTCAGGTTATTTTTCATGCATAAAAATCTTTTATCTTTGCATTTATTAAAATTCTATAACTCAATTAATTTTCGTTACTTTATCTTCATAAATTTGTAATTCATTTTTCTTTCTTACCTACAAAACGCATAAATTCGCTTTGTATACCAATCCTTAACCAATTATTTTAGTTATTTTGTTTCGGAAACGAATTACAATTGATTGCAAATTTTTTTTGTATATCAGGTAATTTTGGGAGAACATTTCATTATCTTGGAAAGATTGCTTTGAAAAACCAAATTTAAATTTAAGCTTATGAAAAAAACCCAAAATTAAAAAATCTGTTTTTGGATTATTAAACTTTCACCCACTTTTACAGCTCTTTTTATTTAATTTTTGTGTCTCAAAATCCTATCATATACAGATTTAAATTTTTTTTATAGATTACTAAATTCATTGTTTTATTTTTTCATAAATTAGGTGATTATTTCAAATTATTTTTCTCGCCTCCGACGCGACGCAATCCTTAAACAATTATTTTAGTTCCTTTGCATCAAGGGTTTGTTATATTTTACATTGCAGGATTTAAGCGGATACTATACTTATAAAATATTTCATTTTTAACAATAATTGCAACACATTGGGTTGACATACAGCTAATAGTGCTATAAATGTTGCTTTAAATTCAAAATTTCGTAAACTGACGTTTAGTCTTTCCTTTAATAGTTTTCGAATTTGATTTATTATTAAGGGCTTATCTTTTATTAATTAGAAGAAATACGTCGTACATATGACATCTTTTGTAAATGAAAAATTTCAAAATAACTCGGGATGAACCAATCTCAGTCCGAGAATATATATAGAGAGAGACTATACACACATGAACTACTGGTTTAATTGTTTACATATGCTTTTACAACAATGCTATTAATTAGTAGTGTTTAACGTAACTGTAGTAAAATACGATAGAGGACAACATTAAATTGATATGTTTGCCTTAAAAAATCAAACATACGGGACAATTAATATACACAGTCCAGTCACATTAGTGTGACCACCACATACTTTCGACATCAACATGAAATAACCAATCACAAAAGGCAGGTGGCAGCATATTGCAGTGGAGTGTATATAAAGAATTCCACTTAATACCACTTAAATACCACTTAATACCACTTAAATACCACTTAATACCACATTTCACACTCCACTTAAAGCCAGAATATACAAGAGTGTATATTCTGGCTTTTGACAGGTCACATTAATGTGACTGGACTGTAGTAAGAGCATATTGATTTAAAAGTTGATATCCTATTCGAATTTGAGAATTTCTTTAATTGTAAACTGCTGTTAATGCATTTATATACTACACTTAGACCTATCATGAAAATATAAATGATAAGATAAAATTGAATACTTTATTTGTTTAGTTTTGACCACATAATTCATTATATATAAAGGTTAGACAAGTTTTTTAGTTGTTATTATTAGTCAAAATGTTTAGCAGGAAAATATTGAAAACGCTGAAAGCTGAAGAAAATATTTATTTAAGTGAATTTTTGAAAAGATTGTATGACATCTTTTTCTAATGTAACTTTTATTTTTCAGAGAGTCATGCACAAAAATTCTTACAAGCTGTTGACAGTGCCTGCGTTTTCCATAATTCGAGCACACGATTTGCAGATGGCTACCGTTATGGTCTAGGTAAGTTAGTCATTATTACTATAATTTATACATAATTCTTCTAATAAATAAGTGAGTAAATAAACTCAGTAAAATAAGAATTTTTGCTGATTTTCATAGAACTAAAAATAAATTTAGTTTTGATAAACTCTTAAGCATTAAAAAATATTTTTAATACAGCAATAACATGTATCCTGTGACGAAAACAGTACTTTTCATTTAAGTCTTCTTCTGTTAGAATGTGAACTTAAGAACTACCTTGCATACATTTAAGAATATACCTTTTTAATGATTGGATATGCCAAAGTGAAAAAAATTGTTATTGCAAATTGAAAATCTCCTTATTTCTTATGCTAAACAATAAACATCTTTCAGATTGACTTTCGTGTTTCTGTGTCAGTAATAGCTATATGATTTTAATCAAAATCATAAACCAATTTTTGCTAATTTATTTTTAACCGTTTCAGTCATGAATTAAAAAAATATTTTTTTATTGATTACATATTACTAATTTTTTATCTACAGAAATTCAGTGAATGAAAAAAATCAGAAGAACAATAACTATACAAAAAAATGACCATTTATACAACCGTTAATTGTAAATTATGAGTGAAAATATATCGTACATTCAGGCCATATCGGTTCTTTCACACACATTTCACCAAGGCAAAGAGTTTGACAGAATTTTTTTTTCATCATGAGATTTTGCAGTAATTTTTTTATTATATTCTTTGGACTTACTAAAGTTACGATATCTGCAAAGCAACTTTTCACGTAAAATAAAATATTATAAGTACTAATATATGAAAAAACCTTTGTTTCTATCGATAAATATAATAATAGTTCCCAAAAGATTTTAATTCTTTTTAACTAGCATAATTGTATTTAAAAAATTCAAAACTAACATACATGAGTAAGTGTCAAAGTCATAGAAGAGGTTTAACACACATGTGATCTTAACGTCATGAAATTCATTCAAATCCGAATTAGTGAATATTGAATCAAAATTTATTTCGCATTGGATTTGACTGGACTATTGTAAATCATATATTCTTTTAAATAAAGATGTAGAAAAATATGATTAAAAAACTCTTTTTTATAGGTGCTGAAGTGGGTATTAGTACAACTCGTATTCATGCTCGTGGACCAGTTGGAGTGGAAGGACTACTTACGACCAAATGGGTTTTATATGGATCGGGAAACACTGTTGCTGACTTTAACGCTGGTAGAATGAAATATGCTCACGAAACATTGCCCATCGAGTCTTGAAATTGAATTTAAATTGAAGGACAGAAGTTTGCTCATCTTTATCTTTATGCGTTTTCAATATTTTTCATACTTAACAAACGTATTGAATGAATGCATAAACCTATTGGATCTCAGTATTTATTTACACCTTAATACGTTCTGATCATGAAACATTAAATGAAAAATAAAAAAGTTTTGTGTATTTTAGCTTATGTAAATGTCATTGCACTGAAGTACTTGTTAAATAAAAGAATTTTATTTAATCATTGGTATTTATTATTTTTAGACTAAAAATCTTATTTTTTTATTTTTCAATAATATTGTGGTGGATGTTAGAACTCAAGTGTGATCAATACAAAATATAAGCAGTTTAGAAAGATAAATGGAAAATATATTATAAAACACCATTCTAAAGTCTCATAGTGTTATTGTTAGAAAGTCAAGATGTTATAGAAAAGAATAGAAGTTTAAAAAATGTAGATTTATTGCTTATTTATACCATGATTATTAAATTTTTGAATTATTAAACTTGACTTTTTCTAAAAGATATTGAAATTACACCTTTAGCTCATATCTTTTATATAATTTAATTGGAAGTATAATAGCTTATAGGCACTGCAAAAAATTAGACTTCGCGCAAAATATTAGCATATGTATCTGAATATATATGATAGAATGTATCTGGATATATATGCTAAAATATATTTGGATATGTATGCCAGAATGTATCTGGATATATATGCTAAAATATATCTGGATATGTATGCCAGAATGTATCTGGATATATAGCATATGTATCTGAATTTCATATAGTATGCATATATACTAGTTAAAATGCATAATATATGATAGGGTTTCCTATATAATTTTCTTTCTATGTATTTCTGAGACAATTATTTCTTTTTATACTTTATTTGAACTAAAATATTTCTTAAAGCTTTGTGAGCTTTCTTTATGGTAAATATATTAACAATTTTTCCACTGTTTATACTCCACAAATATTGTACTATCTTAATGAAATTGATCTAAGCATTTTGAATAGCCTCTTACAATAAGGATTTTGTCCAAACTAGTCTCTTACATTAAGAATTTTGCCCAAACTAGTCTCTTACAATAAGGATTTTGTCCAAACTAATTTCTTACAATAAGGATTTTGTCCATTTTTTGCTATTATTTTTTATTTGAACATAATTCTTTTGTTTGATATAAACAAAATCCAGAAATCTGTACAATTTTTTTTTAAAAAAATAAGCAGTTATGAGGAATTGGATACAGAGCACACCCAGATTTTTGTTACAAAATAACACCTTACTTCGTTTCAAGACATGTCATAAAGGGCATGAAAGTTAATCTGTTTTTATAGGTTTGTGTGCTGATAGTTCAATACAAAGATTTCATTACGTAAGATACTACAAAACAATTAGGTGTAAAGTAAATTGTGATATTACTTGCTACCATGCTAGCTTCTATAATTGTAATAATATTTGAAAATGTATACATAGCTAAATTTTCATAATCAATGATAAATTGTTTTAATGATCACTAAAAACACTCCTTTAGTTTCATAAAAAACATAAGGAAAATCTTCTTGTATTGATTCTGTATTCGTTTAAAATTAATCGACTTAAATTCTTGTTTTATAAACCAGTTCAAAAATAAAAGCACTGATTAAATAGGGAATTAAATAATGAAAAAGTAATTTTTGAGAAATACAGATCTCTCAGCTAATTAAAAATCTATTTCAGTCATGCAATACCACATTTCATTCCAAAATAAATTTTAATTCAAATCAAACTTTCATAATTTATAAAAGAAAATGTTTCAAAGAACGACTTAAAAATTAAATTAAAAATATTTTTACAGAAGAAAACTTAATTCGATACTTTTCATTCTATGTTTTCTTTTCAAAAGAATTTAAATTTGAATCCTCAATATAAAAAAAGCTACATTGAAGAAAATTAATCGAAACAGTCCAAAAATACAACCTTAGCTTTGTTTTAATAAGTATCTGATTGAAAGTATAAAAGGTTTCCTAGTTCTTATTTTTATCTCTCTAAAACTTTAGTACTTATAAAAATTGACTACAAGTATTTAAATAGTAGCATTAAAAATACAAAATTTGCAGTTTCTTTATTCACAGCTCTTTAAGTAATCGTGTGAGTAGAACGTAAACAAAATGTGTAAAATTAATTGCACAACAATTGTTACTGAATTCCATATGAATAAATTAATCAGTATTTTGCGTGGTACATATTTACAAACTTGATAATTTTATTTCCAAAGAAATTAAACAAAAATTAAACAAAATTTCACAGCGAAATAAAAATATATACAGAGTTTATTCACATAACAGGTATTTTTATGCAAATGATTATGCAAGGATTCGAGGTCTTGATTTCGCAAAGTGTACAAATGTTCGCTCTGCATCCGATGTACTAGATCTTCTGGAATGAGAGCCTGACAGACTGGATTTTCTAGGAATGCTGCTTAAGCTTAACCTCTTGTACCAATCTGTTTCGTTTATTTTTTCTGGAGAAGTTGCAGCATCTTCCTGTTAAAATAAATTAAAAGTATCAAAGAGAGCCGTTTGTGCAAATGTAAATTTCATATAATTAATTTTAATTCTGTATATTTGTTCTTAGTGAAAGAGAAATTTTAAAAAATACTTCCATTAAACAAGCCTTTTGATATTGAGAGAATTCTATAATTCCGAGATAAGTTTTGAAAGTTAAGCCAAATAAACATTTTAAGTCATACAATGTTGCTGAATCTTAAATGTTGAGTGCAAGTACAAAAAATAAAATATTAGACAGAAGTTGTAGTTTAATGCAGGATTATTAACTTTAATTGTCCAAAAACAAGTTCAACAACTATAAAATACCTCTTACAGTGTTGATTTGAAAGCTGTGACATTTTTCCGAATGTATGAGACATTTCAAGCATAACTGCAACAGTGACGATAAGTTTACTATCCACATCTTATTGTTTTCGTCGATCTTCCTCCAGCGATCTTACAGATCTTCTCTTTCTTGTTCGTTGTAAACATTTTACATCAGACAATGTGGCAGAATCTTAATTGTTGAATGCAAGTACAAAAAATAAAATATTAGACAGAAGTTGTAGTTTAATGCAGGATTATTAACTTTAATTGTCCAAAAAAATCTCAACAACTATAATAACTAATCTTACAGTGTTGATTTGATAACTGTCACATTTTCCCGAACGTACTAGACATTTCAAGCATAAGTGTAACAGTGACGATGAGTTTATTATCAAATTCTTATTGCTTTCGTCGATCTTCCTGCAGCAATCTTATAGATCTACCCTTTTTAGTTCGTTGTTTTGTCACATTTTGTTCGACCTACATCATGCGTGCTGGTATGGAAACAGTGTAAGTGTTCAAACATTTATGGGAAAATGGGCTTGGTAAAGTCTTTGTGCTTCTCTATTTGTTGTTAGTTGACAGTTTGTTGTTTGTGACATTAATGTGTCTATCCTCTAAAGTTTTTTGTAAAGTAAAGTTAATTTTTTAAGAAAGACGGTGATGAGATGATTGGAGAATTTATACGCTCTCCCTTGAAAGAAACTTCAAAATGTCCCATACTTCAGTTTAGTCCTTTGATAGTTAGAAGAAAAATGCTTATTTCGCTTAATTATATTTTTTATTCTATTGATTTTGGAACTCTCTACATAGTAGTTTTGTAAATGTGGGAATATTTTTATATTTCACTGAAATTGTTTGCTTATGTTTATTTTAAATTATAAGAAATATTTAATAATTTTAAAATTTTGTAATTACTGCAGTTTTTCACTTTACTAATAACAACAGTCAGATATTTAAAAATAAAATTCAGAAAGAGAGTGTTAGGTTAATTTTTTTTATTTTAAAATTACAACAGTAAATAATTTTATTAATATTTCTTTTTTAAATTCAAGATGCATATAGTGTCTGTCTCAATTTTTATTTTGAATATCTGAGTGTCTATGAGGTCTATAATAACTAAGTAAGTTATTTGTAAAATGAAAATGGAAATTTTTTTAGCACAAGTTTATAATGGTATATAAGTTCAAAATAAGAGATTTAACTGAAATATTAATAGGTACACTGCTTTACACTCCATATCTATGCTATTTTTTGTCATTTATATTGTTTATTCTGTTAAAGAAGTAATTGAAAATAAGTCTTATTAAATTTCATATATTAATTTAAATAAAAATTACAAAAAATAACAAAGGAATGGCCTACTTTTTCAGTTGAAGTAGCATCTTCTTCTGGTATTTTGGGTGTCGTATATTCAGAGATTACTCTGTAGTAGGGATGCTGACAGGGCACTGACTTACAAATCACTTGAGGTTGCAGACACTCAGCAATGACAAGTGAATTACACAACTGTGGTCTTCTTCTTCTTCTGTGGCATATAAACCATCCAATGATGATGAAAAGGATTAATGGTGCAGCACAGCCAACTATAAGTATGCCATCCATGATTAAGTCTCTGTGATAAAAAAAACGGAAAAAGGCCATTTTAAAAATATTACCAATTTTTACTCTTGTTAGTTTTTAAATGCATGATTTTCTGATAAATATATATTTACTGCAATTAAATAATTCTTCCAAGTCTATTTAAACGAAAACTAAAAATATTTATTCATTGTTATCCAAATCCACCGTTAAACAATAATTAAACATAATAATTAGTCTGAAGAAATTAATATTGGTACAAGTGTAGCCAAAGCTGTCTTTTGAAACAGAAAAGTTCAGTCACTTATTTATTGGGAAGATGTGAAATTTTAAAATGGGCATATAAACTGATAGTTGAATTTATCTGAATGGTTATTTTATTTCTTGCATAGATAATTTAATTACTGACTTTATTTAAGTGAATATGCTTGCATATGCATTTATATAGATTTTAATTTTGCCCAGTTATATTTACAAGATTTAAGATATTCATAAAATTTTAGTGATTTCATAGATACATTGAATCGTAAAATATAATATAATATAAATATTCAACTTTTATCTGAATAAGTTATTTACAGTACATACTTTACTACATATATATGCATTAGTAGAAGAAAATCATAAATTTTATGCAATTAAAAGGAATAAAAAGTTTTTGAAGCAGTTTTAAAAATAAATATAGATATTATTTTGCATTAAATCCATAGTATATCTGAAGACATATATAGACAAGAAGTATTTATATTCTTTCGAAAAAAAAAGGTCAAAACACCCCTTAAATGAATTCGATGATCTTGACGTTACACATATAAAACTTAAAAATAATTATGCAAATTGTTAAATTTTCACAACCTATGATCTAATTTCGGAACAAGAATCACTTCGGATATAGTACACGCTTCTATTGTGCAACTAGCATTGTAAAAAACATTTAATAATTGATGAGGATTTTTCTTTTCTTGTTGTCGGTATGGGCAGACAATTGACGACATTTACCGTAGCTGTATAGCTGGGATGTATGAAGCTGGCTGGTCATACTGAGAAATAAAATGCTGCCTACAATTTACGGACATGTCAGTGCCAAGGAGCTGACAGCAATGGTTGCTGAAAATAGCGCACCATTGCAAAATAAAGGCTCAGGAAGATCAAGATTATTGAATACTAGGCAAGAACAGATGATTGTGTGACAATCCAGGATATCCCAATGGGGCTTGTTGAATTGTGGGAAATAATAATTTCCCACAATTCAACATGCCTTAGCGTCTTCCATACCACACAAAATAATATCTTGCGAAGCTTGACTAAGGAAGAGTTCAATCATAGAGTATTTTTTTCAACCATATGCCTTTAATCGCACAACATCGGCTGAATCATATGGAGTGGTGTCATAGCTGATCGACATGGTTGCTAGCAGACTGGCATCGCATAGTGTTTAGAATGAATCCCACTTCAGTGTTGATGAAGATGGCCATTGGATTCATTTGTGGAAATACAAGGTCAATCAGTCCTTGCTTACAGGGTCACATAACTATTACCTCTGGTGTAAGGATGGAAGGTTCTTTCTTACTGCAGCAGATTGATGAGGTCCCACGGTCCTAGTCATCCTGCGTACAAATTTAAAAGCTCCACTATTTATAAATGATATCCCGCGGTTGTTTTCTTATTCTTTATGACACACCATCCTAAAGCATTTTGCAACAAGATAATAACTTATCATACACGGCTCTTGTGTCTGAATTGCCTTCATGCTATTGATATCCTTCGTTGGTTAGCGAGGAAACAGATTTGCCCTTAATTGAATATGTATGGGACAGACAGATCGCCATATTTGAGCAACCGTCTCAAATATGGAGTAGAGATTAAAGAACATTTGGCAGAATATATTAAAAGGAGAGTTGGAATCTTTTTCGCTCCTAACATACATGTATACAAGCAGACATCGTCGCCAAGGAATGTTTAACAAACTACTGTTTTGAACATTCAACGCACAATTACTAGACATTTATGGGCCCTTTAATTATTTGTGTATGAGTTTTACGTACAATTAATTTCGATAACAATAGTCACTTTCTTTATGATGATTCATTTTTTGTAAAAGAGGGAGTCATGAATAAAATAAAATTTCAAATAACTTAACAGAAAGCAAAAATTTCTACAGTAATTAAATTACGGTTGCATACGGTTAATTTATGATTACTTTTATGAATTGCAACTATATTTAATTTGATAGAAGATTCAGCTTTATCCAATGCACATTATAATGTAGCCTACTACATTATACACACGATAGGAAAAGGGAGGAAAAATGTCATTCTGCAAGTGTTTCTAAGAGTAAGTGGTTTACATTTTTATTACAGGAGAGGCTCATATACAGAATGAAGCATTTTATCAAGGCACATGTTAGCCTACCATTTCAAGTAATTTTGTTTAAGTGGTAATAGAATTTTATCCTCTTCCTCTGAATAGGCATGACTGAACTTTCTTCGATTTTCTAATCGATCAAGCCATGGTAAGATTCTTTGAAATTTTGCCAATACACGATAATTCAAAAGGATGTTGCAAGCCTTCAGGTCAAATATCCAAGAATGCAACAGAAGAGCATGTGTATTCTTATTAAAGTTTGAGATTCAAACTTTCGCGACAACCTAACAAGATTTCTAAGATCAATAAGTTTGAGAATCTCGAGACATTTTAATAAAGATCCTTTGGAATGTTGTTGTTTTATGAGAAACAAATATTCAAATTAATTTCGTACACATTTTATTATCAGCTTGATTTTATTTGTGATGTAACTTTTTATGTGTTAACTCTGGAATAAATTTCTACTTTATAAGTAAATTTTATGTAACACAGTAAATAGTTTATTAAGTAATTTATAAGTAAATTTTATGTAACACAAGTAAATAATTTATAAAGTAATTTATAAGTAAATTTTATGTAACACAAGTAAATAATTTATAAAGTAATTTATAAGTAAATTTTTAAATACAATACAAATATTTTGTTATTAAGGAACATTTAATCGTAACACATGGAAAAATGAGTAATTACTAATATGTATTGTAAACATTTGTTCTCCTTCATACTTTTTATAGTAAAATATTAAAAAATTGGAATAAAAAGTAATTTAGTTTATTAAATGTTTTTAAAAATGAGTTTTATTCACATATTTTTAAATTAGTTTGATGAATTTAAAAATGTGACAACAAAAAACAATCTGAATTATTTTGAAATCTATCAAATGATACATTTTTTTGTATTTAATGCTGATCTTATATTGATTTCTTAATCATTTGTAATTTTATACTTACTTAAGTAATACTATTTTTTGGGTATTTTTTTAGAAATGCTCTAGAATGTCAATGAAAAAAATGAAATTGTTGTGATTTGTTAATTTAGTTTGTCGTAAGATTATTATATATATTTTAATAAATTTTCACTAATTTTTAAGTGTATGAAAGTCACTAAGTGTTTTTTTTGCATAATAAGTTTTATTTGGGTTTTTGTTATATCATCAAAGAAGCAAGATAAAAAAATAATTTAACATAATTTTCTGAAGAACTTCTCTGACACAGAGTGTTATTTCTAGGTCAGTATGTCCTGAGATAATATAATAACATATGATTACGTTTTACTCAACACCGCTAACAAATCATTGACTTTCTGTGAATTTCGTCTTGATGTCACTTTGAGAACTGAATATAGATGAGTATCCAGCATATTTCACAATAACTCCAATTTCACCAATAATCCATTGGTGAAATTGGAGTTTGGAATTTTATCATTCATAGGTATTTTATATCGGTATTGTATTGCATTTGTATTGTACAAGACAATATTGTATTTTGTATCGGTTTTTTATAAGTATTTTTATCATTCAGCACTAGGTATTTATCATTCACAGTTAACGCATATTTAAATGCTAATAGTAGCGAATAATTTCGACACCCAACATTAGCGTTACAATCAGCAGAAAATTAGCGTATGTTTTCAAAAACATAGTATTTATAATTGATTTGGATAAATAAAATTAAAATGTTGTATACAAAGCTACCAGATCTTCATTAACTGAAGGATTTTGAGACAGTGATGCATGTGATGAAGTCAGGCAAATATCTCTTGTCTTGTATAGATTTCAGAAAATATTAAAAATGTTATAAATGAGAACTGGAAAAGTGAATAATTTCCAATATGTATCGTAAAAATTTTATATATGTATTGTAAAATTGTATATACACATTGTAAAAATTATATAAATATATTGTACAAATTATATATATATTGTAAAAATTGTATATACATATTGTAAAAATTGTATATATGTATTGTAAGAATTGTATACATGTATTGTAAAAATTTTATATACATATTGTAAAAATTGTATATACATATTGTAAAAATTGTATATACATGTTGTAAAAATTGTATATACGCATTGTAAAAATTGTTATAAATGTACTGTAAAAATTATATATACGTATTGTAAAAATTGTATATACATATTGTAAAAATTGTATATACTAATATGTATTGTAAAAATTATCTATACATATTGTAAAAATTGTATGTACTAGAGTGTATTGTAAAAATTATACATCATATTGTAAAAATTGTATACATGTATTGTAAAAATTGTATATATGTATGCAAGTACTAAAGTTGCTCACCATAAAAGTTTCAAATAAGAAACTCCATCAATAATAATCTTGGGTGACTACAACCAAAGAAATGTATCGAAAAAATATTTGAATCAGCGAAATGCACACACCATTCAAAATAAAGTAGGTATCATTCTTTAGAATTTTATCATGGATGTAAAGACTAAATTGCCTCTGCCGGTGAGAAAACTGCGTAGGGTTTAGCAAATGTATCACTCATTCTGTCTGTTTCTTGTGTTCTATATTCAAAGTAAATTCAAATTTGACTATTCTGTATTCTGAATAAGTATTCACATTTTCGGTCTCTTGTGCATTTGTTTTGCCATTTTTTTCTCGCCATTTTTTTTTATCTGTGTATATAAACTGACTACTGCTTTCGGAAAAAAAAACACTTTTATTTGAAATTCAAAGAAGAACTTGTTTTTTTAAAGTTTGTTCTTATTTTTTAGATCTCATTGGTTGAATCTCTTAACTAATTTCTTCAGTTAATAACTACTAGAAATCGTTTATTTGCATGAGTTTAAAATAGACAGTTTAGATCTTTTCTCTTTGTACTAGAATTATTGATTGAAAAGTGAAAAAACTTGATTTGTTAACTTATTTTTAGAATAAAAAAAAGTTTCAAATAAGGAAAATACTCTTTCAAATTGAAATTATTTATTCGTGTATTTTAAAGAACGTTATGAAAAAAACCAATTAACAAAACCAGTATTTGCTAATATAACTGGAATAATTTATTTTGTGCATTTATATACTGTCATCGTTTGCTTTTAAATAACATTTGAAACTTCTGAATTTGTAATTGAATATATATGAATTCATAATATATCAAAAAAAATTTTGAATCCTTATAGTGTTAAATATTTCGCAAATAATTTTAAAAATTGTTTTAAAATATACTGGTTTGCATCTGCGGAGCATTTCACAAATGCCAAAAATGTTTCGAAATTAAAAAAAAAGTAACAAATTTTGGATATTTGTATAAGGCTGATATACAACATATTAGAGCTATGAAATTCACTTAAAATAACACCTTTTTTGATTTTTTAAAATATTTCAATAGAATTTTAGATATTTTTAAATACTGTCTCAAATTTTATTAAAATAATTACAACTACCTACAACTTTAATAACATTTAGCTTAATAATATCCACTATTAACTTTAAACTTTTTTTGTTAAATTTATGCCAATATCATATGTACATTTAATTTTAATAAATTTTCTAATTAACTAATAACATGGATCAAATAATTAAGAAAACAAAAATTTAAAAAGTAGATAATATGGTAATTTTGTTCAATGTGAGATGCTTTTCTCTTGAAAAAAATAAACATTTTAAGAATTTTAAGGAGAAGTCATACATTTACAATGAATAAAAAATGGCAGTTTTTTTTAATGTTTACAATAAATTAATGAATTTTCTTTAGAATTTGAAGTTTGTAAATTTTTTTGCGAACTTGATAACGATTTTAATTAATAAAATTATAAAGATTTTCATTTGAAAATGAAACCTTATAAAATAATTTGGAATTTTCTTCATATTTTGGAATATTTTTTATGAATAATATTTTTCTACACGCATTTTATTAGACTTCACCAAGTTTTAAGATAAATCTAATTTTAAATATTTTGATTTATGACGGTAATTAGATTTTAATGTACATTTTGTCAACTTCATTTCAATTACACATGTTTGATTCCTTATTTTATATTGGTTTATCTGTTCTGTATATTTTATATTGGTTTATCTGTTTCTAAATATCTTTTGTAATATGAAATACATTATTTTTAAAACATAATTTGTGTAATTTTATCTTTTAATTTTTCCCTGTTATGGTTTCTTCCAGTCACACTATTTTTTGTTAAATTTTAATAACTGTCAATCTGCAATGGTTTCTTTAGTTTTCTTAATTCGGAACTATTTTGACGTCAGTATGAGCTTGAGGTGCGGTTAAATTAATAGGTTTTTTTTTCATTTTTTTTGCTCTATACTTTAGTACCATCATTATTTTTAACGTTGACACAATATTTCCTGACGAAAGCAATGCAGAACATACAATATGTTTTGAAATATCAGAATCAGACGTAGACCAGAACCAAAAAATTTAAATAAATGTTTTATTTCTTTAGAAATTTCGAAGATATTTTTTTTAAAATTTTATATTTAAATGCTGAAATGCGCAAGAAATATTTAAAATTTTACTATGTGCAAATAGAACTATTAGTGAAAAAAGGGCAATTCTTGTATCTAATTGAAATTGTTTCATTGGCATAATTGTTATAAGCATAATTGTTACCAAAGTTACTGTTCGTTTCTAGTAAACTATTATACAGTTGCTTATTATGCAGTAATTAATTATTATACAGTTATTATTTAAAAGACTATTTAGTCTTTTAAATTTAAGCTTAAAGATAATGTGATGTGATGAAACATTCACAGACGTAATAGATAATTTACATGTGTGTAATTTTCTCATCAATTTGAACAATCAGAGATTTATTAGTTAGCTGATTTTTTTAGGCTATTAAGAAACGAATGTTTTTTTTGAAAATTTTATATTTCATGTTGAGAGATGCAAGAGATATTTAAAACTTTACTATGTCCAAATATAACTTTTAGTGAAAAAACGGCGAATTCTAATGTCTAACTGAAATTGTTTCATTGAGACACTATCTGTTTATAAGCATAATTGTTGTCAAAGTTACTGTTCGTTTCTAGTAAACTATTATACAGTTGGTTAGATAAATAGACTTTTAAATTTAAGCTTAAAAGCAATGTGACACTGATAAAACATTGACACACATAATAGATAACTTACATGTGTGTAATTTTCCCATCGATTTGAACAGCCAGAGATTATTAGTGAGATAATTTAACCTTATCTTACTGTGTTCCGATATTCGCTCCGTTCTGAGGACTCCTATATGTCACCTTCATGAACATTAGTACACTAGGATTAATTTGTGAATGCGCCAATATTGGGTTAAGTAAATTCAATTTGATCTAACAACTTGCAGCATTAATGGATGGATTATTTTGATGCAAATCGAGTTTAGAAGTCCAATAAAGTTATTTATATTCGAATTAATCAAATTGTGTATAATAAGCGAGAAAAATTTGTCATTATTTTGTGATATTTATAATGCATTTTATTAACACATTTATCAAGCTATTTTATCATTTTATCAAAACGTGACTAGTATTACACGAGTTAATTACGTTTACTTAACAATAAAAATTTATATTTATCTAAAATTGGGGAGAAATATTTAATTCTTTAAGTATGGCACAAAGGGTTTTTGTATAATTTTTTACGTAGATTCATATAGTGGATATTAAATGAAATACAATAATTTTTGTGTTAAGTTGGTTTACTTTTTTTAGTAAATAACAAAAATTATTAAATAGTATCAGTAAAAAAAATTTAATATTTGCTTATGGTAGATTCTATAAAATTATTTCAATCAGTGCTTTTTTAATAATTTTTATCAAATATTCTACTGTATAATTTTTTCATATCTTACTTTATTAATTTTTTTTAATTATTCACAATAATTTTTTCTTTACAATATGTAAAATCATAATTTTAATCATTATCAGCGTTTTCCATAGGCGATTGAGATTTCTTCTTCTTGATTCCTTTGCATTTTCACTTTACTTGCTTATCGTTATATTTTCTTTAAAACTGATGTTTATTCATCAAAATATTCTTATAACAGTTATTAAAAAACATCAAAAAAATTCTTTTGATCGTTAAATATTTTGAAAATATTTTTTATTCGATGTTTAAATTCTAAATTAAGAAAAATAAACCAAAAATAGTATAAAAAAATGTGAATATTTTAAAAAATTTTAATGAGACTTTGAATTCCTACTTTAAAAATGAGATTTAAATCAGGAAATAAAAACATGAAGTCGAAGCTTGATTTGACAATAAATTCAGAAATCAAAGTATTGTTTTAACGAATGCTGGATATTAAATTCTTGTTCTTATTTACAGAAATCTTATGAAATGTAAATTTCTAGAATGATTAGTTTTCATTTCACATCCTTTTACAGGATACTATTATATTTAAATGATATTTAAACAGCATCGTAAAAATTCTCTCAATGCAAATGAGATCACATCGTTAAAGTTAGAAGAATTTAATTGGTAACCAAAATACGATCATTCGATCAAACAACACGAGCACAGCTGTTTCAAGTCATTATTTTGTAGAAAAAAATTTGTGATTCAATTTCCTTAACATCAATAAAAAAAAATTTTTGAAGATATTTTTCTGCATGTTTAGACATTCACTCATGATTTGCATTATAAAAGAGTTTTGATTATGACTAGAATTTTGCAGCAAGTCTTTCCGAATTATGGCGTTCTTGTAGAATTTTTTCAGAAATGACTTTTTAATAATATTTTCCAATTGTAAACTTAGAATTGTTTTATCTTTTAATGTTTGAGGCATCTCTGGAATTCTTTCCACTGCATATAGGTAAATAATTTTTTTTAAAATTCCTTATAAAATTCTATGCAACAGAGATAATGCTTTCTGGAACTTTTTCGGTGCTGAACTTTGATGTGTATCTTCTCGTGCATTGTTGCTACTTTGGGACAATGTTTTGTTTCTATTGCTGGCAAATTAACTATTTTCCATTTTCCACAAAGGGTACTTACGTATTAACGATACCTTGGCGACAGACTTGGCGGTTTTTAAGTGTCGCCAATCTAACAGCTACAGACTTGGCGGTTTTTAAGTGGCGCCAATCTAACAGCTGCAGATTTGCTGAGTTTTGACACTATTTTGTAGTGCTATGAAAATGCGTATTTGGGATTTGCCAGAAACAGAACAAGATACAATTTTATTTTTTCAGGAGCGAAATATTTCACCAAAACAACGAAAATGTCCCAATTCCCATGACATGAAACTTTATTTTGGTAAACGTAAGTTTTGGAAATGCAATTTCAGTCAGTGTGCTTATCGTGTGGGACTTAGAAAAGACAATTGGTTTGAGGGAAGCAGAATTCCATTTTGTACAGCTTTGAGATTCATATACTGCTGGTGCGGGGAGTTGACGTCGATTAAATTTTGTGAAAAGCAACTTGATTTATCGGATAAAACTGTTATAGATTGGAACAATTGCATGCGTGAATTATGTGTCTTGGATATGGAGAATAAACCAAAAAAGAAGGTAGGTGGACCAGATTGCATTGTGGAAATTGATAAAAGTTTGTTTGTTTGTTTAAAGTGTTTTGAATTTTGAAAGCGTTTTGATTTTAAATGAAGTGTTTTATATATTTTATTATTTGGAACAAAAATTTTTTTAAAGCGTTTTTATTTTAAATGAAGTGTTTTATATATTTTATTATTTGGAACAAAAATTTTAAGTGTAGATTGGCGCCACTTAAAAACCGCCAAATCTGTAGCTGTGGTTGGCTCGTGTGCTCTTTATTGGCGCAACTGTCGCCAAGGTATCGTTAATACGTAAATACCCCACAAAGAAATCTTTGTATGTATCAATATTTCATTTATTAACCTTAGAAAGTCAATTTAGTTAAACTTATTACTTATTTTTTTTATAAATTTATATTTTAAATAGCCCTATTTTTTTTCTCAATAAATTACGCCAAACATACGAGTTTCTGAAAGTTGTTGAAAAAGAACAGGTCGAGTAAAGGCATAGGCATTTATTATGGAAACATCTCTTTATCAATGAACTCTTCTTCAATAAGAAGAAGCAATCGGGATTTAAGAATTAAGATTTCCTCTTTACTTCATTTTCTTCTATATAGTTGAAAATATGAAGTATTTATTTTATAATGGATAAATTTATGTTTCAAATTCTTTACGTATAATTATTAAATATGATTTATTGATGAATGAATTAAGAATTAATAATTGTTAAGTAATTCATCTTTAAAAATTTTTTTTTAAAGATTTTCAAAATTAATGAAAATCTTTTAGGACTTTACCTAAAAAATCGTAAAAGTAAATTACATCAAATGTTTTAGGTTCTTGATAAGTTCTTAAGTGTTTAATTTTAAGAAAAACAAGCTGTAAAATAATTTATTATGAATGAACTTTTAAGGAAATATTTTTCTCCTTTTGGAAAAGAACTATTCGTTTCAAATGTTATAGGATTTAATAATTTTGATTATATTTGGTTGTCTGTACTTACAGTAACATTTATGATTCTAGCGAGTTTTTCGGAAGTTATTTACCTTATAGTACTTAACAATTTATGTAAAATTTATTTTTTCAAAAGCTAATAAATTATTTTCATCTTATTTATCACGCGTTCAACCTTCAATAAAAAATATTTCATTTCAAAATTGTTTTGAGGTAAAAAGAAATGCAATTTAAAGAGTGTGAAGGATGTGAAGAAATCAAAAATTTTTTAAGGTAGTTCTTGACATTGATGTAAGTTCCATAATATTATTAAAAATTTATTTTTAAAACTAATCAAGTCTTTATTAAGTTTATCATCATCCAAATTCTAAAACAAACTAATATTTTCTCAAATTGTCAAATTATAATAATTTTATTACCAAATCCCTATGTTTTAAAGAAGAGAGGAAAAAAGAAACGAATTCGAGGAATAAGATTTAATTTAATTTTTAAACTGAAAGCGAAAGCAACAGGCATACAATGCATACACACCCCCAGAGATTACTATGAATATTGAATAGAGAAAAATCTAAAGCAGGTCACGCTGCCATATTAGAAAAACAGTTTCGTTCTACTTCTTTGAAAAATATTTTAATATCTGCCAAAACTAAAGATAAGGGAATGAATCAATATTAGATTTTTAAGAAACTTTCATCACCACATCAGAGCGTATTTTGAAATTAGGTTGGTGTAGTAGCATATATGATATATATTATTGATATATTGTTTCAAATAAATGGAAACATGCTTAAAGAACACAAAATGAAATCGATATAGACTGATTACAATTTTTTTTTCCTTTTTCCTTGTGAATCCACCATTTTATGAGGAAAAACGAATTTGATTTTGAAATAAAACGTAAAAACAAATAACATTCGACAAAAAGAGAGATATGGATACTGGAAACATACATTTATATTCCAAGTATTCAGTACATATACCTTATTTTCATCTGACAAGAATTTGATTGCAACAACATGAAAGAGATTAAAGCGAAATTTTCCTATTCACGTTTTCTTGTCATGGATCTTATTTATTTTTATTTATTATTTTCTTGATTAAAATAAAAAAAAGCTAACAGTAATCAAAAATCAATTGCTAAAATCTTTAAAGCACAGTCAGTATATTTATAAAAAGAAGTTTTAAAATAATCCAAAATAAACATCTGTTGATTTAATTAATTTTGAATTAATCAATTTTAATGAGAAACAAGAGCGATAGATATAAAAAAAGGCTTCTGTTTATACCATATGGGTTAATCTTACTTTTCATTTATTTCAATAATCTTTAACAATGTTGATGCTTTTATACTAAAAATTATTAGGCGTGATTTACAGAAAATATATCACTTTTATTGACTAATATGACGAATAAGTTCATATGGACGAGCTTTCTTCTCACTGTAGTTGAATAAGTTCATAACTAAGATATAGTTTACATGTTCATATAAAAATTGCACAACCATGCAATTTGGCTTTACAACGATCGTGAACAAAAGCAACTTATAAATCTTTATTAGCTACGTCACGGTTTGTCAAGTTCTCCTTCTTATGAAATAATTAATTGATCAATGTAGTGAAAAACAAATCCGTCCTCCAAAAAATGAATCTTTGAAAATAATTATTCATACATTTTTTCTTATTTTTTTTTCACAATTACTGTTGCAGCAGGCAAGGGATAACAAACAATAAAAACATAAAAAAATGATACTTTGACTTAAAGCTATATTATGTTTGCGTTCATACAAACACAATGATGAAATAAAAGAATATTTTTAAAAAATACAAGGGATAAAGAACCTTATATGTAAACGTATAATTTTATTGATGCTACTCAAAAGGAAAAGTAATGTTTATAATTATTTCATCAAAAACAACCACAGACATTGACACAGCAAAAGAACTAAAGAGAAAGCACTTTCAGAATCGCGCAGTTTCTGGCAGCTGTTTATATATCTGTTGAATCAGAATTTTTTGTTTCTGAATGTGTCTGAATATTTAAATAGGCAATCGTGGTACGAGTGTGTATTGCACAGATTT
Source organism: Caerostris darwini (assembly GCA_021605075.1). Classification (NCBI taxonomy): domain Eukaryota; kingdom Metazoa; phylum Arthropoda; class Arachnida; order Araneae; family Araneidae; genus Caerostris; species Caerostris darwini. The sequence continues at coordinate 471,980 of BPLQ01014999.1, forward strand.
CTCACATTATGGTAATATTCACATTTTATAAATGCAAATTGTTTTTTGTTTATCACGCTTGAAATGTGATAAAATAAACATGTCTGAATTTGTTTTGACTAGTACGGAAGTAATGATTAATGCAAAAGTTTCAAAGAAAATAAAATGCGTTGGATTCTCTTAAAATTCATCATTCGCAAAATAACAAAAATTCTAGTATTTTGATCTAATTTTATTCTAATAAGAATTGTTTTATCTTAATAATTAATGCACAGTTCACTGAAATCCGCGGGTCACTTCACTATAATTTGTCTCTCAAAAAATCTTAAAATATATATATATATATATATATATATATATGTGTGTGTGTGTGTGTGTAAAATCCTTTTTGCTCCCTGTCTACAATTTACAGAATCATTTATTGCACTAATCCCTATTACCCTTGTGTTCTCACGTTTTCTCATAACAACTACTAATTACCTCTCAGTAATTAATCGCTGCTTCAATGTTTCTGTTTATGAAATTTCTCCAGTTATTTATTTTCCATTACTCTGCAATAGACAAAACAAAATACTTTAATGATTTGCTTTTGATTTCATTCATTGAGACTGCTACATTCCTTGCAACTTTAACAGATTTTGGATGCGTGCATTTTTTTTCTCGACGTTTCTTGGAGCTGGATTCGTCTAAATTTTTCGAAAGTCGTCTACATTTTTAAATTTCATGTTAATAAAATGAAGTAAAGATGATCATTAGAAATCATTTGCCTGCTAAATCCTCTTGGGTTTCGATTGCACTTCGTAGCAGTGTCCAGGCTTGTTATATTTATTATGTATCTGTGTATGTGTTATAAAGTAAATAAAGGATTTAATGCGTATTACAATGATTTAATGCTTTTTATTTTTGGTTTAATATTTGTAGTAGCCAAGCACAAAAGTGAATGGTCAAAAAGTTTTTTTTTATTCTATATTTTATTTCCTTTTAATCTGGCAGGGAAAAAATGTTTTGACAAATATATGTTAATCTATATATAAGCCTGCGCATTCAAATTCTTTTTCTAGCAATAACTGCTATTAATTCTTTAAATTAAAAAGTACGCAATATAAAAATGGAACAGTCTTTTAGTAATCACATAAAATACGCAATGAATTCTTGAAACAGACCTTTGCCGATATCTTTGACAGCTAACAGAGTTGAGATTCCTCTGTAAGGGTTAAAAAGAAAAAAAATGTAGATAGTGACTCTGCATCTTGACTATCGCGTTATGGACAAAAGCTATAATTTCTTCGCTTGCAATACATTAAAAACATTGAATTGAAATATCATTGTAATTTAATATTAGCTTTCTTAATAAACTAGATCGTATTCCTTTTTAATCTTTTATAAAATCTGAGAATTACTAATTATGTGAATTTTAAAGGAAATATAATATACAATATGGTGGATAAAAAATATAGTAAAGACGAGCTACGGTCTATGTATGCTTTATGGTTTAGGTCGTTGAGTTTTTTTTTCCAGTTTTAACAATTATTTTTCGATAATCTGTTTTTGTTGAAGTAAGTACTTTAACTTATCAAATAAGAATTTTTTTCCAGTAGAATAACATTATGTACATAAAAGATATATGAATTAAAATGAAAAGATAGAATTATGCTAAAACGAAGGTCAAAGGAACCATAAAACATGTTTAAACACATGTTAAAAGAAATATCCATAATTAGTTAATTTATGTTCATGTGATTATTTAAAACTTTTGAACAAAATCAATAAAAAGACTTTGGTTGGATTATTGTAACAGCGTTTCAATAGAAAAAAGTTTTCTAGTAAAAATTATAAAATGATAAAAAGTCCTCCTTTAAACTTTAGAAAGATACGATCTACTTCTTTAATGTGTTTATAAAGTTGTAATTGGTTTCTCAAAGAAAAATAAAACTTCGAAGAAGGCATTCGCAATGGAAATTTCTTTTAATAAAATTATTTCGCAATGACATCATATGAATGAATCATGTATCATAAAATCAATAAAAGTTTATATGTTGGAGGAAGACAGTTTCCTTTTGAAAGAAGTCATCATAGTTTCTCTGAGACTGTGAAATTTTTTATATTTTTCTCAAAGTAAAACTTTTTTATTAATTTATCCAAATATGATATGAAATCTATTAATTTATAATTCTTTATATTCTATAGATTGTATTTGTGGAAATTCATATATTTTCCTTTTAACTGTATAGTTCAATTATTGATGGAATAATTACTGTTCAAAATTATAAAAAAAGCAGACAATTTTTTGAAATTATTAGATTTTAAGACACTTTCCCTCGTACAAAGTTCTATATAAAACTCCCAAGCCACCAACATGATGTGATGATTTTATGTAATGATTATAGCTACTTCTTCTGTATTAGAATATAAAGCCAAACACTCCATAATTTTATTTTCATTTCTTATGTAATATGTTATTCTGTTTTGCAACATTTATTTTATAGTTATTTCCTAACACACCAGGAAATCATAATGCAAAGAAAAAACAATGCTGCAAATAATAATGCTTTTTAAAAAAAATTTTCCACATCCGTCAGATTAAATAAAGAAATCCGAGTAAGATTTTTTATTTTACTTTTGAGCAAAGTCTCTCTTCTAACAAATAACGAAATGAAAAAAAAAATCATGAACAGCTGTCTATGCAATATACGTTCATATGTTTGAAAGTTTCCATTGTTCAGTGAGACAGCTGTACAAATGTCAAAAGATTGACCCACTCTGAGCATTTCATTTCAAACCCTTCTGACTTTGTCTCAAAATTAAACATCTTATACGAAGGTATACTCAGAAAATCTACTCACAGGACTTCTGTAGATCGTAAAGCTGGTTTAGTAGTACAGAATCCAGATAGAATCCAGGAAAAAGATATTATTTTAGTTTTAAAAAGAAAGTATGTGGCATCCAAATTTATGAAATATAGATAATGACAAATTGAATGGAACATACTTTACAATGCTATTAAAATGTATTAACTTTTACAGCTAGGTGTTGTCTAGATTATGTAAGATTTTCATATAGTTAAATTATTGTCAATTTTCTTTGTGTTTCTTAAGTTTTGGAGGAATTTGAGGAAAAAGTATTCATACCACTTTAGTTTAATAAGGATAAATTTTTAAGATGATTTTACAAAAAATGATTTATTATTTCTGTTGTCTACTTAGACAACTATTATTTAACTATTGTAACAAAATACATGGTGGAATCATACTTAAATGAAAGTATAAAAAGTAAACATTTTAAATTAAAATGTAATTTTTAATTCAATTTATTTCATATGTAGACTTTTCAAGTGAATAACAAAGTAATAGATAAAATCTCCAAACATAAATTATTATTAAATATCAGCATAATGAAATGAACAACATTGGATCATATCAAACATTTGCCATTAATTTTTGTTAATCAATAATTTATTATTAATTCTGAATTGCATCTAAATGTATATAAAAGTTATTTGGCTTGAAGTGTAGTACACATTTTAGTATAAAAAATCGATTAAAAAATTTACGATCTGCAGTACGAAATCATCTAATTTAGAATAGAAATTATTTACAAGTGATATACTAAAAGATTAAAAAATTTATCATAAAATAAAAAGAAGCTAAATGTTAGATTTAAAAATGTAAACTATCAAGAAGTGTTTTTTATAATTAAATATGAAGTATTCTGCAATTTTTAATATTAAACTTATAAAGACACCGTTGAAAAAAATTAAACTAACATTGAATGGAAATACATATATCAGGAAAAATAAAAATAGAAGAATAAAATTTATCTGTGCGAATTTCAAATTAAAAACAATATTAACCAAAATTAAAAAAATGAAATCCTAAAAGTTTAAATGAACAACCTTTTATTTTTATGTAACATTTTAGAAATAGTTTAATAATTCTTATGAAAGCTGAGATCAACCATATTTTATTAACAAACGTAGCAATCATAAATAAGGTATATGACAATTTTTTCCCTTTATTTGGTTATTTTGTTATCAATGAATAAAACATTTAATTTAGTTTCTATTTTTTATAATAATTCATTTAAAGAATAATAACAATTAATGGAAAAATCATCGAATAAATATTTGGAAAATGACAATGTCACCGGTTAAAAGATTTAAAAATTCTAAAATAATGATAACTAACTTACCTGTGTGATTAAAGAAACATATTGCTTCGGAATTCCCTTAACTTAATGTTAGAGAGGTAGCCAGCTAACTAATCGCTTCTTTCACAATGTGCAGCATCAACACAGATGAGAATTTTTCAACATCTGCTTTTCAGAATTGCACCTGTGTAAATAGCCCACATGCCATCCCACGTGATCTGATATGAGTACATCTTTATTGGTTTTAATGTTTATAGAAATCATAAAATCTCAACTTTTTCTTAGAATTAAGATAGATAAAAGGGAGAAATATTTTTGTTTTGTCTTCAACTAAGTTGCGCTCTTTAATAGTAAATAAATCTTACATAAAGAAGATATTTTGTGCCTTTATTAAATTTCTTGTATTCTTACACAAATTTCTGTGTATATTTATAAATGCAAAATAGCATTGAAAAGGTATTATTTTCATGAATTGTTTTATAAATAATACAATAACAACAATATTTTATTATTTTAGTTTATAGATTACCTTTTCGTATGTTTATGAAAAATAACATATATCTTTTTATATGTTTCATATGTTTTTATGCCCGTTTTACTGGACAAGAGTAACCTGGGGACTAATGGCGTAGGTTTCGGTATTAGGAAAGATCGGTTCGGAATCCGGTAAGCGAAATTGAGTCTAAGACTTCTGTTAGGATGGATACAATAAACCTGTAGGGCGACAAGTCCTTTCATTCGGCTTGAGATAAAGAAAAGAAAGCTTCTTCCTAGGTGGCGCTTTGATAAAAAATGATGGCAAAATGGGGTTGTAGTGCTGCAGTTCTCTGTAGTATCGTCTGGATAATTTGAATTTGCCACTTCAGTAGAGATCAATATTAGATCTAAGTGCTCAGCATTTAGAAACAAGGTTTTGAAAAATCATTTTGGTAAAAGCTAACACGTTAATATGTTTTTTAATTTTATAAAATGTACATTTTTTGTCTTTCAAAGAGTTTTGGAATTCATATTTTAGTTACCCATCTCACAAAAGAACAATATGGTTAATGATTGAAATATAGTATTACAAATAATAATCATCATTCGGATAATTGATATATTTCTTTGTATTTTTTTCTGTAAAATATATTAACAAACTTTGCTCAATTGATGCGTTGTATGCAAAAGAACAGAAAAAAGAACTACAGATGAAAAATAAACCCAAAATTATGTTACAAAAATTTAAATTCACGAATAAAAAATAAAAGGAAACAAATAATTAGCCACGAGGCACTTCAAATAATTTACTAATTTTCTATTTATTGCTGCAATGTGTTTCTAAAGAAATTGTTTAGCACAATGACATGGTGTTGAAGGCATTAATATTATTTATGAAAACCGAGTTTAAATCTGCTGCATGTAAAATATATTTTGTTTTTAAAGAAAAAAATTACAAAATTAGTTATTAAATTTTAAAAGTAGATCTGAACAAGAGAGTTAATAGTACGATATCATCATTTAAGAATCCGTTATCTGGTATTCAATATTTGTTGTTGTTTTTGTGATAATTTTGATTTTTATATTCAGTTTGAATTCAGTAATAGCAGTTTTGCACAATTATTTGGAAAAATATTTGAATAGTAATAATTTTTTTTATCATTTTCAAATCATGCAGTAATTTAGTATCAACAATTATCCTAGTTTCACGACTTTTTTGGATTTAATAGATGTTTATACAGCTTTAAACACTGCAGTATTCGTAGAAGAGCTTAAGTAAAGGTTAGAATTAATGAGATCCTAGAAAAGAGACTATTTTAAAAGTCTTCGCAGTCAAGAAGAATGAAAGAGGACGAAAGAAATTTGCATATAGCATATTTCGAAAGAACTTTAAGAAATTTGCATGTAGTGTTATTTTTTTTAAAGTGCGACTACATCTGACGCCAGTACCTAGTTTGAAGAATTTTAGAACATTACTTTTTTTGGAGTAAAATTAAAGCTCTTTGGGAATAAAATATTAAATTATTTAAACTATCTTTTAGTTGAAGATGATAGCCATGTGCACCTGAGACAGAGGCAGATTCTTCACTCAAGAAGAGTTACAATCGTCTAACCAAACTTGTTTTTCCGGAGATGGCATCTGGTGGTTAGCTTCCTTATTCCACCATCTTGAGCCCAACGGACTTTTTTTCCATATTATGGAAATATTATGCTTATCACCAGTACAAATGGCATCATCAGTATGCGGTATCATTAGTATAAGTACTGTATCATTAGTATCCGCTTATCACCAGTACTGCGACATCAATTGCCAGATTTTCTTGTTAGGCCTCACGTTTTCATTTGTTGGGATGTAAAAGATTCAAGCAAAAAGTTGCGGCATTGCACATATTAAAATGCACATCATAATATTTTTTACAGTGGTGGAATTTCTTAAATGCAAAATAGTTTAGAAAATTTACTGGCAGATTTTTTTTATTGCAAATTGTTTAGGAATTGAATACTGTAGGAATTTTTTTTATCATGTCCTTGTCAAAGAAAATTTTATAATATGGCTTTTAGTTTTCTGAAGCATTTAAACTAAATCATCTTAAAAATATTTATTTCTTATTAAAAGAATCTTATACATTATGTTATTTTCAATTATAATTACTGTGAGCTATTTTGGGATATTACAGTTTTTGTTTTATTTTTTATTTCTCACATAGCAACTTTATTATATGACTGAATAATTAGACTAAATCAAAGAAATAGTAATGATGCAACAAAGCAGTAAACTATCTGAAAATAAACTGATCCTTTCATTGACCATATTTTTATTCTGTATTTATAAAAATGACTAAGTTTGAATGATTAGTTTACGATCATATAATGAGTCATATAGTTGTAGAATGTCAATAAAATATTTTAACAAATACAATCGCAAATCAGCATGGGGTTTCATTTTTCATTGCGTTGTTAAATATCTCTATTGTAATAAATATTTTATTTATTCTTACATAGACAATGCGTTACATCGTTAGCCAATGTATATTTTATTACGAAATAGAGTTGCATTTTAGTTGTATAAAAGTTTAAGCGTCAAAATCTATAAAAGTTTCTATCACCTCTTATGGCATGTCTTATAAAACCACCGCAAGCTCTCATGTAACTTAAAATGCTCATACAAAAAAAAAATAAATAACATAAATAAATATCAGAACGAATCGGTTTACTAAGCGAATTTTCCAATCTTAAGTAAGCCAGTAAACAGAGATGAAGCTGTCAAACACACACCAGGCAAGTCGTTTGTCAAGCATTTTAGTATTTTTGTATCATCTTGATCTGCCAAGAAAAAAAATCGTAAAAAGTTCTCAAGGGAGGTAAAGACTGCAAAGGAATTTTTATGAAAATTACCATTTCTTTCCACAACTCTCTTCCATTTTACCGAATAAAAAGCGGAACACAAGCGAAAAATCTTTTTGGTATTTCCCCTCGAAGAAATTGGGATATTTTGGCGATCGTAAAAGAACATACATTGTACAGTATTTCAAACTTGCACTGTAACTGTTTTATTTCTGCATTTTCTGAAGATTCTCTGGTTTGTAGTACTCGAGTTTTACGAAAAAAAAGTTAATTTCATTTCAGGTTTTGACAAAAATGCTATTAGTCGGTCAACAGGCTGTAAAAAGGCTTCTTTTACTATTTTTCACAGTCATTTCATTTCGGTGGCTTTTATTGCAGACATCAGGACTGAAGAAAAATTGGTATTTCATCAATAATTACTGTCACCTATTTCATATTTGCAAAAATAAGAGAGACCGAAAGAACGAATGATGAAATTTCATACAGGGGAAGAAATAAGGATAAAGGTGAATTTAATTTCTTTGCATATTCTTTAATTGCTGCAATTAAGCAGTTCAGAGACTTAATATATAATTCAGAGTAGTAATATATAATTGAGTAGTAATAATTCAGAGTAGTAATATATAATTGAGTAGTAATAATTCAGAGTAGTAATATATAATTGAGTAGTAATAATTCATAGTAGTAATATATGTACAAGACTGATTCAAATAAATTTCAGGACTTGAAATTAAGAATAATCAAACAGTCATTCACAGGATGTAGCGAAAAATAAATATAATTTTAGTTTTCCAAATACATTTATTACAATAATAATCGCTATTAATTTAATTTTTTGCATATTCTTAAATTGCTGCAATTAAACAGTTCAGAAAATTTTAGGGTATAGTAGCAATGTATGCACAAGGCTTATTCAAATGAATTCCAGGACTTATGTTTGAAACTAAGAATAATCACATAGTCATTCACAGGATGTAATGAAAAATAAATATGATCTTTTAGTTTTCCAAATACATTTATTATAATAGCAATCGGTATTTGGAGTTGTTTACATATAGTATGTATTTAATATATATCTTTTTGTGATATATCCTATTCTGCTATGCAATAAAAATCCAAACGAATCTTTGTAAAATTTTTTTTGTTCAGTTTTGTGTGCTTGGTGTGATTTAATAGAATTTGATTTTGATTTCTGTTCAAGTTATTAAGGAATAGTTACTGTCATTTTTAAAACTTCTGTTTTTATATTTAAATGAATGCATGGAAAAAGTATATATTTTATATTTATCTTTTATTTACAGTTTTTTTTAAATTCTTGGATAAATTTAAATTTAATTTACTTTAATAAAGTCCTTATATACTATTTTGCCTTAGTAGTTGTTCCCAAACTATTCTTAATAAACTTAACTTTACTATTCTTCTATTTCTAAACTATTCTTAACTTACTTATTACTTTTTTATGATGAATACTGGAATTTCCGCTTAAAGAATTTTGCATTATTTTACAATATAAAAATACAAATTATATTCCTACAATATAAGTTTCAAAAGATATTTTCTATATATTTAATATAGACTATGAAAAAATTAGATTGGGTTATATTTTTTAGTGGAATTTTCTCTAAACTTTTTTGTATGCATGAATAAAAATGTTAATGACTATTAATTATTTTCAAAGATAAGATTATTTTTAAGCCTTGAATAAAATTAAATAAATATAAATAACAGCCAAGTTGTGAAAAAAATGGCAAGTTTTATTGTATGTTCAGTATATTAATACTTTTTTTACCTGAATGATATTCATAAAAATGCTTTAAGCACAATTTTTATACTTTTGCTAATACCTATCAATGAATTATTAAGTGAAAAATGAAATAAAAAATTGTCTAGAAAATTAATAAAAAACAATTAACCATTTTTTTGCGGAATAAAACATGTTTCATTGACAATAATTGAGAAATAAATAAAAAAATTTGATTTGCTAAAACTTTTTTTGCTAATCTTTTGCAGTCTGTAATTTTTTGTTGTAATATATTTTACGATGACTTTTAAAAATGATACATTGTATATTAGAATAACAGACAACTGAAAAAATAATACTAATAAATAGTTTCACTTAAATTTAAAAATTATCCTTTCCTAATTATAATTTAATTTCAAACAAAATTTAACTCAAATTTATTCTATGAACTTCCCCAGGAGTAAAAGAAAATTTATATTTTATGATTCAAATTAATTAATTAATTAATTATAAGGGTTTGTTTCCTTTTAAAATATCTGAAGCGTTGATGTTACAAATTTTTATATGTTTTATACAAAATTTAAAAACCTTAATTCAAAAAGTGTGCATGGATTTTTTTTTTTCGATATTTTTTTGTCTGGACTAAAATTAATTATTCATTTTTTTCCTTTGTTGCTGCTTATTAGATAAATCTAATTGATAATTAGTTAATGCAACAAATAGAATGTTTCATAAAAGTATCAAAATTTTATTCGTTATAAAATTAAGATGTACTGTAATAAATTCAGGTAGAACATAAATGTGTATCAAAAAAGAATTATTCTTAAAGGATAAAAAATTATAATACTGAACATCAATAAAAAATTTAGAACAAATAACAAGAGATAGATTAAACTGAAAAAGTTTTTTAATTTCTCAAATAATTACAGGATTCTTCTTCTTCTTCATTGGCGCAACAGTCCCATGGTGGACCAACTAACTAAAATAATTATAACTAACTATAACTAAATTATAATTAGTAAAGGATAATTTTTAAATTTAAGTGAAACTATTTATTGGTATTATTTTTTTCAGATGTCTGTTATTCTAATATAATTTTTAAAAGTCTACAAATATATTATAACAAAATATTACTGACTGCAAAAGATTAGCAAAAAAAGTATTGGTAAATAATATTTTCATTGTCTACTGTCAGATTTCGAGAAAGGAGATGTTTTCTTCTGACGAAGTAGGGATGTCAGCTCTATACCCAACGTTCTACAGTCATAGTAGATTGGGACCTACGGTTTATAGTCGAATCCGAACCACTACAAACATCCATGGCACCACCGGGACTCGAATCTGAAGCCTGTGGCACGGAGCACCAGATGGTTAGTCACTCGGCCATAAGGCTCCAATTAATAAAATTACTTTAATATATTTCTTCTAAATGTTTTTTAAACAAATATAATTCATTTTCTGTTTTTATTAATATTTTAATGTAATAAGTATCCACACTTATAAGGATAACTGTGATGAAGTGTAAACTTTGGTGGAATAGTTTACCTGATCTATTTTCAGAACTGCACTTTGAGAAAATTCTCTGGTCTCATTTTTAATAATTTATTTTTAATTTAATTACGTAACATAACATTCCGTAATTAAATATGTTATTACATTTTAATTAATTCAAGCAGGAAAAAAAAGTTTTTTTAAAGTCTCTTTTTTTTTTGCGGTGGGTACCTTCTACAGAAAAGAGCTTTTAAAAAATCGCATAAAAAAAGATTTTTTTTTCCTACCATGAAAAATAATGGATACACGCTGTAACTTTCTAACATTGCATGAAACCAAAACGACAAGTTTAAATTAATTTAAAACAACATAACAGAAATTTATGTAGGCGTTTATTTATGTAGATGTTGTGTTTCACAGAAAATAAGAAAAAAAAAATAAGATGTTTCATAAATTTTTTCAAAGTTTTGAACGAAATTGGAATAAAAGCTTAAAATAAATTTATATCCAAACAAATTATTATTTTTTTTTTGAAAAATAATATAATATAAATAATAATGGTCCAAGTTTTTTAAACTGGTTCCATATCATTTTCACCATCAAAAAAGACTGTCTCTGCAATAGTTCTCGGTAAAGACGATGGATTTTAACCTTCTTGTTCTGTGTAGCTTTTCCTTTTTTGACAATGTAATCAGTAACTAAACTTTGTGATGACGATTCTACTATTTTTTATGTAGTTTACGATATTCACGCATACAACTCTGCATCTCCGTTGTAATTTAAATTAACTATTTAAGATTTAACTATTAATGGTTTATTCAAAATTGGTATCATTTACAAGAAAGTGATTTTCTAATTTACTGTTGTTATTTCTTATCCCACTTAGTAGGCAGCAACAGCTTAACCAAGCCCCAAAACCCGTGTGGTCTCATGGAAGGAGACAGCTTTTGCTGTGATGGAGCACCCGTAGGTAGAAGTCTGACTTGGTTCCGTGATGCTGACTTTTATATGGGATATTGTTGTCAGCCCCCCCCTTAAACTTATTTCCTTATGTTTTTTAATGTTAAGGACTAAGAACTTTTCAAGATTGTTCAAGATGAATTGGTAAGTTCGCTTAATGTAATATTTTTTAAGAATTGCAATTATTCCTTGATATAATAAAGGAAGAAAGCTTGCTGCATTAGGCGGTAAAAGTAAAAAAAATTGAAGGAAATACCAATCGCACAATTCAAAATAGAATAAAAATGTTCTGCATAAAAAGGGAGTATATATATATATATATATATTATATATATTTTATATAATATATAATTTTTTTTTTAGTAATTTTATCGTAAAGATTAAATTATATGATTTTAAAACTAAAAATAAACTTTATTTATTCTATTTGAAGAATGGTCAAATGTAAATAGTAAATTTAAAATTTTGTTTGTTATTGGTTGAAATAAAAAATAATTTGATTCATAAGAGATAATATTTTTTTTTATTAATCAGGAGACAATAAACAATATTGGGAAGAATTGTAGATTTTATTTATTCTAAATAGTTTATAAAATTGTTTAAAATTTAATTTGTTACTTCAGCTAAATTATTGAAAACAGTGATTGTATTTCATACTATGTAACTGATCATAAATAAGAAAGTTAAAACTATACAAACACTTTTAACACAAAAAATTCACTCGGTATGTTTGTATTACCAATTATAAAAAAATAGTTAATTTATATATTTATAAAAATGGAAGCAATATTACAATTTTAAGCAGAAATGGAAGCAATAATACAATTTTAAGCAGTAATGAAAGCAATAATACAATTTTAAGCAGAAATGAAAGCAATAAATAAATTTTAGTCTGAAAAGAACCAGTAAAAACGAACTCTTTATTGATGAATAAATTATAAAACTGTACAAATAATACAATTTTACTGGCGCATATTTGCAAACAAAATAAACATAAATATTTACAATTTGATATTATTTAGTCGTAGGAATCTTGTTCCTCATCTTCGTCATGTGATGGTGGGATTCCGGCAACAATTCCTGAATAATATTCTGCAAAATGCTGTAGAACAGTTGCTCTGAAAAGATAATATACATAAAATGTATTAATTGTGCAATTATTTTAGATTTATTATTATATGTTGTCGTTTTCAAATGTCAGTCACTTTAACATGAGGTCATTTACCACTATAGAAGGTCATTTGCCATCATAACGAATATTCAGCGTTACTCAGGGCTCACCACTGAGGAGATCTGCTACATACATTCTCATAGTGACACCCCAATTTTGAAAGAACACCCTCAGAGTTTACACTGTCCTTCTTGATTCAAGAAGAAGGACTTTCTGGTCTATCGATTTATTGGGTCTATCCCAGTTATCGAGAAAACTCTTTCAGCTTTACTTGTTGAGTTTTGAACAGGGATGATCTGTTTAGAAACCTATTAGGCGGTGGTGGATGACAATTTACAATTACAATTTGAAATAAACCTCTCTAAGGATGATTCTCTTCTCCACCTTCTCAAACCCAAGAAAGAATTTTCCACCTATGAATTTATAATGCATATACCCACAAGATTCTTTGCTTAGGTTTCTCTTATCGAATTTTGAACCCGGACTCCCTAATACGGAAACCCAACAAGCTAGACACCATGTTACTACAGTCACATTTAATCACTACAATTTGAAACAAACATCTCCAGGGATGTCATCTTAGGTTTCATACTCTTTTCCCTACCTCCTCGAACCCAACGAAAAGAATTTCTAGTCTATGCATTTTCTAGGCCCATCTGTAACATAGACTCTTCCCTAATTAGGTGGCGCTGGCATGGATGTTTGTGAGTGGTTCGGAATCCACGTTAAACTGTAGGTACCGGTCTAATTAGCCTAAAGTGTGCACAAAATGATCGTAGAGCGGCAAACCAAACTCCAAAATCCCCTACGGCCTGATGGCCAAGTGGCTAGCACTCTAGCCTTTGGTACAACAGGCTTCAGGTTCGTATTTTGAAGGAGGCATGGATGCTTGTGAGTGGTTCGGAATCCACGTTAAGGTGTAAGTCCCGGTCTAATTAGCCTAAAGTATGCACAAAATGACAATTGAGTGGCAAATCAAACCAAATCCCTGATTCGGAAACCTAACATCCTTGTCACCATGTTATTACAACCCTAATTTTGTAATGAAAATGCTTTATTTGTGGTATGTAAGTATAGTGCACAACAATTTTAAGACAGGTAAGAGTGTTCATAAATTTGCTATCGTTTCGACGTGAGAAGAAAATCAACTATTTTGTGAAATTATAATTGCTGTTAATCATTTGCACCAATTTTATCGAACCTTTTTTTTTCTTCTTCTAATGCAGCTGGCAAATAGACCGTGATCTTTCGCCATAAGGGCTGCACCGATGTTACTCACTTAGCACTACCCAGGAGGAGCGTGTAACTTGATGGTAAGCTACGGACGCGGAGTAACAATGCCCCCGCAGCGCTCTACGATCCTATTAGGACCGGGACTTACGGCTTAAAGTGGATTCCGAACCACTACAACACCCATGGGCAAAGCCAGGATTTGAACCCGATACCTGTGGTACCGAACGCCAGAGCGCTAGCCCTTCGGCCATCAGCCCCCACTAATTTTATCGAACCTAAAACTGTAATTGAGAAATAAAGTATGATCTAGATTTTTAGATATTTAAAAGGATATAAAAACCAGCATTTGATTTTAACTTACACAAATATTACTTCTCCTTGCCTATCTTTTGGTGGCTTCCAAAGAAGAATGACTCTTTTCTTAGGAAGAGGGTCTGCGTGGCTGATGGCAGAGCAAGGTAGAGTACTCGTGCCTTTGACTTTATACCACTCTCCAATTCTTTCATGGGTGTCTGGGTCCATGGCTGCTATTAAAAATCCCTTGAAACGTGGACCAGTCAGCTGTACTGTAAAGTTTCAAAGATTTTATTAGCACTTACTTTAAATTATGTTACCATAAATTTCGGCAAATAGTCGAAGGTGGAAAAAAAAAGAGATCATTTTAAGGGATAAAGAGAGATATAAGCTGCTCAATAAATAAAGTCGCATTTTTTAGTGTTTAAAATACTTGTTTAAACGGAGAAGTATAAGAAAACTATTAAATTTTTAATGAAATGTAAAATTAAGGAAATATATAACAGAATACGTCATATTTATGGAAAAGAATTTAAAATTAAGAAGAACCCAGGCAAGAATATCTTTTTAAATCATTATAATTAAGATTTTTGGAGAAAAATTTGAATTTTTATTTCTTATTTCCTAGGTAATTAATTGCTGTTGTTTAAAATAACGTAATCTTATAGAAGTATAATTTAAATTTTAGATGCATGAACTAGGTTTGGAAATAAAATAATATTTTCATTTTTCAAATAATTGACATTTTGGGACATTAAAAATTTGAATACTTAATTTTTATATTATAACGAAAAAAATTTTAATTTTCCCTACTGTTTATTATAGACTATAACCTTAAACATGCTATCGAAGACTATAATTCTCAGTTTTTATTTAAAAATTAAGAGTTTTGGTATTATTACGCTTAAATATTTGCACAAGGTATATTGCAATTATTTTTAATTTGAATGTGTTACTATTCAGTATTATTCGTATTCAAGTAATATTGCTTGGTTTGGTTTATTGCTCTACGGCCATCTTGCGCACACGAGCACAAAACAGACTGAGACCTACAGTTTAAAGTGGATTCCGAACCACTCACAAACATCCATGCCACTACCAGGAATCGAACCTGAAGCCCGTGATACCAAGTAATATTGCGGTTGTTTATATAAAATTAAAAAAATAATATAACATTTATGCACTTTGTGTATAGTTTTATCAAAGTAAAGGGTTATTGACCTATATAATAACCAATCACGAAAAGAAGTACGAGTAATACTGAATAGTAACACATTCGAATTAAAAATAATCGTAATTAAATTCCTACAAATAATTCTCTCTGATGAAGAATAATAAAAGATTAAACAAGAATTATGTATAAATTAGAGATAATGCCACTGTAATCTTTTAGCAAGCCCCTAAAATGTTATTGTCTTTGCTAATGTAATTTAACCAAAGGTATAAAAGACATGAAATTAGAAGCTATTAAATCTTAAATTTTTAAGGTTTAAAATCTTTTAATAAGTGGAAGAGGTTAAATCATAATGATTTTCTCATTAATAAAATGCACTCATGAGCGAAAAGTTTCGATAATTTAATAACATACTCCTTCAAGTGTCTTATAAAGTAATAAAATTTTGATTAGAATGTGGTTCAAGACTTCACTAAAACCCTTAAAACGATCTGCAATTAATTACTAAGAGATTAAATGTACACTAAAATCATTAACAAGTTTTACTTTTATTTTAAGAAGCACAAAAATATTTAGGCTCAGGTTATTCGCTCAGGTTCTATTCAAGTAGTTTTATAGTAAATAGTTGTTGTGACTAATCCTCAGGGTCCTGCAGTGCGGGATAGACAACCCATGAGTAATCTTCTCATGGATGGAGGGAAAGGGGACAGCTTCTGTTGTGATGGAGCACTCGTAGGTAGAAGTCTGACTTGGGTTCGTGATGCTCTTACAGTCATATGAGACCTGGACCTATGGCTTAAAGTGGATTCTCAACCACTACAAACATCCCTGACCCCGCCGAGACTCGAACCTGAAACCAGTGGCATCGAGAGCCAGAGCGCTAGACACTCAGCGATTCAGGCCCAGTAAATAGAATGTTGCAATGTGGAGTAACAAAAAAGAAATTTTATAATACTGCAGAAGATGTCTTGGATGCCTTAAGGCAAGCGCTGCACAGACATTACTCACTTTGCATTAACCAGAGGACGCGTGCAACTTGAAGATAAACCACGGACGCGGCGTAACAATGCCCCCGCAATTCTCTACGATCTTATTAGACAGGGACATACGGTTTAAAGTGGATTCCAAACCACTAACAAACATCCATAGCACTGGCGGGATTCGAACCCGAAACCTGGGGTACCGAGCGCCAGCCACTCGGCCATTCAGGTCCTCTGCAGAAGATAGTTGAAATATAATAATTTTATACTTTCAAATATCAATAAAAGAAATTAATTACCCTACACAAGACCCAAGGGAAACAAATTAATTTATTGATTATAAATTCAAAAATTAAAAAAAGATAAAAAGCCGCTATCGTCTATTTCAAATGAAAAACAACTTTTCCGGGGAACTTGTTTTTGTATTGCTTTTTTTTCTAGGAAAAGGAGTATATTCATAAAATTAATTTTAAGGAAAGAAATTTAATATGTTAAAGGTCTTTGAATATTCATATTTATCTTTTTTCCAATTAAATACATTTTTGGGAGTAGTTAAAAACATATTTTTCATGATTAGATTTCAAATTCATTAAAAAAAAAATTTAGAACGGAATTTTTTTTTCTATGTGTTTACTTAGCTTGTGATGGTATTTTCATGCTTGAAATTGACTTTGAATTTTTTTCAAATCAGAATGAAAGCGAAATTAATTAAATGGAATCTTTTTATTTCATTCGAAAAACATGTTGAATAGAGTGCGCCATAATTTATTTAAAATTTAAAAAGTGGGCCTAATGATCGAATGAATAGCTCTCTGACGCTCAGTGCCATAGGTTTCGGGTTCGAGTCCCTGCGATGCCATGGATGTTTGTAGTGGCTCGGAATACACTTTAAGCCATAGCCTAATATGACTGTAGAGCGTAGGGCTGACAACCCTACCCCGTAAAAAGTCAGCGTTACGGAGTCAAGTCAGATTTCTACCTACGGGTGTTCCGTCACAACAGAAGCTGCCCCCCTTTCTCTTCTGCCACGAGACCACACGTGTTTTTGGACTCAGTCTAGATGTTGCTGTCTACCAAGTGGGATAGATTTTGGTTTTGTTTATCGCTGTACGGTCATTTTGTGCTCACTTCAGGCTAATTAGACCGAGACCTACGGTTTAAAGTGGATCCTGAGCCACTAATAGAGAAAGATATATATCGCCTTATCGCCAAAGGAGGATCAGGTTGCATCATTTGTGTTCCATTCTTGGCCAGCATATCAGCCTGCTGATTTCCATATGTGCCACAATGGCTTGGAATCCCCTGCAGAGCAATGAGTTTCCTGGTGTATTTTGTTGTAATCAAAGTCAAATAGCTTCTATTTGCCAATATATTCCTGATTAAAAAATTAGTTCAGAAATATATGTTAATACAAATATAAGTTTATGCATTTTAAAGTTTTATCTAACTACTTTATCGAGAGCAGCTTTTAAACCGAACACATGTGTCATAATCCTGTACATCCTAAATTCTGGAAATTATCATTCGCCGATGGTGGGAAAAACGTTATTTGACAGTTATCAAAGTGATAGTATAAATAAAGTTTCATCATTTTGTTAATGGTGTCATTAATTAGCTCGATACCACAGGTTTTCGGGTTCGAGCTCCGGCGGTGCTATGGATGTTTGTAGTTGTTCAGAATCCACTTTAAGCCGTAAGTCCCGGTCTAATATGACTGTAGAGAATTTGGCATACGGCTGACGATCCTACCCCCGTAAAAAGAGAACATCACATGTCTCGAGATCTACCAGTAGGCAGACAGCCTTGGCCCACCATAGGTGCCATGGTCATGCCACCATGGTGCGCCAATGATGATGTCTGAATTTTTTAATCTATTTTATACCATGCACATCTTGGATTGATTGGAAATTTCTTTCTAAAAATGTTTCAAAGTAAGTTAAACTAAATAAAAACATCAACTGTGATGTAATTTTTTTTGTGTGTGATAATCGTTTGCTTATTTTTCATATAATTTGAAGTTTTGTAAAATAAAAAATAAAACAATCAGAAAATAAAATAATCAGTTAAAATAAATAAATAAAAAAAAAAAAAATCAAACAGATTTCGCTTATTCAGTTCCTAAAAGAAAAAAATTTTACTTTCATTTTTTTTCAGAAAAAAAAATAAATAAAAAGAAAGAAACCAACTACGACAAATGTTTCCATCTAATCCGTTATTACGATTCTAAAGTAAAGAAAAATGCAAATTAAGGAAGTTCCGATCAGAATTCCACTAAAAACTTCAAATAACAAAAAAAAATAATGTTTTTTTCAAATGAATATAAAAGTCTAATTTTCACGTTCATCAATTTGCATACCATTTCAGCTTACAATGTTTCGCAGTTAATTACTTAAAAATTAAAAAAAATTTCTGCAGAACTTCTGCAGTAAAACTCAAAATCTTGCAGGCTAATTACAACTCAACTCGTGTATAATTTTTTTATTACGATCTGAATGCATAACTTTTGTTATGAAAACGAATTATTTTATGTGATGTAATGATTTATTTCTTGTTAAAATTATTTCTAGGAGAAATATAGATCTTCATTTCAATTATTTTACTTTAGTTGAAATTTAAATATTGATTTAACAATCATCAGATGAACTTAATGATATTTTACAAGAATGATTACTACAAATTCGATTTCCCGGTTTGCAGCGTTGGAAATCTAGGATATTTTGAACTGTGACATCGTTAATGATAAACTTCACATGCGATAAAGTTTGATGCCTATGGGCAAGTGACATTCAAGGTAAGAAATTTGTAGTATTTTAGTTCCTAATTTCCTTAACGAACTTATTAATATTAAATCTTGTGCAGTTTTGGATGCAATCATAATCATGAACTTAGACTATAAGATAAGTACGGTACTTGAAGTAGAAGTCTTATTACTTCAAGTATTAGTACTTGAAGATAAGATCTTGGAATATTCTGTTAAGTTCTGGAATTTCTAAGCATATCTAAATGCTGTTTTCCATTAAGCATATTTTACATAAATTTTAATTATCAGATATGATTCAGATAAACTACCACATACACAAAAAGGCACAATTCCTTTGTTATCGTTTTTAAACATTTGAAAATAGTTAAAGGCTCATTTTTGAAAGACTTTAGTTTGTATTTTGAATTTTGTTTAGAAATGTTGTGAATTTAAAATTTTTTTTATATGTATTTACATTGAATTTTTAAGCCCAAAGTTTTAAAAGATGCTACATTTATCAATATGCCAAGCAGGTACAATACATTTCTTATCGTTTTTAAACATTTGAAATTAGTTTAAAGCTCATTTTGAAAGACTTCGGTTTTCTTTAGAGAATTTGTTTCAAAATGTTGTCAATATTAAAATTTTTATTTGCATTTAGATTGAATTTCTAAGCTCAAAGCTATAAAATATATTACATTTATCAATATGTCGAAGTGCTCGAGCTTTAAATAAATCAATTAATGTATTTTCTTTGACTAAATATGAATTACCATGTACATTTTTGTAAAGTAATTTATTAAAAATCGACCACTAAAAATATTTTCTGTGCAATAAATAATTTTTCTGTTTCGATTTGTATGATCATGAAATCTTTTTTTTTTTAATTTAAAGAAGTTTGCTTTCATCAAATATTATTGTGGTTGTCGGAATTGATGTTTTAATAGGTTTCGTACCGTATTTAAAAAAATATTTTTGTTTCAAAAAATAAACCAATTTTTTTTTTTAGTATTTTGATGAATTTTTATGTTTTTCACACAAAGAAGTTCCCAATTCCTTTTCTTTTGTCAAAAATATTATAATTCTGGGGAGGAATATTATTTTCATAAATATTTTATCTGAAGAATATGGATGAAAATTTGAAATTCAGGGCACATATTATCAAATACTTGTCTTATAAGAAAAATGAAGGTGCGAAATATTTTTTTGTCATAAACTTTGAATAATTCAAAATTTGTTTTCGATAATTTTCCATCCCAAATATTCTTCAATACACTAGACTATGAGCAGTTCTGACTAACTAATAACATTTTTAAATCTTTCTCAAGTAAAAGAACTATGTTTTTTTTTTTGTAAATCGGGGATGTTCCTGCAATAAATTTTCATAGCCACAAACAAAAATCAGTTTAAATACAACTTGTACACAACTGGCTGAAAGTGAGTTTTATATTTCTCTTTCCATAAATATTAAAAATTTGACTCAAATGAACATGCCCCAAATAAACTATTTAAATAAGCCTGCTTTGAAAATTGGATTTCTTTCTTCATATTAGAATATTTCGTAATCCTGTTATATATATATCACTTAGGGAACCAAACGGACTATAACTATTAAGACCCAATCTAAATAAACATGATTTGAAACGTGACAAGCGATGTCAGACTTAATGTTTATGTATGGGTTCGAAAAATCCTTAAACTGGAAAGTGCCAATTTCCTGGTAAACCCTTTGGGATATTACTTACAAATTGGGATAGACAGGGGGGGAGGGTATCGCCGCAAGTCCCCTGTCTCTGCACCTTGGATAACTCTGAATCTGTTATCTGAACCAGTATAAGGCTGAGGTTAAAAGTCTGCCTAGTAATGGGTAAGTGACATTTTTCAACAACTATTGGGTATTGATAACTGTATTAAAATTATGAAGCATATTGCAAAATATATGTTAAATCGAAGTAATGTAATCTGTTCTTTTTGAACCATGGCTTGATGAATATACTATTATCAAATATACACTGAAGTGACAAAAGTCATAGGATACCTCTTAATATCGTGTCGGCCCTCCTTTCGCGCCGGCGAAGTGCAGCAACTCGACGTGGCATGGACTCAACAAGTCGTTGGAAGTCTCCTGCTGGAATATTGAGCCCTGCTGTCTCGATAGACGTCCATAATTGTGAAAGCGTTGATGGTGCAGGATTTTGGGCACGAACAGACCTCTCGATGATGTCCCATAAATGCTCGATGGGATTCATGTCGGGCGATCTAGGTGGCCAGATCATTCGTTGGAATTGTCCAGAATGTTCTTCAAACCAATCGCGAACAGTTGTGGCCCGGGGACATGGCGCATTGTCATCCATAAAAATCCCATCGTTGTTTGGGTACATGAAGTCCATGAATGGCTGCAAGTGATCTCCAAGTAGCTGAACATAAGCATTTCCAGTCAATGTTCGGTCCCGTCGCACCAGAGGACCAAGTCCATGCCATGAAAACAGCCCACACCATTACGGAGCCACCACCAGCTTGAACAGTGCCTTGCTGACAGTTTGGGTCCATGGCTTCGTGGGGTCTGCGCCACACTCGAACCCTACCATCAGCTCTACCAACTGGAATCGTGACTCATCGGACCAGGCCACGGTTTTCCATTCATCTAGGGACCAACCGATATGCTCACGTGCCCACGAGAGTCGCTGCAAGCGATGTCGTTCTGTCAGTAAAGGCACTCCAGTCGGTCTTCAGCTGGAATAGCCCAAGAAAGCCAAATTTCTCCGCACAGTTCTAACAGACAAGTCCCTTGTACGTCCCACATTGATTTCTGCGGTTATTTGACGTAGTGTTGCATGTCTGTTAGAATTTACGACTCTTTGCAGACGTCGCCGGTCTCGGTCGTTAAGTGCAGGCGGTCGAGCACTGCGCTGTCCATGGTGGGATGTTATGCCTGAAATTTCATACTCTCGGCACACTCTTGACACAGTGGATCTGGGAATGTTGAATTCCCTAACGACCCATGCGCCTAGCTCCAACTAACATTCCGCGTTCAAAGTCTGTTAATTCCCGTCGTGCAGTCATCATCACGTCAAAACCTCTTCACATGAATAACTTGAACAGAAATGAAAGCTCTGCGAAAGCACTGCGCATTTATACCTGTTCTACGCGATGCTACTGCTATCTGAAAATTTGCATATTGCTATCCCATGACTTTTGTCACTTCAATGTATGCATTATGTGAATTTGTAGATAATCGTTAAGCACTCGATCTTCGTCTTCTCTAAATAACGGCCAACTTAAAATTCTAGGTTGAGTTTTTTTTTTTGTCAGCATGTTTAATCGCCATTGGTTTAGTTGTTGGGTTTTTAGTTTTCATCAAGTGAAAAAAATATTGACCAGTCACTTTACATATAGTAACGACATTTACCACGAAAACGGATTACATAGAATGGTAAACATTCTGTTTAACTGCGGAAATAGACGAACAGATTACTTGTGAGGGGTGGTAATCAGACAAACATGGCTCAAAGCTGCTTTTGAAAGAAAAATAATAGTAGTTAATGTGGAATTATTTTTATCTAGTTTTTCTTTTAATATCGTGTAATCTGATATTTTAATTATTCAAAACCATAATAATTTTTTTGTGCAATTCAAATCCCTCCGAAATGACCCTCCCTTATGGCACAGCTCTGTTTGAATTCGTCCGACTTAGCTGCTTGCCAATTTTCCATACTATAAGCGGCTTAACTAAACGCATCCATAAAAGACATTCTATTTCTTTTCCTCTGCCATGTGTTTTGTGTAGCACTCCAAATGGAGCTACTAAGCAATTCTTAATTTGCAGGAAATTTAGTGTATTAATAATGAATGAAAGTGTATTAATAATGAATGAAAGTGTATTAATAATGAATGAAAGTGTATTAATAAATAATGAATGAATGAATGACGAGTATCCGGCATTACGAAAAAATGTTTCTTGCTTTCTCGTTATAGTAGAGATAAATTATTAAAGATAAAAATAAGAACTTTTAATTAATGATAAATTTATGATAAAAATAATTAAGAGGGAATTTCGGCATTAAACATAATTAATTGCTTTAATTATTCTTCTGGAATATTCTTTGAAACTTTTGAGGCAGGAATACGTAAATTTGCGAAAGAGGTAGGCCGCCCAAAAGAAGAATAGTAAAATACTCAACATATATCATCTTATAAATACGAGTAATGAAAAAATGAATATTTTGAAAAAGCCACAAACAAAGAATTTTATGCACGATAATACATAATATTTTGGAATTTGGGTATTTTACTGAATACTTTGGGTATTTGGTTGGAATGTTTGTAAAAAATTAAGCGCTAAAGTGATTAGTCAAATAGTTTTTCTTATATTAATGCTTAAAAAGGTTTGTTTACAAATATGTAACGATCCTTTTTTCTTTTAGTAATAACCTCATTTGTTTTATTCTACGCAATTTTAAAATGGGACATATTTTTAGCATTTATTATCGTAAGTAATGTATAGATAGGGATACTCTTAAGCATGTTATTGACAAATATTTGATTTTTTAGTATGCAATACAATAGAAAACATTAAATTAAATATTTTTCGAATATTTAAATGCTTACTTTTTTCATAAAACTAAATCTGAATTATGTTTCTTTTCTTAACATTTCATCAATATCTGAAAGTTTTCCAAAAAAAACCCAATTATATTTTTTAAATAAAGGGGACATATGATGCAGTGGGACTCAAAAATAACATCAGTGGACTATGGTTTGAGCAACCTAGAAAGATGTCATGTTTCCGAACATTAAAAGCTATGGTAAAGAATGCAGATGCTAAAATAATACAAATACATGGAGTGAAAGGAAATTTGAGTGTATAACAAATGTTAAGTTTTGAATTATTAAACTTGACTTTAAAAGAAGATTACTATTCCGAAGAAGGGACATAAAAGAGCCGCGTGCAAGTTCAACCAACAAGGTCATTCTCCAGTCAGCTACCTTAGGAGTGTGCGATGACTCAAACATGTGTCACGTTATCTAGTAAAAATGAATAAAACAGCAAATCATTTTCACACGCATCAAGATAAGGAACATAACGAAATCTTTTAGTATGAATAAGCAAGTGTATAGAAACAGTTGCATATCTGAGGATGACTCTGTTGTAAGGAAATAACTTGGATACGATAAATGCTGTGACAATAAGTTCGCACACAGATCAAATCAAATTGAACATATGGTGGGTATATTTTCGATCGAACAAAATATAAAATTTTATGTCAAAATACTTATCGAACACAATTTTTAGTGCCTTGCAAAAGTAGATTGTGCATCCTACTACTGCAACAACCAATAATTTTACACATCAGTAGGTTTTTTTTTGAAATTATAATGATAATTCCTATTGTATATAAACTGAAAATCGTATTACAAAGAAATTGCTTTCTTTCAGAATTCTTTTATATTGGCTGAGTTATCTTTAGGCTGTTTTATAGAATATATTTCATATTTTGACTATATTAGTGTTCTAAAAATGTATTAAAATGAAGGTATAGGGTTAAAATGCATTTTCTCAGATTTCCAATTTATATATGAAAAACTTCATTAAAATTTAAAATTCATCAATGGAAGCATTTCATTTATTCCATATGTGAAGAAAGAAATGATTAACAGTTAACAAAAACAACAACTTTTTATTATAGTAATACATGCAAAGTAATTTACATCTACATTAAAACCATTATTTGAAATAAATCACTGAAAATAAATTAGCATTCATTTAGATTAATTATTTATCGATTCTTGTACTATGAAAATTCATTTTTTGTTTTCAAAATTATTTATATTAGGATTCAGTGATGCATAGATATTTTCTTCAGAAGAGAAGTTAATTTCCCTTTTCATTTTTAAAAAGTAATTATTTCAAACAGGGAAATAAATACACATTTTCCTTAATTTATCGAATTCTATTTTTTTTTAATGATAAAGTGTTTATTATTAAAAAACATTCAGGTATCATTGAATAACAGTTCACGAAAACTTTTATCTTCACTTCTTAATAAAGCTACTCTTAGTTTAACAACATCGATATTAACTGAACAAATCAAGTGTAAAGTGTTTGTGTACTGAGATATTAATATGTAAGAGACATTGATTAATTTTTAAAATTTATCAACATTTCAACTCACTCAAGTTTATAATATCAGTGAGTTTTAAGAACATATCAATTTTATACAATTAATATTTAATAGATATTGTTTATATAAAATAATTAATACTAATAACAGTTCATGCAAACTTTTCTTTTCATTTCTTAATAAAGGTAAGCAAAGTTTAACAGTATTTCGAAAAACATTGATATTAACTGAACAAACTCAAATGTAAAGTTCTTGTGTATTGAGTTATTAATAAATAAAAGACATAGCTTAATTTTAAAAATTTATCAGAATTTCAAGTAACTCAGGTTCATTAAAGCTCAATATCAGCAAGCTTTAAGAACATATGAATTTTATACAATTAATATTTAATAGGCATTGTTTATATAAATAATTAATACTAATAACAGTTCATGAAAACTTTTCATTTCTTAATAAAGGTAAGCAAAGTTATTTCGAAAAACATTGATATTAACTGAACAAACTCAAATGTAAAGTTCTTGTGTATTGAGTTATTAATAAATAAAAGACATAGCTTAATTTTAAAAATTTATCAGAATTTCAAGTTACTCGGGTTCATTAAAGCTCAATATCAGCAAGCTTTAAGAACATATCAATTTTATACAATTAATATTTAATAGGAATTGTTTATATAAATAATTAATACTAATAACAGTTCATGAAAACTTTTCTTTTCATTTCTTAATAAAGGTACGCAAAGTTTACAGTATTTCGAAAAACACTGATATTAACTGAACAAATCAAGTATAAAGTGTTGTACTGACATATTAATAAGTAAAAGACATTGAATTTTAAAATATATCAGCATTGCAAGTCACTCAGGTTTATAATATCAGTGAGCATTAAGAACTTATCAATTTTATACAATTAATATGCAATAGGCATTGTTTATATATAATAATTAATACTAACTTTTTAATATTAAAAACTTTCAAAACGATGTAATTACTGATATGAAGAGAAAAGCTACATAGAATAAAACTTATTTTGTACTTTTATTAGATTTGCAATGAAATGAAATCCTTTATTAATTCTAAAACCAATAATGAAATTTTCAATTGAAGCAATTGTAAATTTTCCAACTATAAGCTAACGATTTTTGAAAAAATATTTTGCAAATGAGAAATAATCTTTTGTTAAATGGTCAATATTATAATTTTTTTTGATGAGATTAATACAATCTGTTAATTAAGCATAAGGAATTAAAAAAAATTAGATCTTTTATTTTTTCAAGGAAAATTTAGACCTAAGAAAGACTTATGTTTGCTGCCTTTTTATCTGTACAAAAACAAATATCACACAGGGGAAATGAGTAAAGGATAATAGAAAATAAAATTTTTTAATCTACTAATGGTAGTCTTAGTGAGTTGGTTTCAACATTTCGGATACTGGAATTATTTTTAGTAACAAGCTACAAGATTTTTATGTTTTTAATGATCTTAATTGTCATAAAATGTTTTTTTAAATTGAAGATTAGTTTTGGATTTTACTAAATAAAGTTGAAGTTGCATATTGTGAAATATGTCCTCATTTGGATAATAATGTAAAACATTTTATGGACAAAATTGCAGTTTATATACGGACTAAATCAAATTACTTAAATTTATAACGTTTTGTAATGAAACAATGATGCAACAAATCCAATTATTAGATTATATGAATTAATAATCTATTAATTTTATACTGATTTTAAATTGCAGTACCTGAATTTATGAATGTATAGTTAAAAAATATTATATACTTTTCATGCTTATATATATTAATTTATATATATTTAATATATAATCCATAATTTATCTTATAATCAATCAATAATATTTAAAGGTGTAAAAATCAATTTTATTTGTATGAAATATTTCTTGGTATGCAGTAATTATATGATGATGATTATTTTTTATAATGCATTATACATTTAATGTAATATATTCATGAAATAATGTTTTTCCTTAACTTCATAAAATATTTATTATTCTAATAAAAAAAAATAATGAAACAAAAGCTTTCGTTCTGTCTAATATTTTTTTGAATTATGAAACAATTCTAGAATAAAAAATGTAGAAAATATAAATCTGGGATTTTTGATTGCTGAATTTTCTTTGAAAAAAAGATTTGCCAATAAAATGAAGGAAAAAGTATCAAAATCAAATTAAATGTTATAGTAATAGAAAGTTGATAGAATTATTGTTACAATGTTCAGAAAAGTTTTTTAACGTATAGTGTCTCAAATTAGTAAGGAAAAATTAATTCAATTATTAATAATTATTCCCAGTTATAAGATAAAAAATATATTAAAATATCACGTGCATGCTTAAATATTTGTAAAATTCAATATTGATAATTTAAAAAAATATATTATTATAAATTTAATGTTTATAGTATGGAAGGATTATAAGTTTAACGCTTATAGCATGGAATGATTATAAATTTAACACTAATAGCATGGAATGATTATAAATTTAACACTAATAGCATGGAATGATTATAAATTTAACGCTAATAGCATGGAATGATTATAAATTTAACGCTAATAGCATGGAATGATTATAAATTTAACGTTTATCTCTACCATAAAATTTCTCAATGATATTTTAAAATTCAACACCATCTCTTTTTTCATTGGTTGCAAAGAGGGAACTCAATGAAAGCTAATTAATTCTTATGATATATTTTTTTACAGCAAAAAATATATACCGCGGAAATCAAATGAATTATTTGTGTAACCTTTGGGGAACAAATTATATTTATTAATGTTTATTAAAATAAATATTAAAGAGTTAGATATGCTAACGTATCGTAATTAAATACTTGTTGTTCGTGTCGATTATTAGTAGGATAACATACGATTATTAAAATCCATAATAATAAAAATATATTCAAACTAACCAGAAAGGTAATTATATTTTAAAGTTCTATACAATATTGCATATATTAAATATAATAAAGAGGACAATTTATGCTTCACTAAAACATTTTTATCGTGATATTAGGCTTAAAATTGTCATTGTTTTACTGTCATAAAGCTAACCCATTTAAAGGTATTTGTATTCCTCTCTCATAAAGGACCTGGCAATTCTTTGTATTTTGAAACGCAAAATGTTTGTTTTGTGTTTTTCTAGAAACGGGCTGTTTTATCGAAATATAAACTATTGTACTTCCAATAACGAATCATTTCCTACGTAAAGGGCAGACAAAGGAACAGGATAAATATTGACGGAGGGCTGTAGTGAATTCGAACTCAGATTTCATGGAATTAAATTGAAAGTGGTATTTGTTTAAAGAAATATCCTGACTTATTTAAATTCTTTAATGAAACACTTGAGTTGAGAGCTAAAGTTTTAGTTTCCTTTTAAAAGCTGCCCTCGCAATAAATGCTCTGCTATTGAACTATTTTATTTTCTTCGAACCTCTCATTATTTTTGGCATCAATTGGATTTGTGCTTTAAATTGCTAATTGAATAATAAGCTTCCTTCCTTATGTTAGGAAATCATTAAGCTGTTAATTCCTTTTTATTGAACGTTGTTTAAATGAATGTTTTGTCTCATGTATGTTATATTTTCTTTGAGACTTAAATTTGTTTTTAAGAGTAGACTTATAGTTGAATTGGTATGCTTCTACATGCATTTTTTGTAGAAAAATTAGTAAATTACTTTTATTGATACAATATTTAAATTTTATCAACTTATTTCGTTTTTAATGACTTACTAAAAGAGTTGGACTAAAAAGTGTGGCATCTCTTACTTTAAACGATTTCGTAAGTACCTGTATTTCTACTGAATGGTACTAAATTTTCTTGGAAACTCTCATTATATTTGGCATCAATTGGATCTGTGCTTAAAATTGCTAATTGAATAATAAGCTTCCTTCCTTACGTTAGGAAATCATTAAGCTGTTAATTCCTTTTTATTGAACGTTGTTTAAATGAATGTTTTGTTTCATGTATGTTATATTTTCTTTGAGACTTAAATTTGTTCTTAAGAGTAGACTAATAGTTGAATTGGTATGCTTCAACATTCATTTTTTGTAGAAAAATCAGTAAATAATTATTATTGATGCTATATATTTCAATTCTATCAACATATTTCCTTTTTAATGACCTCTTAAAAGAGTTGGACTAAAAAGTTGGACATCCCCTACTTTGAACGATTTCTTAAGTACCCGTGTTTCTAATGAATGGTACTGAATAATATTAAACTACACTCTTCTTTGACTATGGGTTCTTAAATAAATCCATTAAGAGCAATTCCTTTTTTATTCTAAATATAAAAACTATTCCTGACTAATGCATATTTCTTTTATGTAAATCAAAATTGTTAAATCAACCACAAAATTAATTTTAATATGAACATTTACTCTGCTGCGTAAGTCTAGCATTCATTTACTGTAAAAAAACCTTATTAATAATCACAGGTGTGTAGAAAAAAATCCCAGAATGATAAATATAGAACAATAATCAATAGTAAGAAAAAGTTCAAGTTTGCCATTTGACATGTGAATGAAAAAAAAAGTAGTTGAATGAAAAGATAATTTGAATTTCGGATTTTTTTTAACTCGGGAAGGTATAGAAAAGAATAAAATTGACAGATGCAAATTCGTGAGATCTACTGTTACGTGTTTCAATGTAAAAGTTCATTTTACTTTTACATTGAAATTTTGACTTTTTTTCAAAGTAATAAAATTTACTGCTA
Organism: Caerostris darwini; assembly: GCA_021605075.1. Taxonomy (NCBI): domain Eukaryota; kingdom Metazoa; phylum Arthropoda; class Arachnida; order Araneae; family Araneidae; genus Caerostris; species Caerostris darwini. The sequence goes on from BPLQ01014999.1 coordinate 502,057, forward strand.
ATTTATTTACTAAAAATAAATAACCCTAAATACAAGAATTGGAAAAATATTTTAAATAACATTTTTAGTTTAATTTTTTTGTAGCTTTTGAAAACATTTGGATTTATTTCATTGTAAATATTTTTTTATAAGTAATGACATCTAAAAATTATCATTTTCTGATGCATCAGTTTTCAATATCAAAAGTAACTAAAAAATTCGCCACGGGGGTTTGTAAAGCGAAATCAAAAGAATTTCCTCAGGAAATTATTTATTGAAATTATCATTTGGTGACAATTACGTTTTGAAGTAACTTCTGAAACGTATAGTTTTTATCTTCCAGACAATTTAGAAAAAGTCTATTTATTAAAAGCAAGATATCTCTATGTTAACCCATTATGAACAAAATCTTTACCATCTGAGGAAAATAAGTAAAATTTATTTTTTGTTCTTCTGATAAACTAATTAAGGAAACAAAAATGAAAGTGGACAAAAAAATATTTGAAGTTTTTTTTTAAATCTATGTTTTGTAAGGGACATTACATTTCCTACATGTAGTTATATTTTGGTAGTATAAAAAACATAGCTTCATACAATTTTTTGATTGATACTGGTATCTATGGAAATAACTCAAAAGTAAAAAAGAAATATGCTAAATTTTTTAAAAAGATCGACTAATCGTTATAAAAATTATCATACGAAATCAAATATTTTTTCTTTCGTAATCAGGACAGCTTTCTTCATATCCCATAGTAAAAGAGATTTGAAATTTATTAAAAAAAATTGTTTATGTAATGTTGCGTTTCTCAATCTCAGCCATGGCTTAAAGGAATGATTCTACTTATACAATATAATTACAACCACGACAACGATATGTACAACTCAAGAAATTTTATTTAGTTAAAATGCTTAAGGTAAATATATAATTATAAAATTTTTTTAAGGAAGGGGTTTTTACTTTGGAAAATATATATTTACTGAATGGCAGACAAGAATCGGGGTATGAGGAAATTTGCAAGATCAGTGTGAACATATCCAAGACCAGACTCAATCGAATTCATAACATTAAAAATTAAAATTATTTTAGATAAAAAAAAAAATTAAAAAATTATTTTTATTAAAATTATTTTTTTCCTTAAAATTTTTCAACAATCGTTATTTCTTGCCTCCTTTGATTCATCTTTTTGCAAAATACTTATAGTATTAAGGGTTCATGTAAACATTTTGCCATTTCACCAATTTCTTAATCTTATGTATGAATACTTCCACTATCATCACTAAAATTAATAGAAGAATTTTTAGATTAGAATCATTAGATGTTAGATTGATAGTCACAAAGAAAAATTAACTAACGCATGTTTATAAATTGGATGCTTTTTCTCTAAATGGCGTATTAATAAAGGTAATTTTATGGCACGTTCGACAAATTTTCTACATAAAAAGCGAACTGTGGTTTTGGACAATCTTCATCTACCGTTATTGAAATATTCAAGTGACAAGTATTCCTCACAATACGTTCTCTCTTCCCGAAGATCATTTTTGTTATGCTTCCCTTGCTTGTTAAATGTCAATGCTATTTATAGCTTTTTCTTAGAGTTCCAGTTTTCAACCACTTAACTATTTTGAGACACAACAAGGGATCATTTGAAAGTCATTGAAAACATTAAAGAAATAGTTAAAGACTTAAAATTAAGCATTCGTAAAAAGAAACGAAACTAGGCATATTGATATACGTCACTTAATTAGTGCCCAATTGAACTCTGAAAGGATAGTTTGCATTCAATCGCATTTTTAAGTAAAAATGTCTACGACAGAAGTTTTGAGAAGATCCGAGATATTTCTAGAATTATCAGAAACGAAAAGAACAATAAAAGAGAAAGGTGATCATTATGCATAATCGTGTGATATGATTGAAGGTGGTCGAGATTAGTGACAATCAATTACTAAGTTTACGGCTACTCCTTCCTTTTTTCTAATTTTCGGTGTTTTCCATTACTAGTATTATTTTTACGTATCCTCAACTGGTCCGTCGCGTACTTTAAATGAGGACCGCTTCACTTTATGATAAGTTAAAAATCGTAAACGTAACTGAGGAACACCTTTTATTTACAAACAGAAAAGAGTTAGTAAATCGGATCTTTTGAAATTTGCTTTTTTTATTAATATTCTTTCGGCTGTTAAAAAGTACGCGCAACGATTCTTGTGCATTAAAAGGAATTTGCAAGCCGTAATAGGCAATGAATTCAAGAATTTCGAATTTTAGAATGGTTCCTTTATAAGGGTTTCATTTTCAGTATTGTATTTCAAAAAAAGCATTTGGATAAGTTCAGATAAAGCAGCGTTAACGAGCATACATCTCAAAGTACCAAGTTAAGTCAAGTCGAATCTTTTTACGTCGTCACAATCATTTCGACATCCATAAGAGAAAATATAAATTAAATTACTAAACCACAACATAAAATAATTGCATAATTTAAATAAAAATCTAAATTTTATCGCTTACGAGTAGCTTAGGATTAAGAAATGACGATTAAATCATTACATTTATTTTTTAATTCATTGCAGTAATAAAAGTTAATAGGCTGCTGTAATAAACATCTGATTTTGCCAAAGCTGTTATAATAAGAAAGTACCACAATCTGTCTGTATTCTTTAGGGAATAGCTACTTATAGGCACCAGGTGGTCTTTTTACCAATCCATTTATTCTATTTTGATCACATTTCTCGCTCACATACTGAGATTTTTAAAATTATTTGCTGCTTTCCCAATAGTTTCTAAAGTTTTAGATATCTGTTTCATCTTATTTCTTCTCACGTGAAACTTAAAAAAAATATTGAGAGTAAGATAAAAAAAGTTATTCTGCTGTAGAAATAAACAAAAACCTAGGAACTGTTGGAAGTTCAAAAAAAAAAAAAAAAAAAAAAAAAAAATAATAATAAATTTTTTTTTAAATAATTTTTTTTTCAAAATTGAGGCTGGAATCATTTACAAATCTAATTATCTCGTAAGCGAGAAATTATTTAAAGTCACAAAAATATTTTAATCGTATTATACTTTCATAAAATATATTATTGTTTTTTTAAGTTCAATTATAAATTATTTTATTAATTGATCTTGTCTGCATGATGAGCAATGTATAATACAGCAAATTTCTGTTAACTGATATAAGAAGTTCTCATTAGTTTTTTTTATGCTAACTGTTCATGTATTAGCAATACTGCAAGTTGAATAAACTTAACACTTTGATAGTTACGACTTAATTAAGGCGACTTAATTTTTATAACAAATATAATTGAAAAGTGATAATAGAACATGATGTGTATCGTACTGATTACAAAGTAATATTAAAGCTCTTCCAGATAAAATATTTCGACTGCGCGCCAGCGTGTAATAGGCACTAGAGGTAAAACTATTTCCTAAATGCCACATTACTTACTAGCGCGTGATGTGTAAAAATGAAACAAAATAATAAAAATAAGTGATAAGATTCACTATTTCCGTATGATACTTTATCATTAACAAATATTTAATATGAGTGAATTATTATAAGTTGGTTACAAGCATTTTATTACTGAAACCTTGGGGAGGAATGAATTATTTATCGCTGTTATAATGAATATCACTCGGGTACTTGCCCGAAAGCTCAGTCAAGAAATTTGTAATTTCATTATCTGTTAGAGGCCTATTAAACTGCATTTTTTTTAAGGCGTGGATGCCCTATAGAACGATCATCTCTACAATTCGCATTACAAATATTTTTAATAACTAATAAAGCTATTAATAATATTTAATAACTAATAAACTAACTAATATTTAATAACTAATAAACTAACTAATATTTAATAACTAATAAACTAACTAATATTTAATAACTAATAAACTAACTAATATTTAATAACTAATAAAGCTATAGGGGCCTGATGGCCGAATGGCTAGCACTCTGGTGTTCGGTACCACAGGTATCGGGTTCAAATCCCGGCTTTGCCCATGGGTGTTTGTAGTGGTTCGGAATCCACTTTAAGCCGTAGGTCCCAGGTTCTAATAGGATCGTAGAGAGCTGTGGGGGCATTGTTACTCCGTGTCCGTGGCTTACCATGAAGTTACACGCGCCTCCTGGGTAATGCAAAGTAAGTATCGGCGCAGCCCTTATGACGAAGACCACGGTCTATTTGCCAGCTTCATTAGAAGAAAAAAAAACTAAAAAGCTATAAATTACAAACCACATATCTTTACAATTAGTTTCTAACCTTTACTCCACGTCAGTACCAAAAGACATACCAAACGTGTAATGCCGATTGAAGCGGAGAATAAATATTGAAGAGCAGCTATTCCCGCGCGAAAGCGTAACTGGCAAGTGAGGCATCACTCCACAGCTTGATCTGGAGCGTGATTAGCCTTTTAGTTTGAAGCCGTATGACGTGCTTGCTCGAAATCGGTAGCAAAAGTGTAAGTAATCGAAAGTAATGGAACGCTTCAAAATTTACTGTTAATGGTATGTTCGAAATTCCACTTTATAATTTTGATAACTAATAGTAGCATTCTTTTATAATAGTAATATGCTTTTAATTTTAAGTAATCATTTTGTGTTTTGTACTAGTGCAATTTTGTCATATTCTCTGCATTCTTATAATTTCATTCAAAACATAGTTATTGAAAATAGGAAATGTAAAGAAATAATTGAAGGCTTCCAATATTTGTTGTTTATCAATTAGCGACTTCACATGAATTTAGTTGCACACCAGTCAGAAGATTGTTGTGTGCAATAATTTTATTGAAGATTGTTGTGTGCAATAATTTTCTTGAAGATTATTGTTATCAACGGATAGTAAAGTGATGTTGAATAACATTCACGATCTGTTAACTCCATGGATTTCCTTTTCTGGTGTTACATAAAAAAAAGGCATATGCAGCCGCACCTACTGATCAACTATAGCTGCATCAACGTATATTACTACAACATCACATCACTGTGCCTAGAGCTGAGGTCTGATATCAAAAAATTAAAATATAAAAAAGGGAAAAATACGAAACATCGACGTATTATATAAATTTGTAATAGTGTAACATCTTATACGCTGATAAATATCATTCAAAGATACTTACAGAAAAATAAATGTGTACCATGGCCAACAGCGAATACAATAAACATACTAAAAATTAAATTATCACTGTTAGTCATTTTGCAGGAGGAGATGTTCGTCTGGGTTAAATACGTATGCATAATTATGTAAAAGGGTAATAAATATATATTTATGCAATAAATTTCATGCGCTTTTAATACTATTAAAAATAATGCAATCGATTTCAGATATTGAGGTAATAATTTTTCTTACGTATAAGACAAATATTTCTGATGCAGAGACGTCCAATCTTTTATCTTACTAGATTCGCATTTGAAGAAAAAAAATCTGCCGCGAGTCGTACTTTCTGAAAATAACTGTTTGGAATCGTAACGCATAAACTATGATTACGATGAAAAAAAAAAAAAAAAAAAACTAAGGAAGTATGATGTAAGATATTCATCATAACAAATGCTATCTTTAATTTCTTTAAATCATTGAGAAGGTTAAGAAATTTTAATCATTGAAATAAGAAATATATTAAAAATATGTATATTAGTATATAAAAGAAATAAATTATTTTTTATTTCTTCACAATTTTATTTTTATTTTATTTGATTTAACAAAAAGTAAAAATGGCCCACAAAATTCTCAACGTCTTAAGGGAAATGTATGACTCCATGACCAACGGGTTAGACAGTTTTTCAAACTTTATAACAATAAATTTTGTTCAATTTCTTTAAATTTTCGATTTCAATGGCTGTTTTATGAATTTCCCCAATATGGAGCGTTGCCATTAGTTACATTGGTATTATTTTATTTGCATAGTTGTAGATCTCTCCATTCTCAGGTTATTTCTTGACAAGGAAACTTTTTATGCCACTTGTTATTTTATATAATATTATTTCTGCACATTAAACGGAAATCATGGCCGTAGGAAAGGGTGTTGGTAAATATACTGTGTGTTATGCAACACAGAATTTTTCTTCAGGTGAAAGTAGACAATAAATGTTAATGGAGCAACTTGTCCTTTATTGCAAAATTTGAAGTTATATAGCTCCTTAAAACATAATTTGCTTATTTTTCTTGTTAAGCAGATAAAATTACTAGCCTTGGATATTATTTGTACATAACATTACCCTTCTATTGTGGTTGACTGTTTTGTCTACTTTTTACACAAAAGTTAATTAAATAAATTAGTGCACACATAAAATGCTGTTTCAATGTTTTGTGAATAGGCGGAGACACATTAACCGTGTTTTGTTTGGAATAGCCAAGGAAAAAAGATAATTAGGTTGACACCTACCAAAGGAAAATTAGCGACCACGTGTTCTAAATTTTCAAAATTCTTTTCTATTACAAAACATCATTTATTGATCTATTTTATTAAAATTGGTTTATTTAAATTTACGTGAGCTTTAACAAAAGATTTGGAATGTTCTTGCAAATTCCATATAATAAATCATTTGATATGTTATTTATTTCATTAGTGGTGAAATACGTGTTTTTTTTTTATTATAAGATTATTCATAGGGACTATTTCATTTGTGCAAAAAGAAGAATATGATCTAATTAACTTGAAATTTTAAATTGAGTTAAAATCTTTGAAAACTTTTTTTTTTTTTTTGTAAGTGTTGAACCTATTTATTAACATTAAAATACGCCAAAAATAAATGTGTAGATAAAAAAAAAAAAAAATGTGATGATGTGTAGTTTTTAATAAATATTAAAACACTAATAATTTAAAAAGAAACAAAGAATTAAAAAATTTGTTGATGGACTTGATGAGTAACATTAAGTATAGTATGCAAAAATATAGCATCCAGGTGTTTTTAGATGTTTACACACGCCTTAAAAGGACAAATTCGGTTTTATTTATGCAAGAAAGCGTTTGAAATTATAAAATATTAAGGCATAAGGAAGTATTAAGCACAAAACATCTAAACTATTAACAACATCTGCTTTAAGTAAGTAATCAATAGATTTCACTTTGGGAAGAATCTTGCTTTAAAGAGGATCCATCTTAACAATGATTTAACAAAACCTTTTAAGTATCTAGCAGAAAGATTGTTTAGATTTTTTCGATCTTCTGAAGCGAAAGAAATGATAGAAATGTTGAGTCAGCACCAAAAACTTCTTATCAATAACTCCGTACCTGCAGCTGAAGTTAAGGCGCGATTGAAAACGCTTCGTAAAACCCGGAAAGTATACTGCGGAAAATGACGAGACCGGCATCGTGTGTGTACGATTCAGTTGCAAAGACTAGTGTAAAAAATGTTCGAAATCTCAATCCTGTTAGAATAGCTTCGACGCCGCATTTCGTGTTCATGGAGCTGGAAAAACTTTTATAAGTGAAGAGATCTATTTCGAAACTAGAATGAATAGGCCCACGAGAAAAAATTTTCGATATGCTTCAAGAATCAATTTTTAACGACTTCTGAAAAATGCCAGTGCTGCAAGTTAGTTTCCAGTCAGTGCTAAAATTTTAAACTTTTTGACACTCTTTTTGAAGGTCATTAGAATGTTTTTTAAATTTACATTTCAAGCTCAAACTGGTATATCCATAATATGTAATAAATCGTATATGATCCTTTTATTCAAGAATAAAGATGTTAAAATTTCCAGCTTAAGTTGAAAAGCTATATGCATAAACCTTTCCTAAAAATAGGAAGGATCTACTAAATTCTACGTCTCTTTAATAAAGTTCATCTTTTTCAAATCAATAAATCAAAAACCTATTTAATGATTATTTTTGGTAACATACGACAAGTGTTCAATCCTTTTAATTATGTTATACCTTATTTTTAGAAGTATTCTGAACAAAACATTTGTTTATATGAAGTTTTACATCATATTGTTCTTTACAAAAAGAGAAAACATCTCTTCAGATTTTAATATTTTTTAATAAAGTGCCAAAAGAAAAATTGAAAAACTTTATATAATTTTTTTTCTTTTACACTTTTAATATGTTATGGCTTTCGTTGAAAGTAATAAGAAGACATCTTCATATTATAAAATTATGCTTTTCAATAATTTTAAAATCATATAAAAATTCAATTGTTCTCTAAATAGTATACTTCCAGTAATTTATATAAATGTATATTTCGGAGTTCAAGATAAACAATAGACTGTTAAGTTAAAAATATTTGTAATAAACTAATTATTTTGCATAAAGACTATTATGCTCGTCATTATTTTATTTGAAACACGAAACTGGATGAGAAATTCTTGTATATAGAATTAGTTTTGTATAGAAATTTATTAGTTTTGGGAATGATTTTTTGTTTGTTAAGATAATATACGATGATATATATAATCTCAACATTTTGTTTATTTAAGCACGAAATATATAAGAATTATGCTAACTTAACCTCTTTTGTGATACTTAATATTTTATTATTGAATAAGTATTAAGAAAATTATTCAAAATAAACATTAATCGAAGCGTGAATAAAATCTTTTCGTACATAAAATGATTAAAAATAAATAGTTTTGAAAAATAGAAAAACTCTCATTGCAAAAATAGTGTAATGGTCACAATTTAATAAATAAGAATAACTAATGTTAATTGACATGCTTCAAATGCATTAATTTACAGTACCAGCTAACAGAAATTTTTAATTGATTTCTCTTAAACAACTTGAACTTATATTATAATTTAATGTATTTTTTATTGTTTTTAATTCTGCGATGAAATAAAAATAAACAATGCTACAATATACTTTTAAAATGCTAAATACGCATCACATTATCAAAAATAAAAGAACATTGGTGGGAAAAAATCTTCACATGAATTTACTTGCTCTATTAAATTCAAATTGCATTTTCTCCCCAAAAAAACTCCTGATTGTGATAACGATTGTATTATTTTTTTGTTTCACTCTCAACTGTTGTCTGCAATTACATACAAATACTTTAAGATAAATTTTGCATGTTCTACGATAATAAGAACAGTCGTAATTCAACTTTAAATGCAAACTTTTTGAAATAAAAATTTTTGAAATATAAGATATTTTCATATGCAGTCACTCAAAAAAAGCATTGGGACACAATACAAGTTCACAGGATTTTATTTTAATATATAACTTAAATATACAAATGAAACAAAGAAGTATAACACATTTTGATAAACGCAAATAATAGTGACTTTCACAAAATTCATATATTATTGTAGTCATGTTCCAAATTTACGTAAAAGAAATTAAGTCAGAAAATCTGCTCAAAAAAGTATTGGGACGCTATCCAATAAATTAAGAAAAATAAATATGAACTTGATGGTTAATATCTTGTTGGGCCACCTTTGCACTTTATGTCGATGTCGATTTGACATGGATTTGATCAATTTTGAGCAAAATAATTCGTTAATTTTGACCCATTTTCCGATCAGAGGTTTTCTTAACTCCTGCTTGTTAGAAATATTGTGTTCATTGTTTTTTTGCTGCAAATAATCCTATATATGTTCATTGGGATTAAGGTCTGAACTCTAGGCAGGGATCTTAATCCCCCATGGCAGTGATAGAGAACCCATAACTTGCAAATATCAGCACTATGTTTGGGTCGTTATTCTATTACAATTTAAAATATCTTGAGCACTTTCTTTAAATTTCACTAGAAAATTTCAAGCTAAAGATATTTATTCATTGTATCATCTATAAAGTCATCACCTATAAAGTCTAAATTCCTCACACAAGAGTTTGCTTTGCAATCCCAGACTAATTGGTTGCCACCTCTATATTTTACAGTAGGACGCACATTTTTGATATGCAATGCTGTATTTGGTGTGTGCTGAACTATTTTCTTGTCATCCGATCCGAAAATGTTATATTTGCTTTTATTCACAAAATTGATATTTTTCAAATTTCTGTTGGCTGCTTTACACACATTTTGGCAAATGCCATTCTAGCTTTTCGATTTGCTTTGCTGATGTAGGGCTTTCTTCGAGGTACTTTGCCATGATACTTATGTTTTCTTACAACATTTTGATTTACAGAGTTCCAACAATTCAACAGTTTCGTGATTTACAGAGTTCCGGAACCTACTTTTATATTTCAGAGTAAATTTTACTGCGCTAATTTTTGCATTAATATGAACTGGTTTCCGAATCCACCTCTATTCACGTTCACTAAATGTTCTTGACGCCCTACCTTTGCTTGTTTTCAACACTGTTTATTTTCTTGAATTTGCTAATAATATCAAAAACAGTAGACTTACTGATCTTCAAGATTTGTCCTATACAACTAACCGATATTCCATTTTTCCAATGATTTATTACTAGATTTCACACATCAACCAAAATATTTTTGTTTCTCACTATTGCTCCATACGTAACCCTTTCTGCTGATTTGTCTAAAATTATAGTCTAAAATAGTAGTAAGTTATCGATGCGCTAGATATTTCTTAAATTTTTTATTTCAAAATTGTCCCAATACTTTTTTGACAACTGCTTGCGTTTAAATTATATTTAAAAAGCTAGATCAAATTGAAATTCCAAAATAATAACAAAAAAATCCTTTATATACTCTATTTCAAATATTAAACCATTTTTTGATTAATTTTGTTTTTGTTTTAATATGATTAATATTTTTATAAATAACTTTACATGTTATGCCCGACAAGTGTTCCATTAATTTTTTGAGTGACTGTATTTTGATTTCGTAATATAAAATTGGCTTCGAAGCGTAACCCTTGATTTGGAACTTGTGAATCAAACTGGTCTGTCGCAATTTTATTCGCCAATAACTATTTGTTAATTATTTATATTTGTAAAACTCGGTTTTAAATCTAGAATGATAGTATTTCACATGCATCGTGTAACATGAATCAGATGGTAATATGAATTGAATGTGAATATAATCGATAGACAACGAAGATAATATAATCGACAGATCTACACAGTAATTTGCTTAATCCCCTAAATGTTCAATTTGGAAGTCAAGCGGAATGGTGTATGTCCATTTATTCGTGGAAGGTGGAGCCAAGTTGACAAATGGGCATTATCTTGCCAGAAGAATGGGAGATGGTAGAATAGATATGGGACTTATAGAATAGCTTGCTGTATTCACAGTTGTTTAATTTTTAAGTCTCCAAGATTTAATTTAAAGGCGTTTTTGTAAGATGTTAACTATTTATCTTATAGATGAATTTATATCCACTGGTGATGGTGTAAATAAATAATTACATTTTTACCACATCTTAAAAGTACATTTTCAATTGTGATTTATGTTTCTGAATTAGATTAATAGTCGTAATTCGACTTAAAATTTCAAACTTTTTGAAATATAAAGATTTGAAACATAAGATATTCTCATATATTTTGATTTCTCAATATAAAACTGGATTCGAGATAGTATCCCTTGAATTTGAACTTGTGGCTCAAACTGGCCTGTCTCAATTCCATTCGTCAATGGCTTTTTGTTGATTATTTATAATACTCAACATACAGTGAAAAGTTGCCTATCGTCATTTTACCAGTTATTGTCATTTTTGAAGTTTGTATTAAAATGATAAAATTTCATTTCATTTTATATAAAAATAATATATAAAATGGTTTATGTTGTGCTAATTTTTTGAGTATTGAAAATATTTTTGCGATTTGAAAAATCAAATTTCATTTCATTTTAAAAAAAAAGCATGTATAAATTTTTATGACGATTATGCAAAAAATAGTTTTTTTAAATGACATCATTTTTATTCGATTTTAAGTATTATTATATTGAAGCTTTGATAAAAGCAGTGATAGAAAATCAATATTCTAGATAATTATTTTGGTACCATCTAGTAATGTAACACTTTCTGCATTCTTTAACAGCATCATAAAATGTAAATGATTTTCAGCAACCGGGTTCATTTGTATATGAATGCTACACTCCTTAAAGGAAAATTTATTAACAACAGATTTTATTCATTATTTTTACGAGAAATTTATGTTTTATTTCCTCATAAATTATTAATTACAATTTTCCAGGAAACGTCATTTTTAAGTATTTCTCCTGCCATTTATTTCTGTGAAAGCATAATAACATATATTTGAAAATTAAACCATTCATTACAAATAGTTAGTTCTTAATTCCAATAACATTAAAATGAACTTTAAAATCAGAATCCTATATGTGTAATGTGTGTCCTATATGTGTAATATGTGTAAAATAAAACATGAGGATCTTATTTCGGTATCTCTGGCAATGATTTTTAAATAATTGTTCTCTTCTTTTTTTGTGGAATAAGCCAAGCATGAAGTTAAAAAAGTACTTTTGTTGAACAAAATTGTTTATAACAAAACTTCTTTCTTTTATTTCTGTCGATGTCTCGCTGAGAGTTTTAGGTCAGTAACAATAAATATCAATAATGGAATACAATATCAGTTATAGAACCCTCTTCCTGTTTTTAAGTATATTTAAATTTTCAGAAGCATATAATTATGATAGTTTTTTTGTTTTTAAAACGGTTTTACAAATGCAGTATATGGCATATTCATTGCATTTAAAGAAAACAATTTTGCTTTGTCATTCACGTATTAGTTTCTATAATAAAACGTAATGGCTAAATGAGCAAAAAAAAAAAAATCCTTAAGTTATCATTGATATTATCATTTTAATACAATTACAATTCCTTAATGTAATACAATATCAGTTGCAGAACCTTCCTCCTGTTTTTAAATTTATTTAAATTTTCAGAAGCATATAATTATGATAATTTTTCTGTTATTAAAACTGTTTTACAAATACAATAAATGGCTTACTACTTCGTTGCATTTAAAGAAAGCACTTTTGCTTTGCCATTTATGCATTAATTTTTATAATAAAACGTAATGGCTAAATGAGACAAAAAAAATGCTGAAGTTATCATTCTTGATATTATCATTTTAATACAATTACACTATATAGAAATCACATGAATGACATTTTCAAATTGCATTGTATGCAATTTGATTGCATGAAATGTATTATGATTGCATGAAATGTATTGCATGAATTTTGATTGTATGAAATGTATTGCATTTTATATCGGTGAATTAAAAATACTTTTACAACGTTTTTTTAAGTCCAATGTATTTAAAAAAAATGTAGAATTCTTTGTTGGTAATTTTTACTAAAAATAAATGCGAAGATGGATCGGTAATGCACTAAAACAATTCTATGTAAATTTAATAAATATTAGCATTACAAGATTAAAAATAAACAATTACTTCGTTAAAGTATGATGGAAAAGCAATTTTAAACATAATGATTGCGTTTTCAAATGCGTCGCGTAGTATGAATCAGATGGTAGTATGAATTGACTGTGAAAATTATATTCTGCAATAGACCTAAACAGTAATTTATTTAATCCCATAAATGTTCAATTTGGAAGTCAAGCAGAATAGTGTATGAGAATTATTCGTGGGAAATTGAGCTACGCTGGCAAATTGGCGTTATCTTGCCAGAAAATGGACGATCATAAAATAGCTATGCGACTTGATAACTTGCTCTATTCACAACTATTTAATTTTTTAAAAGAATCAAAAATTTAATTTAAAGTCTTTTTTGTAAGATATTAATTATTTATCCTTTAGATAAATTTATATCCCCTTGTGATGATATAAATATATTATTAATTTTCTACCTCATATTAAAATACATTTTAAATTGTGATTTATGTTTTTGAATTAGATATTTGACTAGAAAAACAAGTAATATAAAAAAAAATTTTAAAGTCAATTCCTACTTTTTTTTTCCACTATAATGCATAAAGTTCTTTATAAATAATTTTCATTCATTTTTTTAAGTTTATCTGGCTCCATCTATTGGTAGATATATGCAACTTAAATCTAAAAAAAACTAAAATTAATTAATTGAATTTAATTACTGAATTAATAATTGAAAAAAACTGTATTAACATTAAGTGTCCTCCACTACAAGTTAAAAAAAATGTATTTGAACTTGAATGTATGAATAAAAAGTATTTTATTAACGATTGAAAATTTGAACAAGATATATGGAGAGTGTGGGCTAATAGAAGGAACTGAATGACTTGAGACGTAAATACAAAATGGTAATTTTTTAATAAAATTTAATTTTAACAAGTAAATTTAATTATGGAAGGCATATTTTAAAATATATTATCTGATAATTGTATATAATCTATGTGATTCTTCTTGAATAATGATCAAGTTAAAAAGTATCTCGATTAGATTTAATAATATGTATAGTATCAAATATGAGCATATTTTTAAAAGTTAACATTTTTTCTTATACCTTGTATAATCTTATACATAAGCATTTATATTGCATAAATATCATTCAGAATAAAAGTAAAGAAAACACTCCAAATAAATTGTAATTATTAATATAAATTAATAATAAATGCAATTTATTTATTACTATTTTTACCATTTATTTATTATATTTTTTAGAGTAAAGAAAACATCCCAAATAAATTGTAATTATTAATATAAAATATTTATATTTTTTGGAATATTCTACTAAGATAAATAACACAAGGATCCTATAAATTATTGGATTTATCATTGATTAATTATTAATTCATTGATTCTTCATTGGATTAATAATATTAATCGAAAAATATAAAGGATAAATAAACCAATAGTAACTGGATTTTAAACGAAATCGCTATGAATAATCAGAATGATGTTTAAAAATGTTTTTGTCTATAACACACATGTTGTAAGATATTTGATATGAAATTGGTGTTGTTTGGATATTGTAAGAACTACAAAGACAGAAATCTCAACACATGGAAATACTGACAACATGGAAACACTTTACCTTAAACAGTTATCTTTTAAATAATTTAATATAGTTTGGTCATTTTTTGACACGCGACATAAAATACAAAAGATGGAAAATGGATTAATAATTGTTCTAATAATTTATGGATACTTTTTATGTTACTTAAATAGTCCATTATCTAAGACTCTTTAAATGACAATGTGTTAAGAAACTATTTTAGCATATAAAAGGAATGCTAAAACTTAATTCACCTTTAAATGGTTGTTCTGTGTTCAATTAAACACTTTACTCAGCGACTTTCATAGACAAGAAAGAAAGATGTAACGTAACTGAGTATTAACCTCTCACTTACTAAAACTGAATTCACTTATCCTAATCTAATTTCGCCTATCACTCGCTATTACCACTGACATGCAATGCTCCCGGAATTTTCTAAATTTAAGGGAGCACTAAAGGGGACAATTAAACTATTGTGAAAAGTTTTTCCCCGTTCTAACTCTCCATCTATTCAATTAACTAACAAATTACTTAAAGGTATTTTTGAGCTATCTCTTTAATGCGGCTTGACAAACGTAGGCTGATAATGATTATACGTCCATTAACATTTTTCTTATTCCGATTTGAGTTAAAATTGCATTGAAATTTAACAGCAACAATTATTTTATAATGAGTTGTTAAGTGATTCATTGAGAATTTCAAAAGATTTCAATTACGATTTTCAAGAGATTTCAATTACGATTTTCAAAGAATTTCAGAAGTAAAGACTGTATGATATTCAAATAACATTCTGAAATGTTTTTACTAAAAAATAACTGCTGAATATTAAATTTCTTATAGTAAAATTGTTATTTTTTAAGTATTTTACTTAAATTTTATTTCAACTTAAAATTGTAATTCATTGCACTCATTATCTAGGCAATGATAATTTTTATAATCATGAATATACTCCTAAAATAAAGTTAAATAATTTCACTAATATTGGAACGTTAAAATTACAGTTTCAAACTGAACGAGTCGTGTTAGGTACTTTATTAGAATTTAATTCATATTTATAAGAGGCAAAAAAAAAAAACAACAAAAAAACTCTAGTTGACAGGCGAACTACTGTTAACATTTCGCTCTTCTGACAGGCGAATTTACTGTTAATATTTGAGTTTTTAATATAATAAATATTTAATATTTGATATATTTAATATTTGAGTTCTAATGTACTGTTAATATTTAATATTGAGTATACCCGTTAATATTTGATTGTTACTGTACAGATTTGTATTACTACTTATTTTTCATATTAACGTACACTCTTCATTATTTTGAAATTGAATTTTTTTTAACAGTATGCATAATTGTAAAACAAAAATTTATTAATTAAAAATTTTATGAATTTCGGAAGAATAAAATTATCAGTTTTTAAAATAAACTAGCAATTTTTGCTACTACATCAAAATAAGGAATTAATTTACAGAGAATGTACATAATGAATATGTTAATCATTCTTTGGTTGAATTGATTATAAGTTGTCACATTGTAATTTATTTTTCATAAGATTTATATTTGAAAACATAAAAATTCGAATTTTTTCAAGATTTATATTCGAAATTACCCATATAAACTGTTAACTTATGAACCCCAATTATAACTGTTTTATTAATAAGTATATTGAAAAATACGAAATTTTATGCAAAACAAAAATAAAATTCCTACTTTCTTTGAGAATTTATGAATTATAGAATAGTTGAATAAATTAAATATTTGACACATGATTAAAATTTAATTAAATTTAAATTAATATTCATAGCAAAATGTACTTACATTTTATTTGTTAACGCCTTCAATAGCACAGACAAATACACATTTCAAAAATAAAATGCCATCTTTTAAAACTAACAAACCATAGAGAAAATGCAAGAATTAACTCACCTTGAATGCCATCCGTTTTATAATCGTAATGATTTGCAGATGCCAGAAACGAGTAGGGCGAATATTTTGGATCTTTCGGCTCCGTGCCGAAATGCCGGGGCAGCAACGATTCACAGGCTTCAGCCGGGGCACCTCGAGGGAAAGCCCTGCCTGTTCGGATTAGGAAAAGCGTGACCACAACGCTGAGAATGATCATGGCACATTCAGCCCGCATTCAGTGTCTTGTTCGACTGCTTGTCTGACAACTGGACCGGAACTCCCTTCCACCCCTTTCTTAAGAAAAAAAACTTCTTCCGTTTGTAGGTTAAGGGAGCAATTGGGCTTGCTCTAAATTTAACCCACTTTTCGATTCCTATATATGCAAACGCCTAATCCTCTTTCACCAGAATCGGAAGACGACTCATTAGGACAATGGTATGTCAACTCGTAACACCTTTCACCTGGTGATGGAAAAGGAAAGTGTCTGCGGAGGATGATTAGAGAATCAGTGTGGTAAATATGGTTGGGTAGAGTAGTGAGGCGTAACTTTTACTCATGATTTATTTCTGAAATGGTACGATTAGGGAACTGATAGCCACCAATTTGATCGATAATGTAAATCAACGGTAAGGAAAAAGTATGCATAGTATATTAAATAGTTCCTTGATGTCATTTGATTAAGATATTATCTTGACAGTTTTTAATAAAAAATCTTTTTGCGTCACTAACTCTTACTAATGAAAAATTTCAGAGACATTTATGCTAGAGGATTGATAGTTTGTAATAAACACTTAGTTAAAAATAAAGCAATAACAAACAAATTAACACACCATGCAAGGTCATTTGAACATTTCACAAGAACTTTCGTGTTTACACTACCTGAATATTTTTTATGCTTTCTCAATATATTTCGTTCTTTTTGTTATGCATCATTTGAATTGTTTCAGCAATTTTTTTTTCTGATAATAAAAAGTGGATTTGCTAATATTTTTTGTTAAATTCATAATTTTATTATTCTAAATTAAAAAAAAAAAAAACAACTAATGGTGGCTGTCGTGAGTATTTTAACCTGAAAGAAATGAAGATGTTCTATGCATCGAAGTTTGTATTTTAATGTGTATCTCTGGCATAAATGAAAAAGATGTTTTATTTGTTATTTAAAGACCGTGTTTGCCATGAATTTCTTTTTCCTAAAAATTGCATTTTGATAACACTATCTTTAAGTTAATTAAAATGCATAATTAAAAGTTATAATATATATTATGAGTTTCTTATAGATAGTGCTTTAATGTATATAAAAAAGAATTAAATAATGGTTTAATGTTAATTTGTGATGTTAGATATATTTGTTGATACAAATGTACCGTAGTTTAGCAATTTAGAACTTTTAGAATCATTATTGTAGGAGAGTTGTTAGACGTGATATACTTAAAATATTTTAAGAACAATTATAAACTATATAAAATTGAAAACTTTATAAAAGTCAAGATACTTTATAAATGAAATGTGAAACTCTGAAGATTTGTCATTCGCTATTATTTTCTTCTCTACATTGCAATAGCTTTATAAAAATTTTAAAAGAAAGAACTTCTAAGAAACAGGACATAACTTTTAAGAAGGTAAAAGAAATGCATTGAAGTTGTATTTTGCTTTTGTAACGGACAAAATAAATAAGGCAAAAAAATACATTAATGTACCACGATTACATTATTTTGAATTAGAAATAAATTATATTTTATCAATAGGTTAATTACCAAAATAAATCTGTTCTATAGATATAAACAGGAAATAAAGAGAAAAATTAAAAAAGGATTTGGCTCAAAATAATGAATAAGCTTCTATCAAACAGCCATTCTATCAAACTTCTAAGACGTTCATACTCGGCAGTTATTTTTTTTATATAATCCCAATTAAAAATTTGAATTTTTAAAAAAAACCAATATTTTATCACAAAAAAATATTTTTATTGAATAATTCTCTACTAATATTACTATTGGATGAAACAATAAGATAGTTATATTCAATAAATCGTTTCTTTCTTATTTTTACACTATGAATCTTGATAAAGAATACTATTGTTAAGAATTTTTTTTATTCGTATAGTCTTATTCCAAATCATATTTATAATTGAAAAAATTTCAAAAAAAAAAACCCAATTTTTTTTTTAGTGCTTTAATTATTATCCTTTTTATAAAATGCAAGTTTGTGAAATCTAATTAAAAATTTTAATAATTGTATTATTTGTATGAAATGGGCCATTTACAAGTTTTTAAAATTATTTTAAAAATTGATTCAAGTTAGTTATTAGTTAAAATTTGATTATTTTACTTTAATATAAGAAAATTGTTGATTGTTTGATGATTTTCTTTCAAGATATTTATACAACTACAAATTCGTAAAACAATATGTGCTCTAATTTTTACAAGCTACTTCACATATTCAGTGAATTGCTTTTATGGAGTTTATCTTCCTCTTAGTAATAAAACCCTTTATACCATGCTTCTTTGAATCAGAAAATTTAAGTTATAATAAAATTCTACAAAATATTTGCAACAAACAAACTTGCCAGACAGTTGACATATTTTAAAAAGAAGTTTCTTTTGTAGTTTCTGGAAATAAATGTGTTTTTCATACACACTTATGTGTATGTATAGAAATAGTTATCAAATAGTGCTTTATTTTCTCTGCATTTTCTAGAAAAATCTCGCGTAGGATTTCATTTGTAAGATGTGTGACCAGCTAACTACAGTAACCTCATGTCACCTTCCCTTCGTAAGTCAATGTACGTGCAATTCGATGTCATGCTTTCTTGAGTTTCATTTCTTTTTTCGTTGTTTAACCAGGCGTTCAGTGTTGATGCACGAAAAGTTAATCAACTTCAAAATTCCAGATGTCACACGATACCGTTTTATTTGTTGCAGTCACGACATGAAACCAGACATTCTTTACTGTTGTTTTCTAAAATTTAACTTAAAATATTAACAACGATTTGTAATGAATTATGTTGTACATCTGAGTTGTATCTAAATAAAATATGCAATTATTAATAACTCTATATTTGGAAAATTAAGGTACTCTATAGTTAAATATAAGTGTAATCAAATCGTCAGATTAATTTTGTCTTAATTCAGAGATGATAGTATCTACATTCTTTTGCTTTTTTATTGTTTATTCAGACGATTTGTACTTTTAGACAAAAAGTTAATTAACTGCAGAATTCCAGGTGTTATGCGTTGCAAAGCATTTTTTTAGTGACATACAAATCTTGAGATATGTGACGTGTTCTAATGATGCATTTGATGGAAAATAGCTAAAATTATGAAAGATTATTTTTAATTAAAAGTATTTATACTTTTATATGTTCCTCCATTTAATTTTAGAAAAGAAATTATAATGAAAAATTAAAAAAATAAACCAGATATCATAGAACATACAAAAGATGTACATATATTCATTAGGATTGATGTACAGTGGCACTGATGGACAGATATTCATTAGGATTGCTTTACAATAAATTTGCAAACGAAATGTATCCTTGGATCATATATTGAATGAAAAAATATATGGAATCGCATATATATCACGTACATATTGCCACAAATATAGTTTATGATAATTTATGCTAACCACATTAACATAAAAACAACATAAATTAAACAGCAAAATAGGTAGAAATTGAGCATTGAAAATACGTGTCAATAAATCTAACATACTTCAGATTTGGTTGTGATTGAAAATGCAACATGGATGTTAATCTATATTACAATATTTATAAAAAAAATATTTTAGTGCAATATCATAAGTTTGAAATAAAAAGCATGTTTCAAAAAATACAACCTTGTTTGGAGCTTGACTTTTTTAAGATTGAAATCTTAATGCGAGATTCATGAATACTGATCACTTAAAAGTTCTTTTCTAGTAATTCCATCCTTTGGAGAACTTACTCATGCAGGAAAATTTCAAACGAATTTTGTTTAAGTTTTAGAAAAAATATTTTAATTCCTATGATAAAAATCTGAGTAACAAAAAATATGTGGCAAAAGGATTGTTATCGATGCAAAGACAATAATTATAATACATTAAAATAATCTAGGTACATATATTATAATGTTGCATTAAATTTTCATTATGATTCGCTATTCACACGATTAAGATAAAATCATTAATTTAGCAACGGATTACTTAAAAAAAAGATTTCCGAATCGTAGTTTTAAGATGCAGTGAAGATATTTGGGAGTAATCTGACATATTAGGATAATTTCCTACTTCCAGATGCTATGCTCTTTCTGAAGAGATGCTATCAAAAAGGATACTTGGTTTAAATAATATAATTCTAAAAAATAATTCAGGTGGAGCTATTCATTTATTAATGTCATTGGATTCGTAAAGTAAGGAAATCACATAAGGGTAAAAATATTAAGTATATTTTTATAGTTATCTAATGTAACATGAATATATATAAAAAAATTCTTTTCTATTTACAATTCTTATTTTAAAGTTAAGGTCTATTTGGGTACATTTGAGAGGAAGATTTTAAGGGCTATTCTTGGAGGTGCTAAGGAAAGTGATTGTTGGAGAAGAC
Source organism: Caerostris darwini (assembly GCA_021605075.1). Lineage (NCBI taxonomy): Eukaryota > Metazoa > Arthropoda > Arachnida > Araneae > Araneidae > Caerostris > Caerostris darwini. The sequence goes on from BPLQ01014999.1 coordinate 523,306, forward strand.
GGAACAACGCAGAAATTTATAAATGCTGTCAAGACCCAGATATTATAAAATTTACTAAGATCAATAGATTAAACTGTTCTGCTCATATATTTAGAATGAATGATTTAAACCCTGTAAAAAGGCTCGTTTTGGCAAAGCCACAGGGACAAAGAGGAAGAGCTAAGTCTATCCAAGTTGCGATGGATAGACGTAGTTGAAAAAGATTTTGTTGTACTAAAGGTTAAGAATTGGAGGAACATTGTCACCAAGAGGAATGCATGGAAATCTCTTCAAAGGAAAGCTTTGGCCTACCCTGGGCTGTCGTGCTTTTCATGATGATGATTAAAAGTTAAATTTTCCATTAAAATATTTGATTTATTTCCAATTTTTAAAGCAATTCTAGCCTAAAAATATGAATAAGGCAAATTAAGGGGACACAAGGTATTGTTTCATTATTTAAAAATACACTGAAGTGACAAAAGTCACGGGATACCTCTTAATATCGTGTCGGCCCTCCTTTCGCCCGGCGAAGTGAAGCAACTCGACGTGGCATGGACTCAACAAGTCGTTGGAAGTCTTCTGCAGGAATATTGAGCCATGCTGTCTCGATAGACGTCCATAATTGTGAAAGCGTTGATGGTGCAGGATTTTGGGCACGAACAGACCTCTCGATGATGTCCCATAAATGCTCGATGTTATTCATGTCGGGCGATCTAGGTGGCCAGATCATTCGTTGGAATTGTCCAGAATGTTCTTCAAACCAATCGCGAACAGTTGTGGCCCCGTGACATGGCGCATTGTCATCCATAAAAATCCCATCGTTGTTTGGGTACATGAAGTCCATGAATGGCTGCAAGTGATCTCCAAGTAGCTGAACATAAGCATTTCCAGTCAATGTTCGGTCCAGTCGCACCAGAGGACCAAGTCCATGCCATGAAAAAACAGCCCACACCATTACGGAGCCACCACCAGCTTGAACAGTGCCTTGCTGACAGTTTGGGTCCATGGCTTCGTGGGGTCTGCGCCACACTCGAACCCTACCATTAGCTCTTACCAACTGAAATCGTGACTTATCGGACCAGGCCACGGTTTTCCATTCATCTAGGGACCAACCGATATGCTCACGTGCCCACGAGAGTCGCTGCAAGCGATGTCGTTCTGTCAGTAAAGGCACTCGAGTCGGTCTTCTGCTCGAATAGCCCAAGATAGCCAAATTTCTCCGCACAGTTCTAACAGACAAGTCCCTTGTACGTCCCACATTGATTTCTGCGGTTATTTGACGCAGTGTTACTTGTCTGTTAGAATATACGACTCTTTGCAGACGTCGCCGGTCTCGGTCGTTAAGTGGAGGCGGTCGACCACTGCGCTGTCCATGGTGGGATGTTATGCCTGAAATTTCATACTCTCGGCACACTCTTGACACAGTGAACCTGGGAATGTTGAATTCCCTAACGATTTCCGAAATGGCATGACCCATGCGTCTAGCTCTAACTAACATTCCGAGTTCAAAGTCTGTTAATTCCCGTCGTGCGGTCATCATCACGTCAAAACCTCTTCACATGAATAACTTGAACAGAAATGAAAGCTCTGCGAAAGCACTGCGCATTTATACCTGTTCTACGCGATGCTACTGCCATCTGAAAATTTGCATATTGCTATCCCATGACTTTTGTCACTTCAGTGTATATTTAAAGTATAAATCTCATTTAGACTTACATAAAGTATCGGTTTCATTGTTTAAAAATATTTTCAAACAAAGCCTTTTTTAAAAATATAAAGTTTTTTAAGAATTTCTTCAAAGTTAAAAAAATTCATATTTCATTTACAGATTTATATAATTATTATTTAAACTTTTTTATTAAACTTATTATTTAAACTCTTTATATTTTGAATGTTTCTCACAATTTAGTACATGAAATTTGATGTACTATGATTACTTAAGAATAAAGCAAAGAAAATTTTTCTAAGAATAATTTTTTAAGAATGTTTTTTTTCTCGTACAATATGAAAAGCAAAAAAAAAAAACGATTGAAATTCATTTTTAAAATTTTTAAAAAAATTAGTTATTTATGTTAAATAATTATTCCCTGCACAGAATCATCAAACACTTAATAGAAAATAACCAGACAAAAATTCAATCCTCTATACAAATTACAATTATGCCTTAGCATTTTATTTATGTCTTGAAAAAAATGAGGAAATGGGAGTTAGAGTTTTAATATTATTAAAATAGTTTAAAAAAGATTATTTATGATTAATTACTTGATTATTTAAATTATTAAAATTATTTGAGGGACAAAAATACTAAAAAAAATTAAATTTGGTCATTTTTATGGTTCCGTGCCTCCTTTAAATTCAATTAATTAAAAAAAGATAATTACCGAAAGGGAATGAACATGCACATTTTGCATTCAAATTTTGTTATATTTTTTATTATATTTTTTTATTTATGTAAATTATTAGTGTATACTTTAGTTAGCTTATATAGAATAAGCAATCATCAGTTGTTTACTTTTAATTCTGGGAAAAGGTGACATTCTAACATTTGATGCTTAAATGTGTAATTTCCTGGATTTCGATGAAATTTTTGATAGCATTGTTACTTAGAGCTGGATGAAACTTACTCCTTTGTTATGTTAACTTTGATATTCCTTATGAATTAAACGCTTTTAATTGCTGTTTCCTTTCGATTCTGATGGCTCTTGCGTTTCTACCTACAGTTCATAATGGATTATTTCTTAAAGATAAAAGATTAATCAAAGTGAATAGTAGATGTTGGGCAAGCATAATTAAATAGCTCTACGTGAATTACATGTTTCATTTTTCATTTTATGTTCGTAAAGGGAGTAACATGAGTAAGCAAATATTAAAAAGAGTTTCCAAAAAATTCGCAAGATAAATTCTGTAGAAATATATTACTGTATTGAATTTGTAACTTGTTTGTAAATGCTGAAAAATTTTTTTCTTTTAATAAATATGCTTAAAATAAATAGCTCACACATACATTGATAAACAATACATGCTCATGGTGAAGTAGCTTAAATGTTAACTACTCGAAATAGAAATTTTACTTTTAAATAAAATCATACATAAAACAAAAAAATTACATAGATGAAATAGTTATTTATTGCATTTATTGAAATAAGCATTATGTTAAAAGTATATATTACTGTCAATCAATAAAACAATATTGAAATATTTATTGTAAGGTATAAATGTTTATTATTATTACATTATATTCCAGAATTTTATTATTATACAAATATTTACAAATTGTTTGCATTTTATTTAAAGCACTAAAAACATTTCCTTATTTAATCTTGTTCAATAACGATATTTAAAACTCTTATTTGTTCGAAAAGCTATGACAATGTCAGATTAAAAAAAAAAGTTGTGCTGATTCTTTTCATTTACTGAGACATTAATAAAAAATGACCCTTCCAATAAAATCAAATAAATAAAAGACAATTGCAAATTATTATCTAATATGTAGATTATGAAACGATCTTTAATAAATAAACTTTTTATTAAATGTAAATATTCAAATCTTATACTTATTTGGACATTTTCCTTATATTAAAATTTTATAATTATATATTGCAAACATTTTAAGAGTTTCTCCTATTTATGACAAGATATAAGATTCTTTGATTTTTTTTCTTAAGTTATCAGTATCGTAATATAATATTCATTCCACAGAGTACTTCATGAGTGAAACAAAACCCTAAAATTTATTTTTACTCTTTGTGTAGTTTCAATAATCTGAAGCAGTTTGTATAAAATATCACAACAAATACATCTCATTTAATTGACAACAATATCAGATCAAATACATAAATTGTCAGTTTTATAGTAAAGAACATGAATTTCAGATTCAAAACGTTCCAGGCTCTAATAAAATCCGTTTGAAATCCGCTTTTTCAAAGAAGAAAGGGAAAGAAACCCTTTCTAGGAGGATTTCTAGGGGTAATATTTTCGTATTTACATGTTGTAAGAGGTAAAACCTATAAAAACCTCTTACCAGCCAGTACTTCTATCAATAAGAGACATGCTTTACAAACTTCACCCAGTCTTTTCGCTTTTTAGCACAAGCCACTTGCGGGAATCTATTTTCTGCCCACTCGCACTCTAATAAATTTTTAACTTTATCAACTTTTTATGGTCAGCATTGTAATACATTAAAATTACTTCAGAAATAGTTAATTTTATTATATAAAATAATTAAGAATTTCTTGCATTTGGTTTGGTTTGTCGATCTACGAACACTTTGTGCACACTTTAGGCAAATTAGACCGGGGCCTACAGTTTAAAGTGGATTCCGAACCACTAACAAACATCCATGCCACCTTAAGGATTCGTACTTGAAGCCTGTGATACCAAAGGCCAGAGCGCTAGCCAATTGACAATCAGGCCGCTCTTGAATTTGGACTTTTTGCTTTTTTGGATACCGCTACCTAATATAAATATTCTTAAAAATAACAATTGAAAATTTTTAAAAACTACAAACATCTTCGAATTAGCGATTACCATTTGCCAACAATTGTCACTGTATTAGATTTACCCGTGAATATATTTAACTGCTACTGAGTTTCTTTATAAATAATTTTAATAATTTTTTTTTGCCTACTTCAAAAGCATGCACCGTGAATATATTTAACTGCTACCGAGTTTCTTTATAAATAATTTTAATAACTAATTTTTTTTGTCTACTTCAAAAGCCCTGTTTCCCAAAGGTCCCATCCTTGAAAAAAAAGGAAAAAAGGATTGAGTTTACTTATAATAAAACAAACGTAAATTTTTAACGTCTCATTTCATTCATGTTCTATTTCTTATATATTCTCGTCTTTTGTAGATAAAATCAAAATTCTAAGTAGACAAGTAGCTTATTCTTGTTGGAAATGCTGAATTAATCTCACAATAAGCTTCAAGATTTTTTTCAGAAAACTGAATTAATTTTACAAAAGAAATGAAGTCCCTTGTATAGCAGTTGAGCACAAAAGATAAGCGCTTTTTCTGTGCTGACTTTATTAAAAGGATAGAAATGACAGCTCGTAAATTTAGTGGAACAATGCCGTAATGCTTTATATTTGTGCTGATGACATGGCTTTCATTGTTTTCTGTGCACATGATAGAACTCAGTCATTTGCCTTTCCTATTTACTTCTGCAAAATCAATGAATAAATAAAATGGAATTTTCAAGGAATTTTATTCTGATAATTGCATTTAGAATGACAATGAGGTAAAATATTCCGAGAATTTGAAATTAATCAAAAAAGTATTTCGAGTTAAAGAAGTCAATTAACTAAAATATTTTCATATATTTATCAAAAATTTGCTATTTTAAATTTGATTACCGAGTTCAAATATATATCCATTTAAGACTTGAAATAACAATTTGATATTCTTTTTAAAAATGTTTGATGCCTGTTTCTTGGATCTCTCTAACTTGATAATTATTTCTCTAACTTATTTTACTTATAACAATGATGACATGTAATATGAAGAATTCTCGATTGTTCAATATTGAAAATCAAACACAATTATTAAAAAAATGAGTTGTAAAAATTAAATGGCTTTATATAGTAGTCAACTTGTCAATTAGAAATATCCTTGACAACTCTTTGTGGTTTTATTGATTCCTGATTTCAAAATTCTTAATTTCTGTTACGATTCTCTTTTTCCGCTTCTTATTTTGATTTAAATTTATAATATTGTTGTTTTGATTTTGCACTTATTACTTATCACTTATTCACACGCTTACACGTCACTTATTTATTGTTGTTTTGATTTTGTGTCGCGATTTAATCTTTATTTATTTATGGTAAATTACCTGCAATTTGCATTACAAGGTTTTGCATATTTTCAATTGGCGTAATCAACATTTGCGGTTATATAAGTGACCCACTACACTCTACTGAACTCGGAACGTTTGTGTCCTATAGATTTATCGTGCATGTTGTCCGCTACTAAATATGGCCTTCAGTGATCATAAATTTTAATTAATGAACAGAAACCATAATAATTTGACTACAAGACCAGTTTTTCATATTAATTATTTTATTAAATACCGTTGTCTTTGTTATCAACATTGAATTTAAATTCTAAAAAACATTTTAATGAATCAAATGGGTATGTTATAATGAAATCAACTTTTAAAGCAAATGCATAAAAATTCACATTAATTCATATATTTATATATCGTAATGAACATTTGCAATTGTATAAGTGACCCACTACACTGTATTGAACTCGGAACGTTTGTGCCTTATAGATTTATCGCGCATATTGTCCGCTACAACTATATGGCCTTCAGTGATCATAAATTTTTATTAATAAGAAGAAACCATAATAATTTGAATACATGACAGGTTTTTCGTATTAATTATTTTATTAAATATCGTTGTCCTTGTTTTCAACAAAAATCAATAAATCAAAGCAATAAATCCTACAAAAATCAATAAATCAAAGCAATAAATCCTACAAAAATCAATAAATCAAAGCAATAAATCCTACAAAAATCAATAAATCAAAGCAATAAATCCTACAAAAATCAATAAATCAAAGCAATAAATCCTACAAAAATCAATAAATCAAAGCAATAAATCCTACAAAAATCAATAAATCAAAGCAATAAATCCTACAAAAATCAATACATCCTACAAAAATCAATAAATCCTACAAAAATCAATAAATCAAAGCAATAAATCCTATAAAAAATCAATAAATCAAAGCAATAAATCCTATAAAAATCAATAAATCAAAGCAATAAATCCTATAAAAAATCAATAAATCAAAGCAATAAATCCTATAAAAAATCAATAAATCAAAGCAATAAATCCTATAAAAATCAATAAATCAAAGCAATAAATCCTATAAAAAATCAATAAATCAAAGCAATAAATCCTATAAAAATCAATAAATCAAAGCAATAAATCCTATAAAAATCAATAAATCAAAGCAATAAATCCTATAAAAAATCAATAAATCAAAGCAATAAATCCTATAAAAATCAATAAATCAAAGCAATAAATCCTATAAAAAATCAATAAATCAAAGCAATAAATCCTATAAAAAATCAATAAATCAAAGCAATAAATCCTATAAAAAATCAATAAATCAAAGCAATAAATCCTATAAAAATCAATAAATCAAATCAATAAATTGTACAAAAATCACTAAATCAAATCAAATCAAATCAAATAAAATAAAAAAATTCTACAAAAACCACTACATCAAATAAATAAATTCTTCAAAAATCGCTTGTAGAATTTATTGATTTGATTTAAACATTTTAATGAATAAAATGCATTTGTTATAATGAAATCAACTCTCAAAATAAATGCATGAACATTTATATATATAGATCTTTCTCTGTATTAAGAGGACATTAAGTTCATCCAAAACAACTACGAAGGAAATAGTTAATGACTCAGAACGAATCAATTAACACTGCAGGGTTAATGGCATGTCTTCAAAATAAAATAAAAATTGAACTCCATTCCACCCTTAATAAAATAGAAAGAACAGAATTGGGCTTGAAATTCTGCTGCTGTGTACTCCGCCCAATGGCCCTTGATCCACTGAGACATACATTTCGTCTGCCTGGGAAACGACTCTGGAATTTTCCTTTCTTTCCCCCCTCTATTAAGACACATTCTTTCGCTACATATGTCGGAATGTTTTGCTTCTTTAGTTCCGAGAGTTGAATTTCAAATGAATTCAGAGAAATTAGTGGCTTTAATTCTAGGAAAGTTTCAACAAATCAAGTTTCTGTTTTATTCTGGCAACAGATAAAAATGTCGTGTAATTAAATTTCTTTCCTGAACACATTTAATTGAAAAAAGTTAAATAAAAATTGATTCTGACGTATTTTGTATTGTGGTTTCCTAGGAGGAATTGATTGAAGTATGGGGCATATGAAATAGCTGTAAAAGAAATAGATGTTTAATAACCAAAAATAATACACATGCTTTAAAATAAAATTAGATTAACCAAAGAATTTGACAATGAAGATTTAACTTCAAGCTATTATATTTCAAAGATTGACTTCAGTTTGCAGAAAATTTTTAATGAGAGTCTTTATTCTTATTGACACAAAAGTATTCGTACTAAAATTTATGATCCTACGCTATAGTTTGTGTGCCAAGGAATTTTTGCTTCGAAATGTAATTTTCTATTGTTACAACTATTTTATATCAGAAATTTATTATTTCTAATTGAGGTTTCAAGACAAAACAAATCAAACTTTAGATGACAAAACAAATATCTCATTGAGTACATTCAATCCTTTACACTAATCTTTTTTGACAACTTTATTTATGGCAAAATTATGTAAAACATATTTAAAACACAGATTAATTTTGTAGTGTTATATTTTTTTTATAGTTTTTTTGATAATCTATTATTTTTTTTCCTTGTAATTTTTTAAACCTTCTTTTCAAAAAATTATTGACTGATAAAAACCTTTTGATTTGCGATCAAATGCAATGTCGCTTGAATGTATTGTTGGGAAAGGAATCGGGAATTCTAATATTTTCAGATTTAAAATTGAGAATTCTTTGCAACTAACAGATAATCAGCAATTTGGAAATTAATGAGAATTAAAGTTTGTGTTCATTAAAAGATTTCCGATATTAATATAGTAAACCACTGCTGAACGTTACGTCTTGAATCTATTGCGCGTGCGGCAAAATCACATTTCCCAAAGTTAGATTTCAATAGAAAAAAATGACAGAGTTAAAAAAGTATGTATAATTAAAAAAAAAAAAAAAAATCAAAATACTGTTATTAATAAAAGGGAAAAGGAAACAAATTTAAAAAGGTTTTTATTACTGTTCAATAAGTAGGTGTTTGATACAATCAATTTTTTAAAAAGCTGGAGATTCTTGCTTGACATATAACTGATACAGCTCTTTAAGAGTTTCTTGGTAAAGAGCGCATAGTTTTTAAATTATTCTCATAAACCGTCCTTTTCTTTTTTGGGGTCAATCTTCATTACAAAACCAGAATACCTGTGACTCTTTTTAACAATTCGTTTACCTTCTTATATGTTAAAAGGATGTATTTTCTTCACTTTCACTGTCAGTTGGTGTTATAAGATCATTCAGTTTTCCATTTCTTGATTATTTCATTGGCTTCTCTTTGTACCATATTCGAAAATCTTTACTCTCCAATCGCTTTTGTAATTTGTATGATTTGTTTGCTTCTATTTCAATCGAGGGAAATCAGTTGTTGACAACTTCTGGCCAGGACTATCGCAATGAACATTTCTGAATGAAATTATAGCGGTGGACAAATTAAATTGAAACAATTCAGGTCATGCATATGTGCAAAATCACTTTTTGCAATTATTTTCTTTGTAAGAGTTTACTGTATCTGATAGATTTTTACGTACTTAAAAAAGATTAAATTTTTATTTGTAGAAAATCACTTCCTTCCAACATATGCGAGTTCTTTTAGAGGTCGGTCACACATCTGGAGTACCCCTGCGTTATAGCGTTAAATGAGAAGATATATTTTAGTTGTTGTTGTCGTATCCCTTATGGAAGGAGGGAAGAGGAAAGCAGCTTCTGGATATATTTTAGTAGATTCAAAAATTAAACACGAGCAAAAGTTGTCTGCTGAAAGCAAAACGAAGTTAAATTTGATGGCGTAAAAGGAAGTTAAATTTATTTTCTAATGACTACTAGGAAAAAGTACATTTTTTTGAATTTCTTATTTTTGCTTAAAAATAGTTTTTTTTAGATATTATTGCTAACAACAATTTTTTTTCTTTTTGCAACTCTTGCATATTAATACAAATTTTCTAACTAGGACAAAGGTTTCAATTTCATCATTCTGAACAAAAAATCTTATTCAATTAAGGCCACGCTTATGTGCAAAATCCCTTTTTGCAATTATCTTCTTTGCAAGAGTTTACTGTATTTAATTATTTTTTATGTACTTAAAAAATATTTAATTTTTATTTGTAGAATATTACCTCTTTCCAAAATATGCGAGTTCATTTGGAATACTACTGCGTTATGGTGTTAAATGAGAAGATATATTTCAGTAGATTCTAAATTAAACAATATCAAAAGTTGTCTGCTTAAAGCAAAACGAAGTTGAATTTGATGGCGTAAAATGAAGTTAAATTTGATTTATTTTTAAACGAATACCAAAAAAAAGTCCTTTTTGTGCATTTCTTGCTTTCGATTGTTTAAAAATAGAGTTCGGTTTTTTTAAATATTATTGCTAACAACATTTTTTTTCTTTTTGCAATTCTTGCATATTATTACAAATTTTGTAACTATGACACGAGTTTCAATTTCATCATTCTGAGCAAAAAATCTTACTCAATTTCATATTAATATTATTTTATTATTATTTTTAGTTTCGTTAATTTATGTAAAAAAATTCGTTTCGCTTTTCGAGGTCGTCTTTTTTCAATGATATCTAAATAGTTTCCTGTTCAACAGAAATAGAAAAAGAGCCATTTTTATTTTCATTCGTGATCACACGCATCACGTACAAACACCACTTATCACCATTGAATGAAAATTATAGTCTAATAAAATGAAGAAATCCGGAAGTAATCAATAAGAGTTAATTCATCAATCAACAAATCACGTGACGCGAATATTGATTGAAATATGAAATATAATTATTAAAATTATTCGTTTAGTTAAGAAGTTTGAATATTTTCATTTTGAAATTATTTTGATGAACATAGATACATCTAATTTTTTTTTATTTCTCATGGTCGTTGCATTTTAAAAAATGTTTAATAAAAACGACTCTGTACAGTTTCTAATTATAACTAAGGTATGGTATTTTTAATTAAATCAGCAATTTTTTAACATGAATGAAATGATTTTCCAAAGCAACATTGATATTTCTATAACTAAAAAACAAGTGTATATTTACAAACCTCCAAAACTGTTCTAATTACCTCTAAATCACTATATTTACTTCACTAATTATCTCTATATTTTAAGTTATCTTAAATTTTCTTTTTTACATTTAAGGGAAAATAATTTTTATAATTATTATTTTTTTTATAACTTAATGAAAGCTCTTATATTTTTTTACTATAAATGCCGGGAAGTTTGTAAATTCCAAAAATAGTAGTCAAAGTAAAGATGTTTCTCTCGAATTTGAGTAATATTAAGTTTTCAAAAACTGACCAAGTTTCTAATTCTCTTATAAAAATAATTATAAATGTCTTAGAAATGATATTTTTATTTTAAATAGTTTTATTTTAAACATTTATGTAATAACATTTTTACAACTTTTCAGTTTTGAATTCTGAATATAAAGAATCAAAATAGTTAAGTTAAAGCAGGTACTAAAATTCAGTATTGTTGAGGTGTGGGTTATACTTAATTTTTAGCAGCAATTTATACAGAACAGCTTTAAAATAAATATCAACTAAATTCTTCTTAAAAATTTATATTATAGTCATTTCTTCATGTAAAGCTCACAAAAGTATCTGCCTTTAAAGCTTATAAAAAAAGCAAATCTCACTTTTCATAGTAAAAATCTTAATTAAAGATTAAAATCTAATTAAATTATTCAATTTTCTTTCTTTTAAATTTTAATTATGTAGTTTTCTTGAGATGATGGATCAGTATTTTAACGAAAATTTAGTACCTAATTTTTTACTTTATCGCTTAAACAAACAAAGTAAAGTTTTTAATATTTGATGAAATAAGCTGCAATATAAGCTGCGTTAAAGCTTATTAAATGTTTATTTAACTTTTTTTTACTTTAAATCTTAGATAGTTTGGAAATTCCAAACTGAGTATTTAGGAAATGGAGAAAAAAAAAATTATTCAAATTTCAATGACATTAGTTAAATAATTAACATTAGTTAACAAATTTTTATAGTTAAATATTATTTTTTAAATAATTATCTTCTTTCAAATTTAAGTAGTTTAATATTCAACGCGATATTTGTATTTATTTTAATTTTGCCTTAAAACTAAGATATTTTTATGTTTAAACTTTTAATAATAATAATAATAATAATAATAATAATAACAATAACAATAATAATCACTTAGTTTTAAATTTAATTTTTCATTTTGTTTTTTAATTAAGATGTTATATATATATATATATATAAACATATTAATTAAAAAACCAAATTAAAAATTAAATTAAAACTAAGTGATGAAATTAGATATAGAAATATGTTAATACTATGCAAATAACTGAAATTCGCCTTAATTTTTGAAAAAAGAAAGAGACAATTAAAATTTAATGCAAATTTATTTGCATTATTTTACACAATTTTTTGTCTCTTTGTTAATGTATTATTTTAATTCTTTGCACTCGAAGTTTTTTTTTCATTCTTATTACCAGCAACTCGAAGCGATTTTAGTGAAAAGATCATATACGCATTAAAAGAAACGCATTATTTATATTGTTATTTGCATTGTCTCCGTAGCGGAGCCCTCGAGCTTGAAGACAAATTTTAAATGTCTCCGTCCCGGAGCCCTCGAATCCAAAGGGTTAAAATACCATTTTTAAAAAAAATTTAAACAACATTTTTAATCAAGTTTACTGATGTGACCTGATATTGAATTTCATATGATTATATAAAACTTTTTGTTCTTTAATTTTAACCAAGCTAAACAAAAATACCTTTACTATAAATTACCTTAAGAAATCTTGAAATACAAATATATAATATTTTTTTAATCTCTTTTGTTTAAAGCCAAAAATATAAAAAGCAGAAAATTGCAACAAAGGATATTTGAGCTTTAATTTTTAGAATGTCTAGAATGTAGATTAGAATATCGAATGTTTTTAGAATGTCTAGAATGTAGAACGTTTTTAGAATGTATTTTTAGCATTTTAGAAAACCGTTAAAATAAATTCAAGTTGTAAGGGATTCATTTTAAGCCATATCTTTCTCGCTCTATTTGCTTTTTCGAAATTTTTTTTGTTTAATCGTGAATTCTACGTCACATTTAATTTATTTTTTTGCAAATGTAATATGATATCCTTTTGCAGATTTGTTTGCAATAATTCATAATATTATTTTTATGAGTTTTTTCAAGCAGATATGAAGTAAATTTTAAATAGTTGCATTTTTTTGTTCAGATCTAAAAATATATTCATTAAAATTAAATTTATTTGATGCAATAAGATATTTAAAAAAATAAATAAATAAAAATTTACGAAAGGAGGTAAAATCCTAGCTAAATTATTTGAATTGGTTTGGTTTCTGATTAAAAAAAAGCTATAGTAGTATTAATCGAAATTACACTCTGCTTTCCAGTCTTAAATAGCATTACAGAACAATCTGATTTCAAAATGGCCTCGTGTTATGGTTTTAGTGAACTATTCAATAATTTTGGTATAATCTATTAGCATCATGTGATACCCAATACCAGACAATAAGCATTTTCAATGAAAAAAAAGTATTAATCGAAATTTCTCTCTGCTTTACTGTTTTAAATAGCATTAGAGGACAGTCTGAATTCAAAATGGCCTCGTATTATGATTATAGTAAACCCTTCAGTAATTTTAGAGTAATCTATTAGCCTCATGGGATACCCAATACGAGACAATAAGCATTTTCAGGAGTAGAAAATATTCATCGAAATTACTCTACTTTCCTGTCTTAAATAGCATTAGAGGACAGTCTGAATTCAAAATGGCCTCGTGTTATGATTATAGTAAACCCTTCAGTAATTTTAGAGTAATCTATTAGCCTCATGGGATACCCAATACGAGACAATAAGCATTTTCAGGAGTAGAAAATATTCATCGAAATTACTCTACTTTCCTGTCTTAAATAGCATTAGAGGACAGTCTGCATTCAAAATGGCCTCGTGTTATGATTATAGTAAACCCTTCATTAATTTTAGAGTAATCTATTAGCCTCATGGGATACCCAATACGAGACAATAAGCATTTTCATGAGTAGAAAATATTCATCGAAATTACACTCTACTTTCCTGTCTTAAATAGCATTAGAGGACAGTCTGCATTCAAAATGGCCTCGTGTTATGATTATAGTAAACCCTTCATTAATTTTAGAGTAATCTATTAGCCTCATGGGATACCCAATACGAGACAATAAGCATTTTCATGAGTAGAAAATATTCATCGAAATTACACTCTACTTTCCTGTCTTAAATAGCATTAGAGGACAGTCTGCATTCAAAATGGCCTCGTGTTATGATTATAGTAAACCCTTCAGTAATTTTAGAGTAATCTATTAGCCTCATGGGATACCCAATACGACACAATAAGCATTTCAATGAAAAGAAAGTATTCATTGCAATTTCTCTCTGTTTTCCTGTCTTAAATGGCATTAGAGGACAGTTTGAATTCAAAATGGCCTCGTGTTATGATTATAGTGAACCATTCAGTAATTTTGGTGTAATCTATTAACATCATAACCAATGATAACCAATACGAGGCAATAAGCATTTTCAATGAAAAGAAAGTATGTGAAATATATTTTAATAAAATTCTAATATCTTATTAAAGAAGATGATATATAGTTAAATAGTTTGCGACGGATTTTAAGAATAACTGATGAAACCTAATGCTGTGTTTCAATCTTTCAATTCTGTTTGAAAACTGATTGATACTCAAGAGAATTTTCATCCTTTTCTGTTTAATGTGCTTGATTATTTCCACAGGTTTTTGTATAATTTCTAAATGTATAAGTCTTTGATCATAATTAAATAAAATTTTGATAAGCCATTTACGAAGTAAGTATTTTTATTAACTTTTTTCGAATGATAATCCTTTTCTTCAAAAATATTTGAAATAATTTTTGTTTTTTCATTTATTTTATAAAATACAATTCTAGAGTTTCTTAAATAAGTCTTGCGAAGTTTAATTATGAATAATTTTTTGTGATTAATGCTTTTATTTCGTTAAATGGAGGGACAAGCAATATAACTTCTTGTACATCCTTCAAAGTGTTAATATATTTTAAATTATCTTAAAATATATTTTTTTATACATTTAAGATCAAATAATTTTTATAATTTTTTTTATTTATAACATAATGAAAGTTCTTGTATTTTTTTTACTATAAATGCTGGGAAGTTTGCGAATTGCAAAAATAGTACAGTAGTGTTTCTCTCAAATTTCAATAATATTACATTATCGAAAATTGACAAGGTTTCTAGTTCTCTTACAAAAAAATAATTACAAATATCTTTGAAATATTTTTATTTTAAATTGTTGAATTTTAAACAATTATGTAATAACATTTTTACTATTTTTTTAGTTTTAAATTCGCAACATAACGAATCAAAATAGTTACATTAAGGCAGTTATTAAAATTCATTATTGTTTAGATATGGCTTATACTTAATTTTTAGCAGCAAGTCACCCAGAACAACTTTAAAATAAGTATGAGTTAAATTTCTTTTACAAATTAAAATTTTTTCTTTCAGTTAGATTGCATTTTGGCTCCATATAACTTTCAGAAAATACAAAACATTGCGTTTTTTATTTTGATTTACGAAGTTAAATGTTTAAGTATCATTTCACTTTAATAAAAGTAAAAATGACTTCATAATTCATTGAATAATTGCCAGTTATTATTGCCAGAATTATTCTTAAAGTCAGAATAATTGCCAGAATGATTGTAAATTAGATGAATATCTTCCTTATTGAAAGAAATATTAGATTTGGGGATAACTACATTGATTTCATTTTGAAATGACACTTAAAATGCTTTCATAACCTTCTTCGAATTTGAGAACGAGTGCTTAAGGCACTTAAAACAAACATTGCAGGAGATTACAGTTAATACTTTGATTTAAGTTTGTTAATATTATCTCAGTGATAAAATACCTCTTTATTCAAATTCTTTGTAAAAAAAAAAGGAAGAAAAAAATTTACTGTTAAATCTAGTAGTTGCCAGAAAAGAGACAAATTGTCGATTATTTGTTCTCCCTGACAGTATTTTTTCTTTCCAATCGACAGAATATCGTGATTTTAAGTTTATCGCTCCAGTAATTGTAGCGTGCAGGAAAAAAAAAAAACAATTGATCTTGGAGTGGGGTCTTTAGTATAAGATTTTTTTTCTCCAGAAATAGAGAAAATTTCGCTCACCAATGTGACGAATTCACTTCGAAGAGTCTCTGTTGCATGGTAGTACACATGACCTATTTCGAATTCCATTAGCTCATTCAAGCAAGAAGTGGTGTTAAAAAACATCTGAATGGTTAAGTTTTGTGACTCAATAAAATTCTTGTTTGTCATCTAGAACTGAACATGTAATCACATGCAGGTAATGCTAACCAGTGAAGTGTGCATAAGTTAGATCTCTTGCATAATTATTAAAGTGCTTGTCGAAACTGATTTCAGTAGGAATGAAAGCACCGATGAATAATTGTGTGAGTAGAATTGGTCAACTGAGTGCTTGAATATCATGCTCGGAAGAATGCAATCATATAAATATTCAATTAGAAAAAAATGTCGAAGCGTATAAGTATTTTTAAGCAATTTCAAATATTTTAAATAAAATTTTAAAAATATAAACACTTTTGTCCTATTTTTTAAATAGCATTTAACATGTAATATACTTGTACGCAATAAAGTAGAACTCGCAATTCTTTCGGAATTTTTTTGCATATGATATGCTTTAATTATTGAATATTTATATATGAATGGCCACCGTTTCAAATTATCGTAATCCTTTTTTGAAAATAGTAAATAAAGATAATTTAAATATTATAGGATTTTTATCCCTTATTTTAAAGAATATTCTCTTTGAGGGCATTGGCAATATTGCAAGAACTGATAAAAATTGTTCATTTACGTGAATATTTTAGATGTTTTAGAAGTTTTGGACATTGCTCGATAGGGATTGAAAATAAAAAACATTTGTGCAATCTAGAACACACTAGAAAACTGCTTCTAATCAAAATTTACCTCATATCAATTACAAACATGTTCATTAAATACTTGTGTTTTTATTCATTTATCAAAGGATTGAATAAAACTGTAGTCTAATCATATTTTATCAGTCATAATATATTAGATTAGTTTCAATAGAATAATTTACTTTAATTTTCAATTCAGAATATTATGTATATCAACTACTTTTTAGGACATTTTTATCGATGTTTTGTGTTGCCTATTTGGCATGTTTTATTGTGTCAAATATACGTCATTGTATATTTGACAAGTTATTTAGTGATCTAAGACATCTTGTGCCATAGTTTATGCATCCATCATCGTAACTGGACCGTTTAGACTATGTTTATGTCTCCATCTGGTACTTATAATAAAATTTTGTCAAAAAAATTCTTTTTGGGTCAGTTTTTCATAGCTCAAAAATAAACATTTTTCTATGTTGACATTTCATCACTTGGATTTGATCAGAATTCTGTCAGTATTGTTTGTTAGTATTGAATTCTGTTGAAACATTATTTCTATGCAATGTTTGGTATTAGAACTGTTTTATTTTAAAATAAAGAATGAGTAATACACATAGTGAAAGTTAGAATTACATTTCGCAAGCAGAATGTTAACGTTTAGTTGAAAATTTGTTATTTAAAATTATAAATTACCAAATAATTTAATGTATTTCTTAAAAAAATAATTCTTGTGATACATAAATCCTAGAGTTAATTTTTTGTTTATTGTTTGCTTGATTTCTTTTACTTATTTTCAGAAGCATGTTAAAAACCGGAATTAATCTACATTTAAGTATAATATTTATGTATCATAATGAAAAAATTAAAATGTGAAATGCATTGAGTGTTAAAATTATTTCATATTCTAAATTTATGAATACATAAATTAATTTTAATAAATTTGGATAGATTTAACTAATTTTTTATATGACATTTACTTTTATGGTTCATAAAGATAGAACATTTTATGTCTGTAAATATCAGCCATGATAAATTATTTATAGAGCTACGAGTCACAATTATGGGATGAATTATGACCCTAAAGCAACTACAGTAATAGGTAAAGATCATATAGTAATAGGTAAAGAGTAGGTAAAACTGAAATAGGTAAAAGGTAAAGATCATATAGTAATAGGTAAAGAGTAGGTAAAACTGAAATAGGTAAAAGGTAAAGGTAAAGAGTAGGTAAAACTGAAATAGGTAAAAGGTAAAGGTAAAGAGTAGGTAAAACTGAAATAGGTAAAAGGTAAAAGGTAAAAAGAGTAGGTAAAACTGAATTAGGTAAAAGGTAAAGGTAAAGAGTAGGTAAAACTGAATTAGGTAAAAGGTAAAGGTAAAGAGTAGGTAAAACTGAATTAGGTAAAAGGTAAAGGTAAAGAGTAGGTAAAACTGAAATAGGTAAAAGCTAAAGATCATATAGTAATAGGTAAAGAGTAGGAAAAACTGAAATAGGTAAAAGGTAAAGATCATATAGTAATAGGTAAAGAGTAAGTAAAGCTCAAATAGGTAAAAGGTAAAGGTAAAGATCATATAGTAATAGGTAAAGATACTGATTTTGTATAAAAATAACCTAATTGAATTTAGCCACTTTTAAATCTTTAAAAAAGGCATGAAGTCATTGATGAACTACAAAAACTGAATTACAAATAACATTTCGGTTAAATGATAACGGAAATACTGCAGTTGATTCATATGAAGATGAAGCAATTATTGTAAAGGAAACTCTGGTTTTTTTTCATAAGATGACCATTTTAAGCATGTCCTAGAAACTTTTCCTTTCTAATAGAAAAAAAAAAAAAGTTTCGATGTTTTTTTTTTACCAGGAATTTTGTTAATTAATATCACAAAGGCGATTTTGAGCTGTAAAAAAAAAAAAAAAAAAAAAAAGAAAACAAATTTGAAAGAAAAAAAAAAAAAAAACTTCAAACATAATCAAATATCTTTACTCAAGCGGAAATTAAAAAGAAAGAAGAAATCATTTATCCTTACGCGGACGTGACCAACAATGAACAATTCTTTGCATTATTCAAGGAGTGTTAAATTAGAAAAAAAATTATCGACTAGCTAGGCATTCTAGCTTTTAAAAAAGAGAAAATGTCGTTAAAATACGATTAAAGAAAGAAATTTTAAAGCTTCACGATTTAATGCTATGTTTTCTTAATGCTAATTTCATGTAATAGCTAATATTATGACTTATAAATAAATATTGAAGACTTTATTAAATTGAAATTTTGTAATGAATGTTTCAGGGATATAGATAAATAATCACACTAATATTTTAATGTAATACTAATCATATTGTTAATAATTATTAATTTTTAATTTCTATGCTTTTTGCTCTGCCTTTTTATTTAATTATGTGTTAAAATTTCTTTAAAATCGATCAATAACAGATGTTTGTGCTATGAAAAGTTATAAACAAAGATATTAATCTCTTTTAAGTTGAAAACAGATATTATAAGAAAACGTCATAACATACTTTTATTGGGTGATGGAGAACTTCTTAATCAATTTAAAATAGATATGAGAAATTATCTCATCAATAATTAGATGGTAATCATCATCATTAATGGCATTGAAAGAAGTTTAATGATTTTAAATCTAACAACAAATATATAAACATAATATTTATATTGATGAGATAAGTACAATGAGAAAAATTATAATTTAAATTGAGATGAGTATAATGATGAGATAGAGATGAGTACAATGAGAAGAATTATAATTTAAAGATGAGTATAATGATGAGATAGAGATGAGTACAATGAGAAGAATTATAACTTAAATTCAGATGAGTATAATGATGGGGTAGAGATAAGTACAATGAGAAGAATTATAATTTAAATTGAGATGAGTACAATGAGAAGAATTATAATTTAAATTGAGATGAGTATAATGATGAGATAGAGATGAGTACAATGAGAAGAATTATAATTTAAATTGAGATGAGTATAATGATGAGATAGAGATGTGTACAATGAGAAGAATTATAATTTAAATTGAGATGAGTATAATGATGAGATAGAGATAAGTACAATGAGAAGAATTATAATTTAAATTGAGATGAGTATAATGATGAGATAGAGATAAATACAATGAGAAGAATTATAATTTGAATTGAGATGAGTATAATTATGAGATAGAGATAAGTACAATGAGAAGAATTATAATTTAAATTGAGATGAGTATAATGATGAGATAGAGATAAGTACAATGAGAAGAATTATAATTTAAATTGAGATGAGTATAATGATGAGATAGAGATGAGTACAATGAGAAGAATTATAATTTAAATTGAGATGAGTATAATGATGAGATAGAGATGAGTACAATGATGTTACAAAAATGTTCTAATAGAGATATCTAATTCTCAATTAGAACTCAATTATTAATCGAACTAATTAATTCTCAATTAGTATCTAATTCTTGATACTAATTGAGATGAGTATAAAGATGTTCTATTACCATGATTTTAAGAAATAGACAAAAAATTTCATTCCTTTTATTTAGAAGCGTTAATCATAAGACATCATTTGAGGGTTTTTTTCCTCTTCTTATATAACTTTTTTTTGAAATTTGTTTGTTCATATGAGATTTAAAAGACAAAAATAAATAATAACAGATATATGAAATGAGTCGATGATTACACAATGAATTTATTGAAAATTCTCTAAGTCAATTTATTCAAATTAAAGTAAATCTTTTCCTATGCATAACATGTTGGAATCTTTTAAGTATTTATATATACTAATTAGCAGTGAACATTAATGAAATTGAAAGAAGTTTAACGATTTTAAATCTAACAATAAATATATAAACATAATATTTATATTGATGAGATGAGTACAATGAGATGAAATGTTCTATTACCATAATTTCAAGTAGACAAAGATTTCATTCATTTTATTTAGAAGCTTTAATCATCAGACATCATTTGAGGGTTTTTTCTCATTTTATATAACTTTTTTTTTCTTATGCATAACATGCTGGAATGTTTTGATTAATTATATATGTAATATTCATTTGCTAACTGCTATGTTTTTAGCGCATTAATTTGAATACAAAATGATCCTTGAATTTTAAAAATCTTGTTTCTTGGATAAAAGTGAATCGAGATTGTATTCTGGCGTTTTACTGTAATTTGTTTTTTGTTCATATGAGATTTAAAAGACTAAAAAAAATAATAATAAAAGGAATATAAAATAAGGAAATGAGTCGATGATCACACAATGCACTTATTGAAAATTCTCTAAGTCAGTCATATCAGTAAATCTTTTCATATGCATAACATGTTGCAATCTTTTGAGTACTTATAAAGTACATAATTTTTTTGCTAACTGTTGTATTATTAGCGCATTAATTTGAATACAAAATGATGCTTGATTTTTAAAAAATCCTCTTTTTACATAAAAGTGAAAATCGAGATTGTATTCTGCATGTGTAGCTTACTTTCTGTAAAGCAGTGAATCGTAGACACAAATTTTCATCACGTTTGCTTCTCATAAAAATTTATGAGAAGAAAACGTGATGAAAATTTAAAATAAAGGGGATAATTTCTTATATCAATAATTAGATAATAATCATTAGCATTCATGACACTGAAATAAATTTACCGATTTTAAATCTAACAACAAATATGTAAACATGATATTTATATTGATGTTATGAGTACAATGAGATGAATTACCATAATTTTAAGAAGTAGACAATATTTCATTCATTTTATTTAGAATCGTTAATCGTCAGATATCATTTGAAGTTCTTTTTTTCTTTTTCATCTTATGTAACTTTTTTTATTTATATGAAATTAAAAGACAAAAAATAAATAAGAATAGGTATTGACTAATTTCCTTATTTTATAAGATTACACAATTCGTTTATTGAAAATTCTCTTAGTCAATCTTATAAGTAAATTCTTTCCTATGCATAACATGTTGGATTCTTTTGAGTACTTATATGTACTATTCTTTTGCCAACTGCTGTATTATTAGCGCATTAATTTGAATACAAAATGATCCTTGAATTTTAAAAATATTATTTCTTATAATAAAGTGATCAAGATTATATTCTGGCGTCTTTACTGTGATTTTTTTATTCATATGATATTTAAGAGACAAAAAAAAAAAAAATATGTATATATATACATATTTTTCTTTCTAATGCAGCTGGCAAACACAGACAGCTTGGTCTTAGATGCCTTAAGGCAAGTGCTGCACAGACGTACTCACTTTGTATTACCCAGGGGGCGCGTGTAACTGGAAGATAAGCCATGGACGCGGAGTAACAATGCCCCCGCAACGCTCTACGATCATGTTAGACCGGGACCTACTTTTTAAAGTGGATTCCGAACCACTACAAACAACCATGGCACCGCCGGGACTCGAACCCGAAACCTGTGGTACCGAGCGCCAGAGCGCTAGCCACTCGACCATTCAGGCCCATAATATGTATATAAAAGAAGGAAATGAGTCAATGCATTTTTTTAAAATTCTCTAAGTCAATATTATTTTATAAGTAATTTTTTTTTCTATAAGAGAATTTCCTTTTACATATATATATATACTATTCTTTTGTTAACTGCTGGATTATTAGAGCATTAATTTGTATACAAAAAGATCTTTGAATTTTAAAAATCCTCTTTCTTATATAAAAGTGAGTCGAGATTGCATTCTGCATGTGCTGCTTACTTTCGATAAAACACTGAATCATAGAGACATCCCGAGTATAAAAATTTATGAGAAGAAAACGTGATGAAAATCCTCTGCAACTCTAAATGTCAATATAATAAAATAGCAGTTTATGAAATTTACTGCATTCTTCATATTTTCTTTCCACGTGTACGCAGGAATTTCTTTTTTTTACTCTGAGGGGGACGGCTATTGTCTGGCGTCTTGACTGAAATCGATTGACTTGGTGACTTTTCTTCTGGAAATAAACGTTTTCATCAGTGGGAATTTTATCATTTGGAGTTCATTCTATTATTTTTTTTCCAAAGACGGGCAACTTTAATAAATGTGATAGAAATGCGGTTCAATATTTCACCTGTCTTGATAATTGATTTCCTGTTTCCAGTTTATTTGCAGTTCCAAATCGTATTTTATTAAAATTCAAATGATTTTTTATTAAGTTTTCCTGCCCAAAAGCAGATTTTTTAAAGCTTTTTTAAACATTGCATCTAATTCGATGTTTGTATTTATATTTTTTCGATAAATTCATATATAGTTTAAATGATATGACTGTGAGTTTGGCGGTTTGTTTCTTATTTTTGGTTATAAAAATAAATATCATAGATTTATTTATTATAGATATTTATCAGCAATTTTTATTTTCACAGAATTCCTTAAATATGCTTTTACAAGTTCATTATCGTTTAATGTTTATATACTTAATATAAAATTTTTATCTAAATGCACATGCAATCCTTAATGCTAATTTCATATTAGGTTTTCAATTAAATAAAATTCTATGAAGGTTTGATTTTTTTTTGAAAAGTTCGATTCACGGAAAAAAATAATTGGGCCCATGAAAAACTATTTAATACAGTATTTTTTCGAATTTAGTGAAACGAAAATTGAAAATTTGAACAGATCTGCTTAACTAAATGAAAAACACAAATAGAATTTAGTAATATTAAAAAAAATCCGCGATATTTTTCTATACTAGGAAACATCAGAGTCAGTAAAAGTAACTTTTGTATATACGCGAAATGTTTTGTTATTAAGATACAGGTGTTTACGGGTGGAATATTCGAAAAAGTATTATTTATAAATATATTTACCTTTTTAAAACTGATGTGCAATAATTTTCAAACTGAACCTTTTCAAACTGATGATAGTTCTTTGAAAATGAGTTACCTTTTGAATAAGAAAATTTGTTAAATTATTCATTATTCTAAAATATTCACACGTGCTATCAGAAAAAGTCGCCGCGAGTAATAATCTTCAAGAAAATAAACAGTTTAGGCAATTTTTTTTTCTTGGTGTTTTTTTTCTTTTTAGCTTATATTGGGAACTAGAAATTATAGGTGTTTTTTATTCCACCTATTTGAACCTTAAGAGTTTAAATCTTTAGAAAGTAGAGATTTTATTAAAAAAAAAAATGTGTACTGCTTAAAAATGATATTTTTGTATGACAAATAAGAACAGCTACAAGTAGCAGAATTTTACTTCACTTGTGACGTAGTAGTAGGGCGAGCAAGCTTGCGTGTGAGAGTATAAGAATCCAATTTCCAGTGGTATATACAATCAAGGCTTTTAAAATCGGTTAAATTCGATAGGGATTGTAACAATGCGCATTTATCAAAATCTTAATGGTAAATCCCGTAAGCAGTCGAAATTCTTGGTCGTTCTTCTCCCATACGATATGCAAATGTGAAACAATTATTGTTGAAAGCCCTCATGGAAACCACGTTTCTCCTCATTTTTTTGATAAAGTAGGACATCTTGAACATCAGATTCTTGGACGTAAATTTGAAATTCTTCGCCACCATGATTACATAATAGGGATGTACTGCAGTGGATTTGATATTTATCGATTAAATTAAACAAGTTGAACCAGCACTGAGCTATGAAAACAGTGGAATCACAGGATAATATACAGTACAACGCATTCTTTTCTCAGTTTCTACTTTAAGTTATGAACTTTAATAATTTAAAGGACTTAAGATAAGGGGATGACTCATTATAAAATGCTGCATATCATACATTAATATTAGCAAAATTATTCAGTTCTAAAAGTATTAATACAGATCAGTGTAAATACTGTGTATTAGTACAATTAATACTAATGGAATTACTCATAATTTATATCTGATGGATAATAAGGAAACAAATGGTTATGTCTTAACTCGGGTCCATATAAACAAAAACATTTTGTGTAACATATCAAAATTAAAAGCAGTATCCTCTTGAAAAACTGAAATGGAAAACTTAAAATATATTGAGACAACATAAAATATAGACCTGTGATAGTTGATAAATATATTTATGAGTAATTCGAAAATTTAAATTATTAATCATAGAATTTTCTTTTAGAGAAATTTTATTTCAACAAAGAGATTTTTTGTATAAAAAATTAGCATAATTAAACTAACATCACTCAGAACCATTCAATATAATAACCAGAAAGGCATGAAATTTGGTAGAGAGACTAATATAAGTAGGAGAAGGACAATTTCGTAAAATATAGTTCCAAAAGTCTCCAATAAGGACAATTATCCTTTAATGATTTACAAAGGTCACCCCAATCAATTTCAGTGACGAAACTGAGCTGAAGCATTATCATTTAACAAAGTTCGTAATCCTTCCGATATAAACTTCAGCCTGGAGATATCTCCACAAACAGAATGCCTTACAGTCTCCATTATCATAGGACATATGATTCCTGATTTACAAAAATGGTGGATATTTTAAAAATTAATTCAAAAATCCTTAATAAAAGTTCATGTTTCAGTTCAGGTTGGTCTCTGTAATTCATTGGTATATTTTTTATAAATCTTTTAAGAATTTAAAAAAACAAAACAATATATTTTTCTTTATGGAGGACTTTTGTCACTACTTTTTCACAGATCCCTCCTTCGCATGTCTTTGTTAGCCCCCTTATCAAATATTGCACCATTTAAATGGTTAAACTGAGATATAGATGACTCCGATTTGTGTTAGTTAGTTTACAATTACGATTTGCGGGGAAGAATATCTTATTTGCATATTCGAAAATTAGAATGTAAATAAAAACTCAAACTTTTTGCAACGTTAATACTCTGATTATACTATAATTTCTAGTTCCCAATATAAGCTAAAAAGAAAAAAAACACCAAGAAAAAAAAAATTGCCTAAACTGTTTATTTTCTTGAAGAATTACGACTTTTTTTAGCACGTGTGAATATTTTAGGAATAATTTAACAAATTTTCTTATTCAAAAGGTAACTATTTTCAAAGAACTTCAGTTTGAAAAGGTTCAGTTTGAAAATTCAGTTTTAAAAAGGTAAATATATTTATAAATAATACTTTTTCGAATGTATCTTAATAACAAAACATTTCGCGTATATACAAAAAACTTTTGTTTCCTAGTATAGAAAAATACGATTTTTTTTAATATTACTAAATTCTATTTGTGTTTTTCATTTTTAAGCAGATCTGTTCAAATTTTCAATTTTTTTTAAATTCGAAAAAATACTGTATTAAATAGTTTTCATGGGCCCAATTATTTTTTTCCGTGAATCGAACTTTTCAAAAAAAAAAAATCAAACCTTCATAGAATTTTATTTAATTTAAATCCCTTTGAAGTAATATATTATTGAACTTTGATAGTATGTATGCATGCTGCACATTTGCTTAATCTGTTGTATTGACAAAATTTCCGATATTTAAATCGTATTACTAATGGTACATGTAAATAGTCTTTTTTTTTAGTTGCGTTTTATGCCGTCAGTTTGGGAAGTAATGTGAAACAATTTATTGCAGCTCTAAGCTAAACTAAAGAAAGATGCCAAACTTGCTCTCAGTTGTGTCAACGCGCGATAATTACCGACATAAATCGATTAGAGACGACCGGTTTCATCAGGTTAACACACCCAGTAATTGTTAAATGTAGCTGAAACTAGATAATAGATAAGAAATAAATACTTCGAAATTAATGTCGCGTCGGTTTGGTTATTGTCAAATTTGTACATAATATTGCAAGAAATCTAAACCGCAAAAATATTGTTACTTTTGACCCAGCTGAAAGAAGTTTATTTATTTAAATTGTAAGTACCTAAACTCGATGATTTTTAAATGATAAATCGGAATTCAAAGTATCCAATAGATGGACTTAATGTATTTACAGTAAACTTTTTTACGAAATTCTACTAAATTAAGATCTGAAAATTGTACATGTTGAATTACGTCATTGTTGTATAAAACGAATGATATGTAATCACTTTAAAAAAAAAAATAAGTAACTGAAATTTTGAATATAATGATCGTCAACGCACGCAATTAATTGATAAAAAATATTTATAGATAATGTCCTGAATTATTATTAGGGTTACTTCTATTGATTGTTGCATAAATGTTATTAAAGGAATAACTTTTTAATTTATTGATTTAATTATATTCATTATTGATTATTTATAATAATTGATTGTTATTGATTAAATACAATTATGATTATTGATTGATTATGATTGATTAAATATGATTGATTATGATTATTAATTGTGATTGATAATTTATTGATTTAAGCATTATCAACGCCCGCAAATGAATTGATAAAAATATTTATAGATAATGTCCTGAAATATTATTAGGAATACTTCTATTAATTATTCCATAAATGTTATTGAAGCTAAAATTATAATATTTAAATTATTAATTTACTGATTTCAAATGTGTTTTAAACATCGCAAACAGTTGCGATTTTTCATGACTCCCCGAAAAAAAACCAAATGCAACACCATTCATTTAATTATAAGAAACCTAATCTTGAAACATTGAAACCAATTCTACCAGCAATCAATATTTTTATAAAAAAATAATATTACAATTTTAATAATGCCAATAAAAAATTAAGCTTCTTGATGCTGTGTTGGGTTATTTACCTTCCTGTAATATATTTCTGATTTAGTAAAATACATTAATTATATAGTTTTAAAAATATAATATTTTGAATTTATATTTAAATAAATGACTACTATAACGGACATATTTTATTTATTTTTTTAAATAAAACCCTTTCCCCCTGCGTTTAACTTGATCCTTTCCTAATTTTGTAGAATTACATTATCCATTTTGAGTGTTTCCCCTTCTCAATGGGAATATTAGTTATGTTAACTTCATATAATAGTCTTCTGATTTAGTAAAATAAATTAATTATATAACTTTATACTATTTTGAATTTATATTTAAATAAATGACTACTATAACGAACGCATTTTATTTATTTTTTAAAATGAAAGCCTTTTGACAATTTAAGCAACTACCTAGAGGAAAAAAATTGCCGAGGAATCCCTAAGATGATGTTCAACTTGATCCTTTCCTAATTTTGTAGAATTACATTATCCATTTTGAGTGTTTCCCCTTCTCAATGGGAATATTTGCTGTTTTTTTACCTTCACATAATAGTCTTCTGATTTAGTAAAATAAATTACTCATATAACTTTATTTAAATATAAATTCAAAATATTATAAATGACTACTATAATGGACGTATTTTATTAATTTTTTCAAATAAAACCCTTTGTCAGTTTCAACAACTACCTTTAGAAAAAAAAAATTGTCGAGGAATCCCTAAGATGGCGTTTAACTCAAATTTTTTCTAACTTTGTAGAATTACATTATCCATTTTAAGTTTTTCCCTTTCTCAATGGGAATATTCGTTATGTGTTTTACCTTCATATAATAGTCTTCTGATTTAGTAAAATAAATTACTTATATAACTTTATTTAAATATAAATTCAAAAGATTATAAATGACTACTATAATGGACGTATTTTATTAATTTTTTCAAATAAAACCCTTTGTCAGTTTCAACAACTACCTTTAGAAAAAAAAAATTGTCGAGGAATCCCTAAGATGGCGTTTAACACGAATTTTTTCTAACTTTGTAGAATTACATTATCCATTTTAAGTTTTTCCCCTTCTCAATGGGAATATTTTGAAAAATATGTGTAAAGTTCTCGGAAAAACGTATCTAAAAAGGCGAGAAAAGAAATTCTTTCTGCTGTCTGGATACGCCCATAAATTGAGCGTCGCTACTGTTATTTCTTCTCCATTTAAAAAGAAAAAAGCCATTTTCCTTGACTTTAGGAGACGAAGGTACATGCAGAAATTGCCTTCAGAAGTGTAATTTATCTTAATGAGGGAGTATACGCTTTTAAATGTTAAATAAAATGGGTTTCTAAAGAATAATAATTAAGAATGAATACTTAATTTTAATAATCAAATTATGGACAAATGCTAATCCTTATTAAAAAATGATATTTGATAAAAAATTAGAGAAACGATACATAAATTTTTTTTAGCATATTTGTTAAGATAAAATTCAATATTAATCTTTTTTTTTTAAATTGTGTTAATAATAATTTTGAAAGCGTAACATCCATAATATTACGAACTTGAAAGGTGTTATTTTGGAGCCTGATACCCCAGTGACTAGCGCTCTGGAGCTCGGTACCACAGGTTTCTGGTTCGAGTCCCGGCGGTTTTTATTTTGATAAAAGTTTCTGCTAATATTTTTGAGTCATTTCATGTTGAAAAATAATTGAACACTTTAGAATAAATATACGAAAATATTGGTTTTGAAATTGTTTAAATACATCATTATATATATTAACATCATTATAAATAAGCCTTAACTGTTCTGAATTAAAGTCCATAGTTCCATGTTAAACTACGAATTATAATGTAAAAAGTTCATTCATTACATTGCTAAAAAAAAAAAAAAAAAAAAAAAAAAAAAAAAATAAATTACAAAAATTTTTTAATGTTTTTTTTTTTAACAGTATAAATTTTTGTAAACTTTCGATAAAAAACAGTCCAGTCTCGGCGGTGCCATGGATGTTTGTAGTGGTTCGAAACCCACTTTAAACCTTAGGTCCCTGTTGGGCGTAGGACTGACAACCCTATTCCATAAAAAGAAAGCATCTCCTGTCTCGAAATCTGCCAGAAGGCAGAGGTTCTTGGCCCACCATGGGGCTGTTGCGCCACTGATGATGAAGAAGTTGTAATTTTGATAAAAGTTTCTGCTAATATTTTTGAATGATTTTATAATGAAAAATGATTGAACATTTCAGAATAAAAATAACTTTCTCAAGACATTTAAAGTTTATATTTAAAATGCAGTAATATATAAGAAAATATTGGTTTTGAAACTGTTTAAATACATCATTATATATAATGATTATATATAATAATCTTTATATATATTAACATCATTATAAATAAGCTTTCACTATTCTGAAATAAAATCAATAGTTCCTTGTTAGACTACAAATTATAATGCAAAAAGATAATTGACTACATGTACCAAAAAAACAAAATTGAAATAAATCATCAAAAAGAAATTTGTAATTTAATAGTAAAATTTTATGTAAAACTTGATTAAAATTCTTATTGAATTACATATATTTGAATTAAATTAATTTTTCTAAGAAATGAAACAAAACACCAAACCTTATTTATATTTGATTTGATAGTTATCTATTTCCTGTAAAAAAACTTTTATCTTGATTTTAATTATTTTTGCAGTTTTTTGATTAAAATAATGCCTATAAAAATATCAACTTGTTTCTGGAATCCTTAGTGTTTACTTGATGTTTTTAAGCGGAATTTATCATCTAAAACCAATAATGTATTCATTTTTCCTTGTATTTACTTTCTTGTAATTTAATTTTGTTATTAAAATAAATTTTCTAATTATTTACCATTCAAAAGGTCTTTTAAGTTTATTTGTGTTGTTTAAAAAAATTACTGAAAAACATCAATAAATTGTTGAACTCGTATAATATATGCGTATTATGCTAGAAATAAATAAACAGTATCAGTTAACGATACAGTTTTCCTTTTTATGAAACCTTTATGCTCGAACATATTATAGATATTTGAAATTAAATTAATTAATTATTAATATAATTTATTAAATTAAATTATTAAGTAATTATTATTAATTAAATTAATTTGATATTTTAAATTAAATTACTTAATTATTAATATAATTTATTAAATTAAATTATTAAGTAATTATTATTAATTAAATTAATTTAATATTTTAAATTAAATTAATTAAATATTTGAAATTAATTAATTAATTGAATTGAATTAAAATTAAGAAAAATTATGCATTATCATAATTAAATAACTTAAAAGTTTATTAAGTTAATTATTTTTCAGGTTATAATCTTATTTTGTAAAATTAAATAAAATTAAACTCTCAATTTGGATTGAATTTTTTTACTTTATTTTGCTGATTGATTAAAAAAGGGATGTTTATTATTATTAATGGACACGATTAACTTCGATGAATATATATCAAAACTATTTCACATTTTTAAAATTTACTTTAAAAATTTAATCATATTTTTAAAAACATATTTCTCATTAAGAAGCAATTAAAATTGTAAAAATATTTTTGAGTAATCAAATATTCAAGTTCTTTCATATTGCTACTGGTTTTATCTTTGATGTAAGTAATAATAATTAACTAAGTATTTAGAAAGGCAAGTCATATGAAAGTATGAAGTTTAAGCAGCTGTTATTTAAACCAAATTAAAATGATCATAAGAAGAACATTTTATTAAAAATAGTAAATAAAGAATTTAGAAAATATATTCCAATTATATAAAAAATCGATTATATCTAAAATTTGGGAAAGCTAAATTAAAAATTTGAAAAAATATATTTTACACCATTACATTAAACTATTACTCTTAGTGTTCATCATTTAATTTATTTATTGTTTTATTTGAAACCTGAGCTACTTTTTATGACTTCTGAGGCAATTTTAGTTTCACAATCATCTTTTTTAAACGAATTAAAAGCCGATTTGTGAAGTATAAATAGGTTAAAATCCATCCATTATCATATGATTAGTCAATAATCATTAACTACGAATAAACATTGTGCTGGGAAATTATTGATGTTAAAAATATCAAAAGTAACATGGTTTTAAGTTTTGATTTACATATTGAATCTGTTTAACTTTAATGATCATAGATCAAGTAAAAGATGTCGATGAGTTTATTTTTTATTGAGGAAGTATTATATATTAAAAAAATATAATAAAAGTGTTCTGTTCAAATGGAAAAAAAAGATGTACACACGAAAGAAATTTCTATTCCAAAAAGTAATTTAGAAAGTATTTGGAAAGACAAACCATGAGAAAGTATAAAGTCTAAGTAGCTGTAATTTAAACCAAATTAAAATGATAATAAGAGGAATCTTTTATTAAAAATAGTAATTAAAGTAATTATAATATATATTTTAATTATGTAAAAAAACCGATTATAAATCTAAAATTTGGGGATGCTGAATTTAAAATTTCAAAATATATTTTACACCATTATATTAAATTATTACCCTAACGCATTAAAAGTCGTTTTGTAAAGAATAAGTAGGTTAAAATCCATCTATTATCATATGATTAGTCAATCATTAACTACGATTAAACATAATGCTTGGAAATTATTGATGTGTAAATTTAAAATGTAAAAAAACAACATGTTTTTGAGTTTTGATTTACAACTTGAATCTGTTTAGATTTAATAACTTAATTTGAATAATTATTGAAACGTAATTACAGAATTTTCATGTTTTGTATAGCTTTTTGAAAAATTAAGAAATAATGCTAATAATGTAATCTGTTTCTATATTACTACAAAACTACTGTGAGGAAAACGATTTATAGTTAAAATAGCATCTAATATTCTGTATTATGTTAATTGTTCTTTTTATTAAATAATCATCCCTTTAACCCAAAAAGGGAATTTTTTAATGTGAATTTATGATAACTTATATTTAATTCTTTTTGATTATTATTAATTTAGGAAAATTTATAAGAGCAACTCAAGTGAAGGTTTTATATTATGCTTAATATTTGTATGTATGCTCAATTCATCCTATTGTCTGAAATTGAAAAGTTTAAAATTAAATCTATCAGTACCCATGTATGTAATAAAAATGATCTGAATATGTATAATTTTTTTTACAGAATTTTTCACTATTAAATAAGAAAAAAAAAAAAAAAAAAAAATTCTCCAAAATCTATTTTAAAGTGAGAAGTAAATCGTTATGTTTTGAAATTTACTAAAGGTTGTGTTGATATTTAAAATATATCTTAAACAAAGTATTCAAATTATATTTATATATTTTAAACAAAGAGTTCAAAGATAAATTTATAGTTCAAAGGAAATCATTTAGCTAATGAATTACAGTGATTTTTTCCATTAAATTGAATTCCGAGATTATTATTAGTATCTGTTAATTTATTTTCGAGATTAAACTGTCAATACAAAATATGATAGATCGTATCTATCTTAAAAAATTTGTAATTTTTAACGCTTTGTTTTTAGGGAGAGATATTGGTTTTAAGACTAAAATTGTTTTTATAGTTATTTAATTAGATATCAAATGAATATCTTAGTGATGAGATCATCTCATGCAGCAATCTCTGTAGGTCCCTGTATAATTAGCCCAAAGTGTGCACAAAATGACCATGGAGCGACAAACCAAACCATGCATCAATCCTGAATGCTTACTGAAATGAATTTCGATAGCTTGTAGTAGTCTACATATATTTTTTCTGAGAAATTTTACTTTCTTTACAGCAACTTGCTTTTCTTGCTTTTTTTTTTGATAAATATTATATATATTTTTTAGTACTTAATATATTTTTAAAATCTTGTATAGTTCAGAAACGAATTTATAAGTTCATGGCCTTTAATATA
Source organism: Caerostris darwini (assembly GCA_021605075.1). Lineage (NCBI taxonomy): Eukaryota > Metazoa > Arthropoda > Arachnida > Araneae > Araneidae > Caerostris > Caerostris darwini. Next base: position 556,588 of record BPLQ01014999.1, read on the forward strand.
AATGTCGTAAGATTTTTTCCCATGAATAACACTTTATGTACACGAAATTCACTATCCGAACAGCCCTTTCATTTTCCAATTTTTCTATTAGCGCAATCTGAATGGCATTAGAGAAACGTTGAAGTAGGCAAGGCACTTAATAGCCTTTAACCCATATTCAACCACAGAGAGCCATATCACTTCCGGAACCCGTTCTGTTGAGTCGATGGGGTTACAATAAAGAAACCGAAACGGCCATTATTTTGTTGCATCATACTTTCTTTTGATGACCTTGGTATCGGTTAAACAGAGAAAGGTTCATTTCTTCCGATAAACAGAGGCGTGGTTGAGTTTCTTTCCAAGAACAATTGCTTAGAAACTCGCATTTGGTTAAGCGCTTGGTTAGTGAATTTATTTCTTTATAAAACAAGTTTTTAATTCTATACAAAAATAAAAGTTATTCTTAATAATTTTCTTTAGAAAATGGCTGACTCTCTTTCAATATTTCTGAAGCATACAAAGACAGACATGTATAATAAATGCTCATATAAATATCCGTCTATTATACTAAAAAGAAGGTCATGATAGGCAAATGTTTAAATAATGGTTAAATTACACACTTTCAATGTAATTGATTGATGGTTTAATACTTGTGAATTTAACTCAAATGAATTTAAATAAACAAATTTATAAATGTATATATAATTATATATATCTTTGAGATTTATATTTAGCTTAAAAAATTATTAAATTATATTTGATAACTTAACAAATTATATAATTAGATTATATGATGCTAGTTATATGAAATAAGTTTCATATAATCTAACATATATCTAACATTAATAATATCTAACACTATCATCATATAATATAACATGTAATCCAACATTAACTTTCATATACTTTAACTATCCATCTATGATATGAAAAAAAAAAAGTCACAATACACAAATTTTTTAAGTAATTTTTAAATTGCACACTTTCAATGTATTTGATTGATGGTTTTAATAGTTGTGAATTTAACTCAAATGAATTTAAATAAACAAATTTATAAATGTACATATAATTATATATGTACCTTTTGAAGTTTATATTTAGATTAACCCTTCAGCACATGCTTTTAGAACTTTATCACATGCTAGGAATCAATTTAATCCCGATTTTGAGCTGTTTATTTGCTAACAATTATTCTCTAAACAAAAATAAGTTTTATCTGACAACTTGAATTAAAAATAACTTTAATTCTTTTAAATAATCTGTTTTTTTACTTAGTTATCAATGGGAATTTACTGCTATTGAATAATAAAAAAAAGAAATTCTGATTTTGTTATAAAGGGAAAATTTGCAGAAGTAAATTTAAATTCACATTCTAGTATATAAAAAATTAGAATTTAATATTAATGATGACAATTTATTTTAGAGCATAGCAAGAATTTGAAAGAATGGTGTATAAATTTTTCCTTTATGTGTTATAAAACAAAACATTCTCATGCAGCAATGTCAGTGTATTAGAACATAAAAATTGTAATGCTGAGAAGTTCAACAATTATATCTGAATCTCTCCTAGCTCTGTTTGGGAATAACCATAAATTACGAAACAGTTCCAAGTAATATTCTGTTTTCTTTTTATATTTAAAAAAGAACAGTATGAAATATGCTTAAAGCTTGTGAAACTTCATTAGTTTTAATAATGGTTAAAATGCACATTATTATTGCACTCCGCTATATTTCCTTTTAAAGATTGATTGCAAACTTTTTCTTGGTTTTTGACGTTTTAACTATTCAGAAGTTTATATACATATAAATAAAATCTTAATGAAGTTCATACAAATGTTTCCTTCCATCCATGTATAAGAATTTATAATTAAAATTTTCTTTTTATCGAAATACTTTGATATTAATAGTAATATTTTTTTTAAGATGAAGAATTCAATGGTAAATTTACAGATACATGGTATTCTATAAAGACTTAAATAAAATACAAACCAATAAAGAATGGACATTTATTTGAATAAACTTTACATGGCAAGAGGCTAATATTACAAAAAAGAAATATTTGAAACAAATCTCAATTTTAACAAAACATTCATTGATATGTGTACAAGAACGGAAAAGAAGCAGCAATATTTGCAACATAATATATTCACATCACAGATTTTAAATAAGATCAGGTGGATTAAATAACATGTCTAAAATATTTCATAGACCTTACATATTTTAAAAACATGTAATCCGAACAAACTTTAACTATTTATACTCAACTTATTTAAACTATTTTATACTCAAATTTTGTTCTCCTCTTAAATATTTAGATAAATAATTTTTTAAAAATAGAAATATTCGCAAGTTTTAATCTAGAATTTAAGTAATCTTATAGATATTATTTTATATGAATCGTATTTCAAAAGTAAGAAATATTTTTATAATTTTTTTTTTTTCAAAATTGGTAAGAAGATAACTTTGATATAGTCATATTATTTCATGTCAAATAAAAAAAAAAAATGTTATATCATATGTCATTTAGGTGTCTTTTCAAAATTAACTTTTGCACAATATATTCACTTTCGTCGAATCGATATTTATATACTGATAAAATGGCGATAATTCTGTTCGGTTAAAGAACTGAAATAATTATGGATCTATTTGAATTAAAAGATTTTGTCCAGAATATATATTAATTCTAATAATGTAATTAAACTCTTGAATGAGACCTGATGGCCGAGTGACTGGCGCTCAGCGTCACAGAGTTCGAGATCCGGAGCTACCATGGATGCTTGTAGAGGTTTTGAATCTACTTTAAGCCATTTTTCCTGTTTAATATGAATGTAGAGCGTTGGGCGTAAGGCTGACAACCCTACCTCGTAAAAAGAAAAAACTTCTGTCTCGAAATCGGCCAATAGACTGCCTTGGTTCACCATGGGGCTGTTGCGCCAATGACGAAGAAGAAGAAAACATACATATTTTTTTAAGTTTCAATTATTAATTCCTGCACTTCTTATTCAGCGAGTCTGAGCCAAGCCAGGTTTCTACATACGAGTGCTCCATCACAACAGAAGTTGCTCCCCCCTTTCCCTCCTTCCATGAGACCATATAGGTTCATGGACTTGGTCTAGATTTGCTGTCTACCAGGTGGTATGCTTTCTTCAGCGACTCGGAGCCAAGTCAGGCTTCTACTTACTGGTGCTCCATCACAACAGAAGCTGCCCCCCTTTTCCTCCTTCCATGAGACCATATAGGTTCATGGACTTGGTCTAGATTTGCTGTCTACCAGGTGGGATTCTTTCTTCAGCGACTCGGAGCCAAGTCAGGCTTCTACTTACGGGTGCTCCATCACAACAGAAGCTTCTCCCCCTTTTCCCTTCTTCCATGATACCACATAGGTTCTTGGACTTGGTCTAGACGTTGTTGTCTACCAAATGGGATAAGAAACAACAAACTCTTGATTTCTAAATGTTTATAATTAAAGCAATTTTTAATAATATATTTAGATAAAGTTTATTAAAATAATGAAAAGCTGCGAATTTTAGTATTCATTCTGTTCCACCTGATCTTATTTATTACACAAGTTTAAACAAAGGACTAAATGAAAAAATACCAAGCGAATTTATTTTTTCAACATTTATAAACAATATTACAGTTTATTATTTACATGTTATCACATAATTAATAACATATTTTAAATACGTTATTATAGCACACTGCAGCTGATAAATAATACTGTTGAGAATATCATAAACAGCAAGCGATTCTCATTTCCACGAAACGTTTTGAACCATGAAATTATAGATATATAGATAATATAGAACACCAAGCAATTTCATCATTGGGTATATTTTTCTAAACATCTACTTAACGTCGAGTATTTTAAATATTTATCATAGCACACTGGAATTAATAAATAAAACAGTCGAGAATCCCTATAACAACAAGCGATTCTCATTTTCTTTAAATGTTTTGTAAATCATGAAACGATAAGTCGAAGCAATGTCAAGATTGCTCAGACTTATGTAATACTGTGGATTAACAGTGCAATGGGTATGTTTTCGCCTTAATTCTGCGATGGCTAGTTGGTTTATACTCAACGCGATAATAATTGCAATAATTCGGATCTTAAAGAAATGTTGAGGACATGAAGCATTTTTTGCATTTTTTTAAATGCTCATCAAAATGAACTGTTCCCAGTTAATAAGTTAGTGTTAATGTATTTCGGTCTTAAGTTGGCAACATAACTGTCTTCTTGAATCTCTTACGTAGCTGGTGAAGTAGCGGACGAAGGAAACTTTTTAAATGTTAGGCCAAGGTTATAAAACCAGTAAACGGTTTGTTATTTCTTGAATTCAAAAATTATTTGATTTAAAATTACAAACGCACAATATTATTGCAATTTAGGCAATTTAAAGAAATAATAGAGGGCCTACTGAGCACTGTAAGTCCAAATAAATGAAAAAAGACTGCTTTGTGTAATGGTACATAGTACAATATTTGAAATCAACTGTGACAGGTTGTTTTTTTCTTTGAATTAAAGATTTTTCTTTCATTAAAAAATAATTAAAATAAACAATTCTTATAATAATTAAAACAACAAATATCATCCAAAAAGATATTATCATCAGCAGATGTGTATTAAAGAGTAATTAAAACTCACAATACACATCCAATTGTTTTAGGGGCCTTGTTCTGGTATGTTAATTGTATTGATTAGAACATATGGAAACATACCGTTTTAAATTTAAACAAAGCTTCAATTTCAAATATCATATTTATTCATTTAAATAAAATATTCTTAATTTCCTATTTTTAAAGTTCTTACTTTGAAATTTTCTACATTATTTTATAAATACTATTAATATTTCTAAAATATTATTCTGATTCTGAAACTTTCTTTGACGTTTTTTTTCAAAACTAATTAGGTTAAATTTTCAGGATAAAAATTAAAAATACATAAAAATCTTAAAACGATATGTAAAACAAAAATAAAATAAAATAATTCCCTTTTTTAAGATTTCTTTATTACTCTTGATATCACGCATAAAAAAATTAACTTGCTTCTAATTTAAGCAGAAAAATAATTTAAAGGAAATAAAAACCTTTTTTTCTTTATAATTTATTTTAACATTAATTGATTGCAAAAGAATTAATGAACCTGAAGTGATGAACATGATATGTCTTAGATAGCGATATAAACAATGAAATTAAATGTTTATATGTAAAAAATTAAAAAAAAATGACACCTTTTTATTATAAAATGATAAGTTTCAAAATCAGTTTAATACTAAAACTATATGTTAGTATATGACATATAATTAAACAAAATCATGGATCATTTTTGAAGACATAGCGATCAATATTATAAACTACAATCTTTTCTTTGTTAAAAAAATCTACTAGATAATTATTCAAACATTTTTCTGCATGGTGTTCCATTATTTTAAAATATCTTGTAGATACATAAAATCAATATTTTAAAACTTTTATAACATCGATGAAAACATTTTGTATTTATGAAACATTTTGAGCAATACAATAACTTGTTAAAATCATAATGCCAATTTTATTTTAATGTTTCAGGTAATAAACAATAGATATTGACATATTTTTTAGATAAATTTAAATATACACAATACTTTGATTTTCAAAAGATTATTAATTCAAAATTTTGAAATTAAATTTAGTATGTCTTTTAAAATTATAGCTTTTAAATATCATATTTATCTTTAAATAATTTTTAATAGTAAGAAAGCCGAAAGAAGTAGTTGGTTTCAATTTTTTAGAATTTGGAAAACTGCAACTTTATTTGACTTTTTGCAAAAGCACCTATATTAGTACGTTCAATTCCACCTCATCTATACATTCCTCAGAAGTTATCTTATTTAATCACTTTGTCATAATCTCTTAACAGTTGGAATAATTTAACTTGTCATGTATAAATAATTTTAATTTAAAAATAGTGTTTATCATAGCATCGTAGTTAAAAATTCATGCGTCAAATATAATTTTTGCCGGTAAAATCCACCGTTTTAATTTCAAAGTTCTGTATTACGTGGGTTGTTCTGAAAGGTTATTCAAATTTAAAATAATTTTTTAGAATAATTAAATAAATTGCATTCCTCATTTAATAAAAATTTAATGTATTTAAGATTGCATCATTATATGTATACAACATTAATTTTTCTTGTAAAACATTTTTCTCTAAAAGAACTTTATATAGACAATTATAAAAAAAGGACTTTTTACGAACTATAATTTTTTAATTAATTAAAAATTAAAAAAATGATAACGAAAATTAAAAACTTTTTTCATAAATTGTGAAACAGAACTTTAAAATATGGTCTAACATTAGAAACAATTTTTTAATATAAATTTGAGAAAGTTTTAGAAGGAATTTAATTTAGTTCGTATTTATAAAAGTATAAATTACAAGAAGATGAAAAATAAAATGGTTTGATGGTTGAATCATAATAATAGAAATGAATAAGTAAATAATATTAAAACTAATTGATGTAACTTGTTTCAAAATTTTGCTCACTGCAGACAAGCTCATGTGAGTTGTAATCAAACTATTGTCTTGTCTATTATTTAAAATGCTATTTGGTTTCCCTTTTTACATATCCTTTATATTTTAATTTTCCTAACCAGTAGTCCATTTTCAAGTGTGTATCGGTAGAAAATTTATGAGGACATTTAGAGTAATGAAAAAACTAAAAAAATAAAGCAGATTTTAAACCATATACAGAGTGTGTATACAATGTCTAGCAAAAATGCAAAAGCAGGACCAAAATAAGCAGATTTTGTAATGGAATGTGTATGCGGAAATGGAACGTTTAAGTGCTAGCACGTAAGGAAGATATAACAACAGGCAAGTGAGAACGACGAAGTCAAAAGAAACAAACATCTTGTTAAATTTTATACAACAGGTGCTCAAAATAACGACCACCAACAATAATATAATTCGCAGATTGAAGTATATTAGTAAAAATGTCAGATACATCACACTCATTAGAGAGTTTTTGCATACCGTACGTTAGTTACCGTAGGACGTCCGTTAGCTTTTTCTCCCTAGCGCGCATGTTCAGTTTCCTATGAGCATGCGCGCTAGGGAGAAAAAGCTAACGGACGTCCTACGGTAACTAACTTACGGTATGCAAAAACTCTCAATTTTTAAGCCACACGTATGGCATAATCCTACAAGATATAGAACTGAAACTTCTTTTAGTACCAATGGGAGCAGGAACGTCAGAAATTACTTCGACATTACTTATGGTCCACGTTGGATAGGACGGGGTGGACCTGTTCTTTGACCACCACTATCACATTTGGCATTCATGGATTTCTTCTGTGGATGCATTAAAAGTGTAATCTACGAAAGTCTCGTTAAGTTCCATGAATATCTATCGACCAGACTGTCAGTTGCTGCTGGAAATGTAGCGCGACATGTTTAACATTTTTGATAATGTACTCCAATTAATTGCCCACCGCTGTGAATTTTGGGATACTGTTGGTGTCTCGTTCTTTCAAGCACCGATTCTTTAAAATGTTTCTATTGATTTTCTTTCTCACTTGCCTATTCATTATATCTTCCGTTTATGCTAACACTTAAGCATTCTATTTCCGCACATAAATTCCATAATAAAATCTGCTTATTTCGGTCCTAACTGTCTGTCTTTTCATTTTTGCCATGTATTTTGAGACACCCTTTATATGTTTTGCATTAAATGGATAAAACATTTAAAAATATAAACTTAGAATTAAATTATAGAGTAAAACTACATAATTTTAATTGATTTACATTTAAGGTGATAAACGTGTAAATTGTGACGTTTTAATCAATCGGCTGATTTTCCCCCCCTCTTTCATAAATAATGATGACATGTAATACTCGTAATTTTAGTATTTAAACACAGGATGAAAAGATGGAAACCATCTTGTGCTTTCATCATAAATTTTCCTTAAGACACACATCTTATATCCTTGAAAAATTGGACTACATTGATAGTGTACAGTTATAAAATGTTTATAAACTTCATAATGTAGAAAAGTTAAGGAAAATAATAAGTGATAAAAGTTGTTTGTTTTTGATAAAACGATAAAAATTTTTCCCCTTTTTTTTTTTTTTTTTTTTTTTGGCGCATAAAGACACTATCGTTCTACCCAGCTAGTTTCCATTAATTGAGCGGTTTCTTATTCACCTAAGAGACATGAGACTTTGGCGTTGCATTTTGATGCCTCGTAGTACAAAATAAACTTTTCAGAAAAGTGAATTTTCGAACATCAAATTTAGCACGCTTTTGTAGATAGGAGTTCTTGAATAATCAAGTATGATAATAATAAAAAAAAAAGAACACTGGATCCTATCTAATATAATTAACATCTACGGACAATAAAAGAAAAAACCACGAAAAGGACATCTATAGATATCCTTTGACACACAGAGCTCACGTTTTGGTCCCTCTGTTGAGACTCTACAGGGGATTAAACATAGGTACGTAAGCCCTGGTAGTCATCCTCCTCCAGAGAAGTATCCTCAGGAATAGAGGGGGTGGATGGTGGTGCAGAGAGGTTGTTCAACTCAATGGTTTCAATAGTAGCCCCATGGAGGTTGCACTCACTTGCTCTTGAATAATAAGGTTGGGCTCGGGTAAACGAGTTAGGGCTGTGCTCCAATTCGTGTAGCTGATGACCCAAAGTCTTCCTTTCCCTGCGGAGATGCTTGTTCTTGCAGTAGAGGAAAGCGCAGAAGAAGCTTACCACAAAAATCAGCACACTGCATACAACGCCAGCAATTATAGGAATCCAACCTGGGAAAAGATAAAAATATTCATTAAGTAAAAAAATAGCAACTCAGGAAAAGCATTATTGTTAAATCGCCAATGTATCCGCTTCAGTCGGAGTCAGATTAATACTCAACATGGAAGACTCATTGTCATTGCTCATATCGAGGTTGGATATCATAATAAATTAGAAACCAGTAACACCAACGGCGGCATTTGTGGACTAGCATGCAGTTTTAGATCTCAACGGGAAAACTTTGTACTGATTTATCGTGTCCATCCTTAGCAGAGACAGGAGAACTTTCGGTCCGGCATCATATCGCGGAATTCACTTCGAGATACTTCAGCACAGAAAACCAATGTGTTATCTACCTGGCCGATCTTAAAATTTTAAAGTGAATAAATGAAAAATGGTTAAAAATAGAAATTTACTTTTTGTATACTTTTATTAAAGAGCCAAGTGCAGTTTGAACCATTCTGAATTTCCAAACAATTTACAAATTTTTCTGATGCATTGCGATGTCCAGCATCTGTAAAGATACTGTAGTGGATTACGGTTCTACTTTAAGTTAATGAAGAATACCGTATTTGTCGTGTTACTGTACTATAAGTTAACGCAGTTACATTTCTTTTTCATTATACTTTATATTTCTTTGTCTCATTGTTAATTAACTGCATACATGGTTCAAAGTTTAAACTCGCTTCTCAATAAAGATGCGTCAAATAGTGTTTTTTTCCTATCGCTAACCAATTTTTAATTATTCTCCTTCATAACTGATCGTCGTTCCCCTTCATAATTGATCGTTCGGTTGTTTTTTGGACACTCTTTACATGTCAGAGCATTGATTTCTATAATGGATGCAGTTGCACAATTCTATGTTTTTTATAGAAAGATAGCATATCAATTACAGAAACAGTGCTCATTCCATTCGAAGTCATTATCATAAATGTGGTTAATTCATTTTAAAAGACATTGGTTTGTCGCTTTACGGTCATTTTGTGCACACTTTAAGCTAATTAGACCGGGACCTACAGTTTAACGTGAATTCCGAACTACTAACAAATATTCATGCCATTGCCAGAATTTGAACCTGAAGCCTGTGGTACCAAAGGCCAGAGCGCCAGCCAATCAAGCCACAAAACGACATTGGAGATCTAGTGTTTTATCATCCCATTGAAATTGAAGAAAATAATTGTACTAATTGTAATAATAATATTTTCAGAAGCTACAATGGATTTACTTTATGGTTAACGTTAAATTTTAGTTATAGTTTTTATTAATTAATAAAAAAAATAGTTTTAATTAAAGTAAAATTTAATAGTGTCGTAGATAATTTATGAACGCAGAAAGCTTCGGCGAAAAATAACAATAAATTTCGTTGACAATTATAAATTCATAATCAGTTTGATCCAGCTAAATTATGTTAATAAAAGAATACAAATTTTATAGTATATTAATTTACTTTTTAAGTTTCTTTTAAAATACGATACACCTTAATTATTATTCATTCTTATTTTTTTTCCCCTTGGAACAGCAGTTTCAAGAAAAACGAAATAGGCGGTATGTTAATTTCTTTCACTTTCAAATGTATACCGTTTCATTCAGAAACTTTCAAAAACATATGAAAATCATTAAATAAACATGTTCACTGTATATTTTCTCAGTAAAATTAATGTTAACATATTCAAACAGCTGCACAAAAATTCATTTATCAGATTTTCGTGACGCCATCTAGTGAGTTACATATAAAACAGAAGAAAAAACTCTTGTATAATGTAAAGTTATAAATTTTTATATGAGCATACCATTTAAGTGCAATCATAAAAACTATATTATATCATTTACTATATAAATTTTGACGCTACTTCATATATGCGCAAGTCAAATAGAAGCTTTATATTAAAAAATGTTTTGAAAAAATTACAAAATTTAGAATTAAACTTAACTAATAGCTCATTGTAATGAGGTAGAATTTTTACCTTAAAGTAATCGTTAAAAAATTAAAAGTATTCCCTTTCTTTAAAAATTAGTTAAAGAATTAAACTGATATTAATTAAAATAAAGGAGTTTAAAACGTTTTTTTAATTTTCATAAAGATTTCTGTAAACAAATTCTCTTAATTACTCTTTTAATTTTAAATAATAAAATCTTTATTATGAAAACAATAACCTTTTAAATATGTAATTTTAAGTGTAATCACAAAAAAATTTTATACATTAAGTCAAATCTCTAACGTTCATTTTTTGTTCAATCAGAATTTAATTTTTAAATTAATATATACTTTTTTAAATTAAAATTGGATTTAACTTCTAATATTCATATTTAATACCAATTTTTCAGTTTAAAATAAATTTAAAAAAAAAGCGACTGTCATTTCATAAAAATATGCTTTTTTTTTAAATCAGGGATTTTGTGCTTAAAAATATTAAGTTTTCTTTCAAATTAATTAAATATAATTATTAATAATGGGAATTGAATATATAGAATACGAGCAGTACCCTCCCACATTTATATATATATATATATATATATATATATATAATTTTTGTGCATCAATATTTTTATATATTATTTCACAATCTCATGCTTATATCAGATATACTATATTATAATCATGTAACATAGATACATATTTTAGTTAAAAATTATTAATCTATTTATTGGCTCATGCCTCTTTAATTTAAAACTTCCATCACACACACACACACACACACACACACACACACACACACACACACACACACACACACGCGTGTGATGGAAGTTTTAAAATAAAAAGACATGAATTAATATCGATTAATTATTTTTAATAATTTATATATATATGTATATAATATTAATTTACTGAATGAATAAGAATATTAATTTAATAATGAATATTAATATGAATATTAATTTATTCATTTAATGTTTCGCAATAAATTTCATTATTCGTCTTTCTTTCATATGTACATTTGTATCTAATCTTGCTCTACATAATGGTACATATAATTGTCCATGTGAAAAACAGGGTGCTTGAAAATCTATTCCACTAATGTTCATTGTAAGAGACCAACATGATATTGAGTGTGTTTAAATTTGAATGGGGAATTATTTGGAATAAGAGGTATGGGGGAATAAATACATTCTCTCCCTTTCCTGATCAGGTAAATATAATAATTTTTATAACATTTTTCTGTAACATAGTTTTCGTAATCTTACACCATTAAATTTCTCATAAAATACATAGGAATACCTATTTTTAATTTAATTACATGTGAGGAAAGTTAGATTTTAGTATTGATTCGATAAGATCTTTATAATATTCCAACAACTGTAAAATAACCCATATTCCCGGTTTTGTTTTCATTTACAAAATCTAAGTTATAAAATTCAAATAATTTTTTTTAGTTTTTAAATAATATAGTGGTTTAAAAATCGAAATATTTCCAATTGTTTGGTACATAATTTCAGGAGCCCATATATATTTATGAAATATTTTATTCATATGCTTTATATATAATTACAAATCTAAATGTTCCTGGCGTTTATTCAATATATAGCAACTATCTCAATGAACCGCTAATTACCGTTGATGATTAATAATTTTTAAAGAACTGCTGGCCATTCAAAAGGCACTTGAAGCCTATCTGAGTCTACCTCCATCACTACAAATGAATGGAATTACTATCTTCACTGAATTAAGGTCTGCATTGCAGGCTCTTAATAAAGGTTTCTCAATATGATCTTGAACATTATATCTCTTTCAGACAAAATCCACTGCTCGCGCAGAATGTGTATCCTACAATGGTTCCCTGCTCCTGTCGATTTGGAATTTAATGAAATTGAAGATTATTTGGTGAAGAATACCAGAAGTCTGGATCAGACTGCCATTCCTATTTCCCTTGCAGATGCAAATACTTTGGAAAAATCTAAACTTATGATTCTTTCTAAGAACAAAATTTTTTTTCTTTCTAATGCTGCTGGCAAACACTTAGACAGCATGGTCTTGGATGCCTTAAGGCAAGCGCTGCACAGACGTCCTCACTTTGCATTACCCAGGGGGCGCGTGTAACTTGAAGATAAGCCACGGACGCGGAGTAACAATGCCCTCGCAACGCTCTACGATCCTATTGGACCGGGACCTACAGTTTAAAGTGGATTCCGAACCACTATACACATCCATGGCACCGCCGGGACTCGAACCCGAAACCTGTGGTACCGAGAGCCAGAGCGCTAGCCACTCGACCATTCAGGCCTCTAAGAACAAAATTAAATACCAAATTACAGAACTAAAAGTCGACAAAAAAACAGCTACTACTCTCACAAGATTATGAATGAAGCATCCCAAAAATATGAAAATTTCTGCTGATGGCGTTAAAAAACACCAAAAATGTGGCAACCGCCCTGATGTCGAGCTTACTCCCCATCATGTCTTTAATTGTCCAGCTGTTGCAGCAGCCATGTTTTGTCTGGACTATCCCTCAGGAGAGGATATATATTCCGAGCTGGCAATCAACATAGCCAATATTATTCGGAAACACCACAATATTTGATTCCCTTGTACTCTTTGGGGGATATGACAACAACAACAACAACAACATAAAAACATTTGAGATTTGATTAGCCCTGAAACAAGAACGTATTTTATCGAAATATGTAAGTAAATAAATTAAAAAATAATAGAAGACAGTCATCTTAATAAATCATATAGCTTTACAATGTTTGTCTGACATAGTAAAAAATTAATTAATTAATTTAACAGATTTTTAAATGTTTATTTTTATTATTCTCTTCGTCCTTATTATTATTATAACCGTATTGAATAAAATGCTTTCATAAAAAACCAAAACTTTTTAATTGAATCAACTGACAGAAGCAGTTAATAAATATGACAAATGAAAAACAATTAACATTTGATAATTGAACTTGAACCATAATTTTAACTATGTTTTCACAAAAACATATATAAATATTATAATATATGATTATAATATATAAATATTATATAAATAATATATAAATATTATATATTATAATATTATTATATATTATATATAATATTATATATTATATATAAATATTATATATATAAATTATATATAAATATTATAATATAATTATTAATATACAATAAACATATATAAATATTTTTATATATGTTTATTGTCAAAGTTAACTGATATAAAAAAGTAGCCTATACTTTAAGAGTATAGGTCTGTATCTTGAACATGCAGGAAAAATTTAAACTTACTCTGATTCATCCTTGATGTGTTATAAAAGAAAAAAACAGACATAGAACCCATAGATTCATACAGTTGTGTAGGTAAAGATAACACTTCTTATCCGCGTAGAATACATTGATTAATTCCTTTTTGGTTCAAAAGGAAAGTTACTGCTATCTTTCTTTTCATGTCATATTAAAGAAACCTCCGACTAGGTTGTCAAATAGTCAATGCTACACATTTATACCCGTTGCCATAGTTTCCATTTTACTTTATACGACACATTATCACTGTTTCTAGGGCTGTATAACACTCTAATAGTTCAGAAGGTGAGGTTAGTATACAAAAATTGTATACATCTAAATCTTCAAGTTTTTAATCACTGATTACAACCTGCGTCAATAGCAGGAATAAAATTTTTGACTAATTTTTAAAGACTAAAACAAAAAGGTTTTTTTACATTCTAATTTCGCAATCACCCAATTCGGGGATCAATTAAAACACACGTAGCAATAGGCAAGTGTACCAGCGTTCGATTGGTACCGTAGCATTTTTCCCACGAGAAGAGTTGTAGCATTTCTTACCCAGGAGACAGGAATGTATATTCTTTAACAAATACAAAATAGCAAATTATCCCTTATATTTGACAGCAGATAAGCAGTGTTGGGGATATTTATATTACAAGCAATTACTGTTTTGTATTAATGAAAAGAATGTACTCAAATCTGATAGCAGATAATCAATGTCATGGATAATGAGACCTCATGAAATTAGCGATTGTATGTTCGACCTTCACAGGTCGAAGCAAATACAGATGGAATATGGACTACACCATGAGTTGTTGCATCGTGATTGGGGATATACCATCGGCTGAAGAAGTGTCGATTCCAATAAGAAGTGAGGGAAGCTGACGTATTTTCTTAAAAGGAGGTTTTTGGAGAAGAGTATTCAGTGACGAGTCGACAAGAAGAGCTGTTTTTCTTTTTTCCTGTGAAGTGATTAAACAGGCCGAAAATTCCGTCTATTTACAAAATGAGCCCCTTGTGGTTTCGTGTATCACGCTATGCGATAATTAATGTCGGCCACAGACCGAATGCATTAGATTCGTCGTGGACTCGAGAAATCTGAAAATTTCCGTTTTTGGAATGAACTACACTTGTGAATCAAATTTATATCTTTAATTTATTTTTTTTTTATAAAGATCAATTTGTATTAACCCAGAGTTCTGCATATATATATATATAATTCTTGTAAATAAGAATTCCCCATTCATAAGTGTTCCCATGAATCTAAAATTGACCCTCTTCTTCAAGCTGTTATAGGTTCAGCATAGGTCGAGACGTTACAGTACTTATGGTATGCGTTGCAGTCATCACTATTGCGTTTAATAATTTTTCAATAATAATAATAATAGTAATAGTCTCAATAGTAATTGTAACTTTTATGAGCTTAGATTTCTTGATAACCTTCGATGTCTCTTTAATGCACACATTTGCAAGCAGTTACCTCTTATAATACTCTTGGCGTTAATCCAACCTTTCATACCTGTCGGGACTAGAATCGTGTTATGTTAAGTGGATTTCGAAGCCTTAGATAATTTGAAGAAGGAAATTGACCTTTGCCCAAGTTTTAAAAGTGTCTTCAAAATCGCACTGAACAGAATTATTTCAAACATACAATGCGAATAACTTTTTACATTAATTATTATGTATATTATTTTTATTATTGTATTGCTAGTGTCTTATTAATAAAGTTACTGTTATACAAATAAATGTTATTAAAAATTACCATTAATTACTGAACAGTAATTTCTGTTTTATAATTGATACTGCAATATTTGTGCTTTATAAAATATAGCAATTGTGCTTGTCGTGTTACTGCTTTAATATTCCGTCTTTTCCTCACTATCATATTGGCACGACATCTATATTTTAAAACTTAAAGAAATGTTATGATCATTTTTTATTATCTGAATTCGAATAATATAAATCGTGACAAACATATAGCTTCGCCAGTCTTAAAGTGAAAGTCGTTAAAATATTTAACTTCCGCATGTTTTGAATAAATTTAGTAATAATCAATCAACTCTTTTTCTGTTGCCGGATAATCAACGCATATGCATTTATACACTTCTGTTTAGGGATTAACTACATGGTGTCAATTTCGAAGGTAATAGCTTGACATGTCATGGAAAACATGTTCTAAAATTTTAATAATGTTTAAATTGACAAGTCTACCATTTCTCTTAGAAATGCCACAATCTGGCCCTTTAAATTTATTTCAGTTAAATTTCTTTAAACTCCAACTTTAATAAATTGAGTATTTTATTAGGAAGCTTAAACATAACTAATTGAAGTACTGTACAAGACACTTTTAAAAAATTAATTTTTCAAGAAATAAAAAGAAATTTAGAATTTAAAGTAAACATTATGGAACAAAACACACACCTTCAATAATTAAAGTTCTCACTGTTAACAGTAACTCATCGTTTAAACGTATTTTAAAAGAAATAATCTTCTTTTTTTTCTATTCTAAAACGAAAGATGTCAGTACTTGACAACATAAACATAATTGTAGTTGTAAGGTTTTAGAAGGTATATTTAGTGTTTGAATGGCAGATTGTCAAAGCATTATAAAATTTCATGTTTTTAATTACTTCTGCTTTATAAGCTGATTATAAGATTATAAAAAGAGCATAGTTGATGTCCTAAACACTAAAAGCACAAATAGCTGATAGAATGGAATAGAAAAATTAAATCGGCATTTTGTTGTACTAGAATGTCCTACATATGGTAGGGACATTTTATTTTACCGTTGCAGAAAGCGTTTTTCTGTCTTATAAAAAATATTTGAAAAAGAGACTATTTCAACGTTACTTTTACCACTGGTCAGGGCATTTTCATCAAACAATCTAAAAATAGAAGCCAGTTGCTTTCATTTCATTAAGTCAAACTAAAAGAAACTTTTAAGGTCCTTGTTTAGTAGTAAATGTAATAGAGTTTTACCTCCTTTCTACAGTTGAAATTAATTGCTCTATAATGGAATCTTTAGATTTGAGATACTTCCATATTTAGACGAATACAAATAACACATAACAAAATAACAAACATAACAAACACATATACACATAACAAAATGCCGACCTTATATACTGCACTAAAGTTATTTGTAATTGAAAAGGGTTAATCGAATAGTCCATCGATCACCATTAGCATTTATCGAAGTTTTACTATGAGCCTCCTTTACTAAAGCATTTGATTAAATTAAAGTCACAGAAGCTGTTGGACGAGTACTGTGTAATAAGCTTTTGGTCTTTAAATTTAATTTTCTCATTTTCAAATTTTTATGCTTACCCTTAAGATAAAGAAAAGTTATGCTTATAAAGTTTTTGTATAATATAATTTCTGTTATAAATCTTTATTTTGTGAACCTTACTTATCTTAATTAGATCAATATATTTATAAATGGGTAACACGATAAGTACTCGATTTTTTTTTAATAATTTTTTTTAAATATTTATGGATTTTTACTTTTAAATATTCTAAAATATAAGATAGCGTCTTTTTTCACAGATTGTTTGTAGAATAATCGCAATAATTATTTTTAATCTGATATCAATATATAAAAATATATTAAATTAACATATAATTAACATAAATTAACATATAATTTTAATAGTTAGTATATAATATTATATATTACATATTAACTATTAAAATTATATGTTAACTTTTTATTTTTGTGTACATATTTTTTTTTCTTCAAAAAATATATTTGTTGAATTTCAAAATTGAATCTATTTTTTTAAATTAATAGTTTATCAAAAATTAGCAAAAGTTTCAATTTGAAATATGCAACTTATTGATTTATGATGAATAAGTAGTTTTACATTGAACCATGTTTCGTTCAAAAGATACTTGCCCTCATAAAAATTTAAATTTGATCATGAATGTTTCTTAGGCTAGTGATAATATGATTTACATATATTACGTAGCTCTTGTATTTTGTATACTTTAAAATCAGTGCTCAAAATTCTTTTCAGCTGTTATTGGTGATTATCCTTTAAATTCACGCCAATTAAAATCATAACTTTAAACTTTCATATATTTTTATTGATTTTGAAGCTCCACCACTTTTTTCTTAAAACTCTAGGTTTGCTAATTAAGTTCCAACATAAAGGCAATTGAATAGAATTCTCTTTTTCAAAATATTTTATGGATATAATTTTACCAAACTTTTCACATTCTGTTTTAAATTAATTAAATGCTTTGCTTCTTACTTTAAATACTAACGATTTCGTTTGAAAATAGAAGATCATTAAAATTTCTCAGATTTGACACTAATGAGATTACACTCTGGCGTATTATAAAGAATATTTGCTAGTTTCAACATACTTTGTATCTTCGTCAAAAATCAAAGTATCTTTCAACCTGTGATTGCTTAATACTCATTATTAAATAATGAGATTTTGTTATGTTTCTAAGAACTCAGTGACTCGTTTTTGTCGTTAATAAGTGTTGTCTTTAAGAATAATAATTGCACATACAAAAAAGATTAACAGTTTGTGATCGTAACTGTAACATTATTATATTTTCTTCAATTCATGATGTAAATGCAGTTATTTTGTGAGGAAAAAAACATTTTTTGCGGGGTCTTTTTTTTGGCAGGACTTTTTTTTAGCTTTCTAATTAATTTCTTTAAATTCTCAAAATATTTGAAGACCTGCAAAAATCTTGCTGCTTCTTGGATTTAATTCCAATACAAAATTAACAAGATACTTTTATGTTACGGATTTTCTGATTGAAAATTAAAAAAAAAAAAAAAAAAAAAAAAAAAAAGAAGCTAAAAATTATGTTATCACCTTTAATACATCTCAATTGATATGTTATAAATATGAAAAATATCAATCTTTAATACATCTCAATAGATATATTATAAAATTAAATATCAATTTACAAAAAAAAAAAAAAAAAAAAAAGATTTTAACTTAATTATTCTTTTCTCGTCTTGGGGATTACACGCTCGAGTCTTTTTTTTCTCTTTCTAATGCAGCTTGCAAACACTTAGACAGCTTGGTCTTGAATGCCTTAAGGCAGCGCTGCACAGACATTACTCACTTTGCATTACCCAGAGGGCGCGTGTAACTTGAAGATAAGCCACGGACGCGGAGTAACAATGCCCCCGCAACGCTCTACGATCCTATTAGACTGGGACCTACGTGGGACCTAGTGGATTCCGAACC
Organism: Caerostris darwini; assembly: GCA_021605075.1. NCBI lineage: Eukaryota > Metazoa > Arthropoda > Arachnida > Araneae > Araneidae > Caerostris > Caerostris darwini. The sequence goes on from BPLQ01014999.1 coordinate 575,785, forward strand.
ACTACAAACATCCATGGCACCGCCGGGATCCGAACCCGAAACCTGTGGTACCGAGCGCTAGCCACTCGGCCATTCAGGCCCCGCTCGAGTCTTATTTCTTATAAAAATTGACGATAAATAGTTTGATATCGCCTCTGCTATGCTTGAAAGTATAGAATAATGAAAAAGTTTGTTTAGAAGGCAAGTCATATCTAAAGGAAGTTACTGGCTTCGTTCATGGGAGTAACTTAGACGATAAACATTTACAGAGTTTAGTATTTGTTGCCAATGTCTACTAATTAAAATTGCCCAAAACTTTCGGGTATTTTTATGAATGAATTATACTCTGAGAGAGCCTAGTTTCATCCGAAAAATAGACGAAATTGTGTTCTATTTTAAGATATGCGCTTCTTTTTCCATTTATAAAATATCATGGTGTCTTGTTTTAAAGTTTGATATTATTTCAAGTCCACTAAATGTAAAAAATATTACGATACTGCTAATACTATCATAATATGGGGATACCATAATACTATCGCACTACTATTAATAACAATAAAAATATTTTGCAATATATTTTAAATTTCTCTATTCCCAAATAATTTGTTCGTTGTTATATCATCATAAAATAAACATATTGCTAAACAATGTTAGGTGGCCTGATGTCCAATTGGCTAGCTCTCTGGCCTTTGGTAATACAGGCTTCAGGTTCAAATACTGGTAAAGGCATGGATATTTCTTAGTGGTTCGGAATTAACCTTAAACTGTAGGTCTAGGTCTAATTAGCTTAAACTGTCCAAAAAATTACCGTAGAGCGACAAACCAAATCAACAACGTTGGACAATTATAATTTTTATTTTTTTTATATTACCCCTTCTTCTTCATAGACGACCTTGACCACCATGAGATTATTGCGTCAATCTACTGGCAGATTTCGAAACAGCAGATGTTTCTTTTTTCGGGGCAGGGTTGTCAACCTTACGCCCAAAGCTCTACAGTCATATTAGACAGGGACTTACGGACTATTGACTGTATTAAGGACTATTGAAGTGGATTCCAAACCACTACAAAATTCCATGGCACCGTCGGGATTCAAACCCGAAACTTGTGGCACCGAGTGCCAGAGAATTTATCTTACTAAAAATACTATTATTGCATGTAGGAAAAGTGCAAATGAATAACTCTTCTTTGCGCCCTATACAAGCGTTTTGTTTCTGAATCTGTTATTTTTGAATATAGGGCATTTTGGCGTGAAGTTATTTCCCTTTAGAATGATAAGTATGTAGCAGATTCAACGTTTCCAGGGTGAACTACAGGTGGCTTGCTACATTATACCTACAATGTTTCACTGCATATGGGATTTTATAATTCCACATATCTCCCTCGAGATCAACGGAAGGATTTTCTAGTGTATAGATTTAACATGACCTTACCCGACATAACGCGAAAATCGATCGCGCTATCCTGAAGAAAACGTGTTGAATGAAATATAATCGATAAGAAAATTAACGATTGGATGTCTTTTTTGACATTTTTTTTTCCTTGCGTTTACTTATTTGTGTATTTTCATTTTAACCAACCTTACTAACCTTTAAATTAAGGATAACCTTAAACTTGCTCAATCAACCTTAAAACTAAGAATAAATTTAAAATCAATATATCTCAAATGCAGACATGAATTTCAATTGGTTTTATCTGCTGAAGACATTAAATTATCTTGATATAATGTAGGGTGAATTTATAATTCATATATAGTATCTCAAGCTGTGACAGATGAGATATTAATAGTGTGCATTGCTTCATATGTCGGGTAATTATAATAGATATATACATATAACAGAGCAGCTAGGGAGATCAGGATGGAAACAGTATACATTGAGGTGCATGCAAGACAAGCTTCATATAAATTATGCCAATATATCTTCAGAGATAACTAGTATTCCAGTTACAAATGGAATTTAACTGCAGAAATTTACTTTTGAAGGTCTAATGCTAAGGAATAAGTAATATATTTCAGGTACAAGCATTAGCTTTTTTATTTAATACTTCGAAACTTAATGAAAACTTCACAAAATCAACATAATCCGTTAAGAATTAATAATTCTTTTCATCCTGGTTACTAAATTGCGTAGTATGCATTTTTACTATTAAAGAGAAGCTCATTTAATATTAAAACTTACTATTAATGAGCTCATTTTATTCATTTCACTCCCTAATTTCTACGATTTTCTTATCAAAAGCTTTATTAAATAGTGATATAATTATATTATATTGATATATATATATATATTGATATATATATTGATATATATATATATTATATTGATATATATATTGATATATATATATATTATATTGATATAATTAATGTACACGAACACCTTTATCACGCGATTTTCGACCAAAACATCGATTTTACAATTTTTACATTTTTGAAAAGCTTGCATTTTAAGCTCTCTAAATATCTTCCCAGTTTGTTTCTATCTTTTTTAGAACTAAAGTTCGGTTATTTAAAAAGTTCTGTAAGTCTGTTAATTTTTATTTGTTAAATTCATAATAACTAAGAATTGGTTGTAAATTTAAAAAAGAAACTTTGTGTCGACAAAATTTAAGCATATAAAAATGCATAAGTAATTAAGATATAAATTTGAAAAATGTATATTACCGACATAGTGATATTCCCAACATAGGAATACTTACAAACAAACAAAAAAAAAACTTATTCATTTGGCTTTGAATTATCACGTTTTACAACAATATCACATTTTTGCAATCCTCATTCATGTCTTAAAGAATAAATTGTATAAAAAAATAGGTAAAGTTGATATTTTTATGTGAAATTCAAAGGTTTTAAGTATATTTAATCAAAACACTTGTAAAAAGGTTAAATATTTAAAATCCAGGACATTTCGTATTAAAAAGCTTTTGCTAATAGGAGGACTTGTAGAAAAAAATGTCGAAAAAGTTTTAACTTCTTCTCGAAAACAGAGCCCAGAAAATTTTCAGAGCATTAAGAAAAAATAAAACTATTTTTTTAATAAAAAAGACTATGAACTTGATAATTCATTAGCATTTTAATTAATTTCTATTCAAAAGTTTTTTTTACCTTTTTCGTAGGAAGAATTTTTATGCTTTTTGTTTTAATGTGAAACACCATAACACAAGTAATTACGATACAAATGCTACAAAACTTCATATAAATATTTTTCATAAATGTGTACAAGCATTAGACTCTGGAAATGATTCCAGCTACATAAATAATTTTTATTTTAATTGTTAAACTTGGAATTAAATGTAAATTTTGGAATATTTTGTGCCGAAATCATTTAAACCAATAAAAAAATAATAAATAACAAAGATATAAATTTACCAGAGGTCTATTCCCTGTAGTATGTTAATACAAACTTAGTATTTAAAAAATATATTTATTTTCTTTTGAGTTAACACGTTTTGTAACAGTATCAATTTTTAGCTATATTTTTCCTTATTTTAACCTATAAAAGTTTTAAAAATTAATAATGAAATTATTTTTTGTGAAATCCTAAGTTTTTAGATGTATTCAATCCAAAATGTGTACAAAGATAAAGTATTTCAATAATTTCAAAAAAATTCCTCCGAAGGTGTTCGCGTACCTTAAAGATCTGGTGAATGATGGTGGTACATGGAGTATTGAGCTATTTTGAAAGATATTGTTCCTAACATACAGCTTTTGAGAGCTGAAAAGATTTCTTTTTTTCAATTCCTACTATTAGTTCCCACTCTCCCTATATATATCTTGTTCAAATTTTCAACAATTAATAAAATATTTTTTATTCATCCACTCAAGTTCAAATACATTTTTTGAACTTGTAGTGGATGACACTTGATGTTAATAAAGGTTTTTAAAAATATTAATTCATTAATTAAATTAATTAATAAAAACTTTTTTAGATTTAAGTTGTATGTATCTAATAATAGATGGCTCCAGATGTAAGTGGAAAATTTCAACTTTATGTGTAAAGGACTTTTCTGCAATAGAGTGAAAAAAAGTAGGAATTGACTTAAAATTTTTTTTTTATATTATTTGTTAGTAATTTTAATCACTGACAATTTGAAATGCTTGTTACCTATTGGTAATGTTGAGCAGCTAGTTCGAAAATTCAACAGGATCTTGATTCACATGTTTATTTTGCGTTCAGTTTCACTGTTAAAATTGAAGGCACAACTGTTAGCTCTTATGACATGTGTCATTTTTCTTGTTGTGACATGGTGATATGAAGGCGATTAGATTATTAGAAATTATTGGATGAGCTCTCGCAGTGAAAAATGAAAAAGTACAGCAAAAAAGTCTCGTCTGCGAAGTTTTCTTTTTGTTTCAGATTAATTATAAATGTACACATTCGCTATTGAATACCTCTTGGAGGTCGCCACCAATTCATGCATGGTATGCCGCTAAATATCCTGGTATGTCCTTGCAGTGCTCCTGTCCTAGACTTGCTCAAACGGCTTTAGCTAGACTAAGGACTGGCCACACTAAGAGTTTGACCTTCAATGGAGACGAGAAGACATATACCCTTTGTCATTGTTCGGCCATCGCGTCTCCCTCTCATCTCATCGATTGTATTGGTGCCTCTGTGAGGCAACTGTTGAATGAGGGGAGGACAGTTTACGATCTATTGATGCAGCATGATCTACTGGATTTGGTTTAGGATTCTAAATCAAGGGGATAAGCAGCAGCAGCAACAACAACAACACACATTCGCTATTGATTTCACGTTACATAAACAATAGAGCAGAAAGGAGAAAAATACATGCGTCGTCTTTCTTGCTTTGATCTAATGATATGAAGGCGATTGGCTGTAAGAAGAAATCCCATAGCTTCCTTACCATTGAGTAATGGAATCTTTAATTGATCTAAAAAGTTCTTTTTGCAGATAAATTCCAGACATTAAAAGAGTATGCAGTTAATTGATAACAGATGCTGTTAAGATTATTTAATGTACTGCTCTATGAATTATTAAGTAAATATTTTTGATAATGGATATATTATATCAGTCTCGCTTCTCAAGGAAGAAAGAAAATCTAATTACTATATCTTATGTTATAGTTAGGATACGTATTGATTGCTACACTTATCAAAAGAAATTAATTTACTTTTATTAACTAATTTGCAAAAAGAATGAATTTGCCTGGAAATACTGAAACTAAACTTGCTCGTGAGGTGCTGTTTCCATTTTGAAACATAAATAAACTTGAAAATTATGATGGTGTATGTGAAATTCTTTTCCTTTTTTTGAGTTTTAAAATAATGCGCGTCAGGTTCATATCAAATTAACTTGAATTTCATTAGACAACTACAATTGTAAAGAAATAAAAATTTGCTGGAATATAATGATCCATCTTCACTTGTATCATCGTTTGTGTGCTATCTGTATACTTTTTTGTGTGCTACCAATATCATATTTTGATTTATTCATCATCATTGGCGCAACCACCCCATTGTGGACCAAGGCCGTCTGTCTACTGGCAGATTACGAGACGAAAGATGGTTTTCTTTTTACGGGGTAGTGTTGTCAGCCATATGCCCAACGCCTAACAGCCATATTAGAACGGGACCTACCACCGAACCACCACAAATATCTATGGCACTGCCGGGTCTCGAACCCGAAATCTTATTTTGAAAAACTTTTGTATCTTTTAAACTCACATTTTCTTATAAAATGTGTAATTCCTTTCATGTTATAACAAAACTGCATATACAGAAACATATAATAAATTTTTAAGTTAAATGGATGCAGTATTACTCTGAAAAGTCAAACTTAAAAGTAATACACAGACCAGAAAAAATCATATTTCTTTTCAAATATGTTTCTAAAATGCTTTGCTACATCGAAATCGTGTCAAGCCAAACCTTTAAGTTATAAAATTTGGTAAGGTATTCGTATTAACCTTGCAATCATGTTATAAAATAAAATATTTCCATTTTTTTATCATTTTATTCTATAGATTCTATATCAAAAATTTTATTATTCTATATCAAAAATTTTCATGAACAACAAATTTTTTTTTATTAACTTAAATTTCAATTTTTATAAACTTTTAAACTTAAATTTTAAATTCAAACAAATTTCAATTTTCAAACTAAAACATAAACATTTTAGGTAAACTAATAACAGTGAAATGAAAAAAAATTTAGTTATTTGATTATAGTCATAGTCTAATATTATTAAGTAATATTATATCGGAATTGCGTTACATGTGTAAAGTGTAATAAGATATATACTGCGATTTTTCACTGTGCCAAAACCACACTATCACTCTATTGTAAGAGAATTTAACTCTTAAGCACTCTGCTAGCTCTCTGGCGTCTGGTGCCACAGGCCTCGAGCTCGAGTCCTGGCGGTACCATGGATGCCTGTAGTGGCTCAGAATCCACTTTAAACAGTAGGTCCCTACCTACTATGACTGTAACTGTAGACCGTTGGGCGTAGGGCTTCCAACCTACCCCGAAATTAGAAAACATCTCCTTTCTCTAAATTTACCAGTGGGCAGACGGTCTTGACCCACCCTGTCTCTGTTACGCCAATGAAAATGAACTGTAATAGATTTATGTAAATTCAGATGTATTATGTTTTCATGACAAATTATAGTTTTTTTTGATAAATATGACTTTTATTAAGTTACATTGATTTTTGTAGAATAATTTACCGATAGTTTTATCGGCATATAAAATTATTTTATTTCTATCTTTTTTTTTTTTTTATAATTTTCTTGTTTTTTCTGTTGAGACCCTATAAAACCTTTAAACAAACGTGAAATGAAAGCTTTCAGTACTTTTTGTCTTTAAACTTATTGCTTTTACACATTGCTTTCCATACTGCTCCACTTTTATTGCAGCCATAAAATTCAGGTAAATAAAAGCACTTAAGTTTGTTTAAAAGATTTAGTTATTAAATTTATTTAAAATCAAGAAATTTTTTTTTGCATGAGAATTATCACCATTACTAGAGGACACTCTGCAACATTTTCGAATTGATGTAAAATCATTTTTATCACCAGAATGCACAATAAGCACTTATTATTAACCTGCATGTAATGAAAATTTACGGTAAATGTTAACGATGCCATTAATTTATAGTTTTTAAGTTGAGATTTTATTGTAATGCTCACTTTACTTGTCTACTTTTATTAAATGTTAGAAAAAGTTTGGTTTCAAAAAGATTTTCACCATACTGCTATTGTATTTTAAATGACATTACTGCATATATGTTTAATTAAATGTAACCTAACTACGTTATACGATGCTTACATTATTGGGGATATACAAAAACTAAAAAAAAAAAAAAGTAGGGCAAACAGCTTAAAAATTGCATAAAAATTCCAAAGTGTAAAAGCCTTAAAAAAGGTAGTGAAATATTTAATATTATGAAATTGCTTTATTATGGAATACGTAGTCCCAGGGTATTAAAATACATTTTTCCAATTTGTTAGTTGCATTGAAATTCAAAATGTGTATAAATCGAGAATAGTAGGCAAAAAATTGTTTCATTGTTTGAAATTTATTAATGTGTTCCTTAAAATCTCACTATGACTAATTTACAATAGATAACCTCTTGCTCGCAAAGAATTAACAACAGAGACATTAACAATAAGAACTAACTCACTGAGCTAAATGGCCCCTGCTTCTCAAAGCAATTTTTTAAAACATGATGTAATATCAAAATTTAATAGAAATGCACATATTTTTTTAAAATTTTACCTCCCATAGAATCAAAGCTGAAATTCCATCTTCTCAAATAAGAACACCGTTGTATTCCATAATTCTGGAACTTGCTTTAAAATAAAAATATCCCATCAACGCGTAACCGAAATTTTTACAAACAACTTAGAAATAAAATTAACATTCAGGGATTTTCTGGTATACACTTTTATAATTGTGAAGATAGTAGATATTAATAATTTTCAAATCATAGATAATTAACTCTTGATCCTCCTTAAAAAAGGTTTTCAGAGCTTTATTTCTAATTGATTTAGGCTATTTGGATTTTTCTGCGAGATATATAATCCAGCTTGTCTCTGGGGTTGCACTCTACCTCTACAATTTGTCTTAAAAGAAGTTTTTAATCCACCCTCATTTAAGCAATATGGTGTTTCTAAATACACTGAAGTGACAAAAGTCATGGGATAGCAATATGCAAATTTTCAGATGGCAGTAGCATCGCGTAGAACAGGTATAAATGCGCAGTGCTTTCGCAGAGCTTTCATTTCTGTTAAAGTTATTCATGTGAAGAGGTTTTGACGTGATGATGACCGCACGACGGGAATTAACAGACTTTGAACGCGGAATGTTAGTTGGAGCTAGACGCATGGGTCATGCCATTTCGGAAATCGTTAGGGAATTCAACATTCCCAGATCCACCGTGTCAAGAGTGTGCCGAGAGTATGAAATTTCAGGCATAACATCCCACCATGGACAGCGCAGTGGTCGACCGCCTGCACTTAACGACCGAGACCGGCGACGTCTGATAAGAGTCGTAAATTCTAACAGACAAGCAACACTGCGTCAAATAACCGCAGAAATCAATGTGGGACGTACAAGGGACTTGTCTGTTAGAACTGTGCGAAGAAATTTGGCCTTCTTGGGCTATTCCAGCAGAAGACCGACTCGAGTGCCTTTACTGACAGAACGACATCGCTTGCAGCTACTCTCGTGGGCACGTGAGCCCTAGATGAATGGAAAACCGTGGCCTGGTCCGATGAGTCACGATTTCAGTTGGTAAGAGCTGATGGTAGGGTTCGAGTGTGGCGCAGACCCCACGAAGCCATGGACCCAAACTGTCAACAAGGCACTGTTCAAGCTGGTGGTGGCTCCGGAATGGTGTGGACTGTTTTTTCATGGCATGGACTTGGTCCTCTGGTGCGACTGGACCGAACATTGACTGGAAATGCTTGTGTTCAGCTACTTGGAGATCACTTGCAGCCATTCATGGACTTAATGTACCCAAACAACGATGGGATTCTTATGGATGACAATGCGCCATGTCACCGGGCCACAACTGTTCGCGATTGGTTTGAAGAACATTCTGGACAATTCCAACGAATGATCTGGCCACCTAGATCGCCCGACATGAATAACATCGAGCATTTATGGAACATCATCGAGAGGTCTGTTCGTGCCCAAAATCCTGCACCATCAACGCTTTCACAATTATGGACGTCTATCGAGACAGCATGGTTCAATATTCCTGCAGAAGACTTCCAACGACTTGTTGAGTCCATGCCACGTCGAGTTGCTGCACTTCGCCGGGCGAAAGGAGGGCCGACACGATATTAAGAGGTATCCCGTGACTTTTGTCACTTCAGTGTATATTCAAATGCTTAAAGTTTTTTTATTTTAGAAATTAATCAAAACTGATTTTAGTAATAACGTTGGAATTATTTTCTTCTAAATGCTTGCTTAGTTAACAAAACTTGTAAAACACACAAATAATATCATATCGTAAGATTAATTAATACATTATTTAATCCTTTTAAATCGGGTTAGGTTAAATCCTTTTAGTTTTCTGGACCCTTATAATTTCTTTATTCATTTGATTTTTTTTGAAAAATTAAAATTGTAAATTTTTTTTTAAAGATACGCTATTAAATTATAACATGATTGCCTTTCTTAATTCTTAGTAAAGATGTAATCTCACAAACTAAATACCTATTGTATAAAACTCATGATACATGCGTATTATTAGTACCTTTGGTATTTTTTTCATAAATATATTATAACCTCCCGTCAATTAAAAAAATGGGTACTACAAGATCTCACAGCTTTAAAATAGTGTATTAGCATTTTATGTTGAGCCACTAGATAAACAGCCCTAGTCTATATGGAGTCTAGTCCCTGCAATATCTCCATTTCTTTTTTTTTCTTATCCCATTTGGCAGACAGCAACATCAAGAGCAAGTCCAAAAACCCGTGTGGTCTCATCGAAGGAGGAAAAAGAGGGGCTGCTTCTGTAGCGATGGAATAACCGTAGGTAGAAGTCTGACATGGATCTGTGACATTGAAGAAGGAGAACAGTGCCTTCCGGGAGGACTTTTAGGGGGAACACCCCAACCTACTCGTATCGTATAACAGAAAACCCGAATCCCCCCCTAAAACTGCTGAACATCCCAAACGCCTACAACAAAGCCGCCTTAGGATTGAACTTCCGCCGTAATGCTCACTAGTGGCACGTGTTGCCTCTGAACCACGAGGCGGGCATTTCCATTTCATCATAATTTTGATGGCCAATTTGCTAACGCTCTGGCCTTTGTTACTACAGGCTTCAGGTTAGAATCCTGACTGTAGCATGGATGTTTTGTTAGTGGTTCGGAATCCACGTGAAACTGTAGGTCCCGGTCTAATTAGCCTAAAGTGTGTAAAAAATATAACCGTAGAGCTACAAACCAAACCAAACGAAATCTTCATCACTTTGTCCGCAAAAAGAATTGGAGAACTTTGAATAATAATTTTTGGTTGGTATAAGTCGATAACTACCTATCCTACAAGTTGAGATACTAACTAATAATATTCAAAAGTACTTACATCCTTGCTCATCCGAGTAGTCTTCGTCACTACAGTTGGGCATACCATCACATACCAGGGAGTTAGCGATACAAAATCTGGGAGCCGAATCACAAGCCGAGATGTTATCTGGGGAACAATACTTGCTCGATTTGCATAGAAATTGGGTGCAGGAGCCTGGAGAAAAAGTTGATGAGAATGAATTAGAATTTATAGCCAGTTTTAAGAGTGAAAAGACTTGGGAACTTGTTTACACATGAAAAAGTATATGATAATGGAAAATGTCGTAAGAATAAAGTTGTTTTTACATCGTCAGATCGTTAGTTCTATGTGTGCTAGGTTTCATGCCATTCGCTTTAAGGCATATAGCAATTATTTGATATTTTTTGAAGCATCAACCATGTAAACAGGTGTGAAACGATAACAAAAGCAGTTATAAAACAAGATTTGTGTACAAACTGCAGCTCCCAGCAATTCACATTGTTCAAAGCGAAAGTAATATTTATAGCAGTATACTGAAATATGCAGTAAACCGAAAATAATTACTCTATTATTATTCATATTCAGAAAAAAGAAGATATAATAAAGGGATTTAAAAAGTTATCGTTACTTTTAATTGTATAATAGATGCTATTCTTACAGAAAATAACAACAGAATTTTGAAATTGCACATGCATTTAATAAATTTTTATAATTTATTTTAATATAATAAAATATAAATAATAATAAATTTTTAAAATATACTATTATTACGATATTAGAGTAAATTAAAATTTTGGATATTTAATACTTGTTTCAATATTTGATTATTAAAGCAAGCTTTTGAAGTTAAAATGATATTATTGTTATAATTTGTGGCAAGGAGGGAACAACTTGCTGGTATATATGTTGAGTTTGAAGAAACCGAACCAAAGTTTACATGTTCTATGGCAGGGAGGGCATTATAAATCGGTAGGTTGGAAAGTTTTTCATTGGGACAAGAGTGATTTCTTGACATCGTGTTCTTTTACGTGATATTAATTAATTCTTATAAGTATATTCTAAAAAAATAAGCTACATTTTTAGAAGAAAGGAGTTCAATAGGGTGTTTTTTGACTTCAGCCCACCGACGGGATTGGGAGATTGAGAACTTCCTGAAAAAGTTTCTGCGTTTGCGAGTGGAAAGCCAGAAAACTCCCATAGCCAGATTGACTGTTGATGAGAGACGTTTATATATGTTGCGACAACCGCTATCAAATCTCTCCGTTTTTGAAAGGAGTGAGTGCAACACACTGTTCCAGCGAATTGGAGCTGTCTAGTTCAGCAAATTGCTACTGGGTCATGAATTGATCGGAGAAAATTATCGTGGTATAAATTCATTTTAGCTACAAATATTCAGGCTCATACCAAGAACAGAAAATTATACTTACTCTCATGCTCTAAAGTAACGGCAGACCACATCAGTTTGAAACCAGTGATTTCAGTACGTTTCCTCATGGTAGATGACACTCGGGTTTTGAACCTAGCGAGAAAATAAGAGGAAGAATATTTAATATACGCACCCTAATTAATATTAAAACTTGTGCATGTATTAGAATGTAATTGCTAATTATTTAAGAGAATAGCTTAAATTTAGTTTCGCATTTTTTGTGACCATAAATTCATAATAAATTCCATTAAATTCATAATATACAGTGACCATATGACCATATTTTTTGTCATACATATATAGATCTATCAGTTACCAAACAGAAATTATAATATGAAAATATGGATATATAGCACTCTCCATATAACTTTCTTAATAACGGAAAATTTTCAGTATTTTCACTAGTGAGTGCAACGCAAAATGCGATACACCCCACAATAGCTACTAAGACTCGTAGTTTCTGAAAGCAATTGACTATAACGCAAATATTAATAAAGAACCAAAGCTAAAGTATCTCGCAATGTATTTGTAAGCAACAATCAATGCATTCGTATTTTGCAATTCTTCATTTCTTTCTTAGCCCGTTTTATTTGAATACAAGAAAAGATTAATTCTTCACAAAAAATGGCAGGCCAGATCATATTGTGAATGGCCCCGCCCCTTTCCCTGAGAACTTTAGACAACAGTAGCATTTGGTAATTATATAACTACATCAATTATGAATAGCAATAACTCGTAATGATCTAATCTAATCTTTTTTCTAGTTGATGGATGTTTTTTTTATGTCAATTCAGTTTATACATCCATGTTATTAACTGAAACAAAAGTATTAGGTTTTAAATCTAGTTTACAATGAAAATTAAAGTTAAGAAAAGAGATATTTGTCTTTTCTTGACTAAAAGTGAAATTTGCTTTCCACATAATTTTCTTTTCATGAATAAATTACTTAAATAAGCATCTTGAAATTGCATCATAAATATACGAGGAAGGTAACTATATTTTAAAATAATTCATTCTCGGTCTTCATATAGTGTTTAGAATTTCTTAACTTATTCATATTGCTTTCTTGATCATTTCATTTTTATAGCTTATAACTATTCTATGGTGTTCAGACTGTATATTATGAATTTAAATAGTATATTAACTAGTTAAATTTTTCACCTTAGTTAAGAAGATTTCAAGTTTCAAAACTTTAATTTTCTTTATGCACATAATATGACTTAAGCCTCAATGACAGGTTAAACCATAATGAAGATTTATAAGAAAGTCTAAATTGTGTACGTTACATAGCTACCTAATTTTTAACTTTTAATACATAAAATGTTCGTATTTTCTATATGCCTGTCCTAAATTGCAAGGCTGTATAATTTTTTGAATTTTTATAGAATTTTTGTTAAATTGGTATATAATAACGCTTAACGGCAAGTTTATCAGTCTTAAAAGTCTCTATATTTCTTAAAGTCTTCTCTATTTATTAGTCTCTGCCTAACTTCAATAAATAATCAAACTTAGTAGTTTACTCAAATATTTAACCACAACTTTTGTAACAATATATCATCCTCTATCTTGTGTGAAAATATGAAAAAAAAAAAAAAAAAAATGGTTAACCTGAAGTACAATAGTCTTTTTATTTTAACGTGTTATATTATTAATGAATTCTTACTGCTATCTACGTCAATCTTTCTTTATATAAAATTTATACACTAATTTCCTATAGAAAATTTAACCTATAAAACCTATAGAAAATTTCATTCCTTTATAATTCAGGGGCATTTCAGAAATCAGAAGCTTAAACAGACCAAAGTCTTTATTTAATTTTTTGTTATATTTTATTTATTTATTATATTATTTTTATTTATTATATAATTACTTACTTTTTTATATTGTTTATATATACAAATAATATAAATATACAGTATATAACTCAAGTTTAAGACGTTTGTTGTGTACTCGTCTTTTGCAATTATAAATTAAAATAAAAGGGTTATGAAATATAGGCTTGAACCTATATCCTACTTCCTCTTCAGTGGCGCAACAGCCCATGGCGGGCAAAAGCCTTCCGAAGCATAAGATGTTTTCTTTTTATGGGGTAGAGTTGTCACTCTAAAGTAATATTAGATCAATATCTCTGCTTTAAAGTGGATTCCGAAGCACTACAAACATCCATGGCACCGCCGGGACTCGAATCCTGTGGCACCTAGCGCCAGAGCGCTAGTCAGTCAGCCATGAGGCCCCGATACTTATATTACTAAATTTAAATTTTTAATGAAAATGAAGACTTTGAATTTCCTTACAAGTTTAGAAATATAAAATTTTCGTTGAAAATTGGGTTGTTTTTAATGAAATTAGTTGATTCTACATTTTTCAAATACAATCAGCGCTTATTTTAAGGTACATAAAAGTGGATTTTTTTTATTTTATCACCATGTCATCTATGAGAATAAAATGCACTTCAATTTATTAACGAATGCTCATTCTGAATTTATATAAAATGAAAACTTCACATTGAAGGCGAGATCGTAGCACAGTTTAAGAACCTGTGCACTAACCATATAGCACAACCAGCTCTTATGGAAAAATGTTATTCAATGATATTTGAGAAGTGACAAAATTTGCTTGAACGATGTGATTTTATAAAAATAACTACAGCAATCCCTAAATGTATTGCATATGTTAAGAAACTAAAAGCTCGATTCAACAAGTTAGTTTCTACAGCTACATTTTTACTAATATACGAGAACTAAATATACAAAAGGCTGGATTGGGGGGCTACTTTAATACTTAACTAATACCTAACTACTTAATATGCGAATTCGAAGTTGCGTGATGGGACATAAATAATACTTTTGTTTACTTCATTTATTTATTATTTTATGTGATTAGCCGAAGAAATTCTAAAAAAATGGGACATAAATAATACATTTGTTTACTTCATTTATTTATTATTTTATGTGATTAGCCGAAGAAATTCTAAAAAAATGGGACATAAATAATACTTTTGTTTACTTCATTTATTTATTATTTTATGTGATTAGCCGAAGAAATTTAAAAAAATGGGACATAAATAATAATTCGTTTATTTATTATTTTATGTGATTAGCCGAAGAAAAAAATGGGACATAAATAATACTTTTGCTTACTTCATTTATTTATTATTTTATGTGATTAGCCGAAGAAATTCTAAAAAAATGGGACATAAATAATACTTTTGCTTACTTCGTTTATTTATTATTTTATGTGATTAGCCGAAGAAATTCTAAAAAATGGGACATAAATAATACTTTTGTTTACTTCGTTTATTTATTATTTTATGTGATTAGCCGAAGAAATTCTAAAAAAATGGGACATAAATAATACTTTTTGCTTACTTCGTTTATTTATTATTTTATGTGATTAGCCGAAGAAATTCTAAAAAAATGGGACATAAATAATACTTTTTGCTTACTTCGTTTATTTATTATTTTATGTGATTAGCCGAAGAAATTCTAAAAAAAAATGGGACATAAATAATACTTTTGTTTACTTCATTTATTTATTATTTTATGTGATTAGCCGAAGAAATTCTAAAAAAATGGGACATAAATAATACTTTTGTTTACTTCATTTATTTATTATTTTATGTGATTAGCCGAAGAAATTCTAAAAAAATGGGACATAAATAATACTTTTGTTTACTTCATTTATTTATTATTTTATGTGATTAGCCGAAGAAATTCTAAAAAATGGGACATAAATAATACTTTTGTTTACTTCATTTATTTATTATTTTATGTGATTAGCCGAAGAAATTCTAAAAAAATCGCACAATTTGTATTGAATTGTTTCTTAGTTTCAATTAAAAATTATTGTTAGTTCTAATATTATCAGTTTCACTTTGGTGTTGGAGTAGGCAATACAATCATCGCTTTTTTCATATTTGCATTTTCTAAGTAAAATCAAAGATTCTTTGTTATGAAATTAACAATTGCGTGAAGAAATAGTAAATGGTAAATATTACAAGTTCTAGTGTTTACTGTTTCTCAAAAACATAGGCTTTCGCTGTTATTATCAAAAACTGATAACAAATAATATGATTCTTTTATAAAATTTTCAAAAAATAACCCAAATATTATTTTAGTATTAGACATGTTTTTACGTGTATTCTCCATGAAATGTAAATAAAATATCTTATGATTCTAACGAATTTATTGATGTTTAAATTAAATTTTAATTAAAATGTAATTTCATTTAATTATAAATTTAATAAAAATTAAGATAAAATTTAATTTGTAACTTAAAATTCTAATGAATTGGTTTTTTTTCATAATTTTGCTTATATTTTAGGTTTTTCAAAACAATTTTTCAGTTTCTTTAAAAACAGTAATTTTTTTACGTCAATTTCTTCACATGTATCAGTCGTCAAAAAAAGGCTTATCTGTTTTAGAATATTTATTGTAAATAAAAATATACAGGATAAAAACGAATAAATTGATTTAGTTGAAAAATCTGAATAATTATATTTACAGTTTGCAGAAGTTATCTCTGAAAATCTGTATTTAAATATTCATGAAATACAAAATGTGAGGATCATTAGAACTTGTTTGAAAACTTTCATGATTCCCATGTTGGAATTTATGTCTGACTAGGATATTAAAACACTGCTCGATGTTCCCAATTTAAATGATGCAGGTGTAGTTACTTTGCGTTTTATTATTAGTTTCTAAATAATTCTACACAATATTTGTAAATGCTGGACATGCTGTCTTTATATTATACTTTTAATTTGAAAATTTAAGGTTCGGGAAGAATTTGCAGAAAAAAATCAAGCTAGTTTAAATATTTTGATCGTAGAGAATGAAGTATTTTATAAAAAATAAAATAAATAAATAAATTTTTAGTGTTAAGTAGTAGTTAGTGTAGTTACTTTGCTTTTTTTCTTAGTTTCTAAATAATTCTGCACAATATTTGTAAATGTTGGACACGTTGTCTTTATATTATAGTTTTTCTTTTAATTTGAAAATTTAAAGTTCTTGAAGAATTTGAAAAAAAAAAAAAAAAATCAAGCTTGTTTAAAAATATACATAATAAAATCGAATAAATTGATTTCTTTGAGGAATGGGAATAATTATATTTATGGTTATCTCTCAAAATCTGCATTTAAATATTTACGAAATACAAAATTTGAGTTTCATTAGAATGAATAAAAAGATTTTGTTTGGAAAGTTTCATTTTTGCGGCCCGTGAGATTTATCACAATTTTACAAAATATATTTATTTTATATTGGCCAAAGTAGTGAAACCAATGTATTAAAAAATACATTATTTGGGCATCCATGTGATCCAATTTGAGAAATCTGGCACAAAAAGTTATTAGCGCTTTTGATTCAACTTACACCTGCGAATCAGTTTTTTTAAAATGAAATTGACCAAACACAAAACACTCTCAAACATAACGGGCGCAACACCAATTCTAATGCGCAAATACCCAAATTGAGATCGATTTGTATAAACTAAATGGAGGAGTGGAGAAACAAATATCGCACTAGTAAAATAAATATTTTTTTTATGATTTCATTTTTTTTTAATTTCATTTATATTTTTTATATTTCATTTTTAGTGTTATATATTTCTTTACAATGTGCGTTTAGTATCATTATTATTATATTATCTAAACATAGATAATATGTAAAAATGTAAAAATAATGGTACACATGTAAAAATAATAGTAAACATAATAACTCATTATGTTTAAATTTTTCACTAAAAAAATGTCTGTAGTGGGTTTAAATCTGTTATGGGGCATATAATTTTATATGCGGTCCGCGGGATTATGATGTATTTTCAAATTGGCCCTCAAAATCATTTGGGTTTGCCACCTCTGGACTAGGACATTAAACGCTGTTCGATGTTTCCAATTTAAATTATGCCCGTCTAGTTTCTTTGTGTTTTGCTCTTAATTACTGAATAATTCTACACAATATTTATTAATGTTTGGACATGTTGTCTTTATGTTATTGTTTTTCTTCTAATTTAAAACGTAAATTCGTGAAGCATTTGCAGAAAAAAAATCTTGCTTATTTTAAATATTTTCATTGTATAGAATAAAAGTATTTTACAAAAAATAAAAATAAATAAATAAATGTTTGGTATTAAGGCACTTTAGTTTTATGGAATCTTTAATGCTTTTGTTACAAAATAAATTCAACACCAACGTTCCTGTTTTATAATTGATTATAAATTCAAATACTGTATGGAGTGAATGAAGGAGCCATTGAGTCTGCATTAAAAATTTCCTAATTTATTGTTAAAAAAAGACCACACATGAAAGACCACTTCATGAAAAAAAAAGGAAATTCATTCTTTAAGGGGAGTAGTAATCTCCATTTTTTAATTATCTTGTGGATCTTAAAAGAATTAGCAGGGCCAAGGCTTTTTATTGTTTAAACAATTAAGACATTTTTATTAAGGGTTTATGAAGCATGAAGAGTTCTTAAGCAATTTTATTCTGGGATGAGAAATAAATAAGAATTCTGAATTCTGTTGAAAGAACTTTGATAAATGAAAACAATTAACTGCTTTGATTATCCAAGAAAAAGGAATATTAAGGCTTATTTATCTTCCTTTCTATAAAAGGATTTTTTTCCTTTCCTTAGAGAGGTTTTGAATAAACTTAATTGTATGAATAATTTTGTCATGAGACATTTATTTATAAAACTCTGCTTTTATGTCCTTTTGGTATAATTTGAATTGCAAAAGTTATAAATGCTGTAATTTGGCAATTACTTATCTTTGAAAGCATTGAATAGCATTGTTAATTGATCTCTCTGTTGAATCTAGAAGTAATTGTCCCTATTAAATTGCATCAACTTACAAATTTATCTCTTATTCTAAATAGCTTTATTTTATCGAATTATTTATATTTCATTGCCTACTTAGCGTCGATGAAGAATTTACATCATAAATAATATTTCATTTGCCTTTGACTTTGACAGAAATATTCTAGTAAATTAAAATATAAATAATTTGGTACAAGCTTAATTTGAAACGAGCGCTTTACTTTCTCACACCTTGCAAGTGAATATGACAAGTAGATAATTAAAGACACAAGAGCTGCTATTCAAAAAATAAATAAAAACCACCATGTAAAATTTGTTTCATAATTAGTTATCACTGAATTAAAAGCATTTTTAGTTGAAAATTTAAATAATGGTGGATATTTCTTTGATTGAAAATATTTTCTAAAAAGATTTAAAAAAAAAAATGTATCTCAAGAATTTTGCCAATTTTCTGCATTTTCAAGAATTTTTTTAAAAATAGGCTGAAAGAAGTTATTTGAAATTAGTGAAAATTAAAAGTGTTCCTTTTTCTTATTCTAACAGCTATTAAAATGATGTGTTGTCAAATTTCATTCAGTTAAAGTAATCAGAACAAGGAATAATGAAGTGATGATTTGGTTTGTCGCTCTACGGTCATTTTGTGCACACTTTGGGCTAATTAGACCGGGAACTACAGTTTAACGTGGATTCCGAACCCCTCACAAACATTCATGTCACCGCCAGAATTATAACCTGAAGCCTGTCATACCAAAGACCAGATCTCTAGTCAGTTGGCCATCAGGCCACAACGAAGTGATGAAGAGTTACTGTTTGATAATATAGCTAAATTAAAGTTAAATCAAATTCAGTTTTAAAAATTAATATAATATTTATGAACGTAGAAAATATAATTTTCACAGCAGAATTTCTGAGCATAGAATGCTTTCGAAAAATGTTCCTCCTTTAAAGGAAAGAAAGTTAGACAATCCATTTATAATTAAAGTATTTTATTAAATATAAGTATAACATACTTTGATTGAATATAAATAAACCATCTTATTAAGGCAGTTTTAAAGTAAACATTTCAATATCATTAAATTTTATTCTCCAACACAAAATCAATCAATTTAGAGTAAATACTGTTTGCAAATCAAACTTCACCAATTGCCAAAGCAAACATTTGTCAAGTTTGGAACTTAATGAACAAATAACAATACCAAACAACGGCAAACAGTTCTAAGTATTCAATGTATGTTTTCAAACCCAATAAATATGTTCTATCCTTCAATAAAAATTCTGTTATTTGTATTAGAGAAGCGATAGCTTGTTCTATTCCTTGAAATACGGGAAATTTTTTGGGGTTGGTGTTTGTTTTGCAAAAAAGGGATAGTCTCTTCACAGAACGTACATGAGTAATATTCTCGGAAGGAAATTAAAGACTCCAATCATGAACGTCCTAGAGTGGAAAATCCATGTCCTGGAGTAATACGCTTCTAGAAATAGCTCTTCATAAGTAAGAGAGAATGTTAGGGATGATTTTTCTTATTGTTATGTTGTCTTGTCTTGCGTTTGCAGAAAAATTATATCCACCTGTAGATCATGAGACATTTAATCTACCTCTTATTGGTATTGGAGGTTTATTTTGATATGTTTTTTCTCCTGCATATGTGGATTCCTAGAAAATTGCTTAGAAACTATCAGTGGTATTAAATTTTGTTCTTCGAAATACCTAATATATTGCTTCATAATTTATAAATATAATGATGGCTATATATTAGGACGGTGATCTTCAATCTATCAATTCACATACGTATTATGATCATTAAATAATTCTTGGAATCAATTTTCATCATAAAAATAATAAGCATTAAAAACAATATGTATTAATAATATTTCTTTACCTTAAGAAATAACGGAAGAAACAAGACGAATGTTATTGTAAATAAAAATTCTGGAACATTAAGAAAGTTGGACAAACTATTGAGTTACGTAAAGCGCAGTTTAAACTGGACTTCGATAACAAAATCAGGAAACAAAACACTACTAGTTTTGTTTCTTGCATAATATTTCATTTGGTGCAGAAATATTTTTTACAGTATTTCGAAATCATTGGCAGAAAAATATGTTTTGCTTCAAAAACCTGCTTTTTTTATCGAAACATAAATGGAATAATAATGGTTTTTTGGTTTCGGTTTGTTCCCTCTACTGTCATTTTGTGCCCACTTTAGGCTGAGAATAATGATGGAATACTTTCTAATGGAGTAAACATGCCTCATAATTTGAGATGAAAGAAGTAGAATTTAAATGGTTCTACCTTTTT
The DNA here is from genome assembly GCA_021605075.1 of Caerostris darwini. Taxonomy (NCBI): domain Eukaryota; kingdom Metazoa; phylum Arthropoda; class Arachnida; order Araneae; family Araneidae; genus Caerostris; species Caerostris darwini. Next base: position 596,823 of record BPLQ01014999.1, read on the forward strand.
GTGTACACGCAACGAAAATAAATTTATCGTTATTAAATAAATATATCTTTATTTTAAAATTATTTATCGTTACAAACTAAGAGAGACTGAAATAGACAGTATTTAGTGAGATTTTAAAATGCATAAATTCCTACATGTAGTAAGCTCCAATGAATATGCATTTAATGAACATGTCGAACAGTATACTCTCTTTTACTTGATATTCTATTCATATTCGTTCATATTTATTACTTATCCAATAATTTAAATGATCTATATATCATTAGTTAATGCAATAAACTTGATCTATTTCATTAACTAATGATATGTAGATCATTTAAATTATGCAAATAACTTACATGTTAATTACTTAATTACTTGTTATAATTTGTAAAATCATGAGTATCATTTGGACCTGCGCGATGCGACAAGTTTGAAGGAATTTTGATAATTTTGAGCAACTTTTCTTTGTCTGATTTAAATATGGACATTTTCTCCAACAGTTCATTCTTAAGTAGGAGGATGACATCCTAAAATATTTTCAAGACCTGTATGAATAGTGCTTAAAATATACTAAATCTTTTCTTGAATAATGCATGTAACTTGTACAAAACTTAAGAGTAAATGTTTCATCGAAAAATGCATTTGCCTTCGCATGTATTTAATTTGTGGGTTGCATAAATATTTTCAGTTAAAATATGCCCAGTCATGTCTCAGCAGTAGTTATGTTCAGATACGTTGAAAATCGATAGCAATTGTGAGAGTCTCGCATTAACATTAGGTTAACATTGGGCAGTGTGAGTATACTGCCCACTAATGTGAAGCAGTTAAGCCTGATTCCCGCCAAGAGATTAGGTTCTGTTTGGTAACTCGCTTTACGGTCATTTTGTGCACACTTTAGGCTAATTTCCTGCCGACAGAGAAGATGTCTTCAGAAGAAAAAAAAAAAAAGCTTTTTTTTATTTATTTATTTTTGTCAATTCGATTTACGCCAAAGGTAAAATTTTCCGACCACAGAGAAACGAATTCAGGTTTCCTATTAGTTAAAGAAATATTCAATTTTCGGAGTTTTGCAGTTGACGTGAAATACACAGGCGGAAGTAATTCAAGTTCAAAGTTAGCGGAGGAATGTGAGAAATGAATAACTTCCAACTGACTGTTGTTCTACATTTTGAATTTTAATATTTGATATGTCTTTACCACTGAAAATCCTATCAAAAAGAAATAATTTCCGTATACATATAATCTCTGGATTCATGTTACACTCCAGTATGTTCGTGGCAAACTGAAGTGTAACAGGAAGTTGTCGTTGTGTAAAAAGAATTTTGACTCTGCAGTTGAAGTCAATGCCAAAGAATTCGAAGGAAGAGGTTATGAGTTCGCCATTTCTTTTTCTTTTTTTTCAATTCCTACTGTTAGTTCACACTCTCCCTATATTTATCTTGTTCAAATTTTCAATCGTTAATAAAATGCTTTCTATTCATCCACTCAAGTTCAAATACATTTTTTTTTGAACTTGTAGTGGATGACACTTGATGTTAATACAATTTTTTCAAATATTAATTCATTAATTAAATTTAATTAATTAATTTTAGCTTCTTTAGATTTAAGTTGCATGTATCTACCAATAGATGGCGCTAGATGTAAGAGGAAAATTTCAACTTAAAAAGTAGGAATTGACTTAAAAATTTTTTTTATATTACTTGTTTTCATTTAACTAGACTTGCTTATAATGATAGTATCAGGCTGACTATGTAGGTGATTTCCTGTTTCTTATGAGGAACTTAAATGGTGAATAGAATTTTTAAAGGATCACATGGAAGATATTCTTTTTACAGTTAACTGTAAGCATAATGAAGTTTCCAATGCTATAAAGGATGTTTGTTAGTGGTTCGGAATTCACTTTAAAGTGTAGGTCCCGGTTTGTTTAGCCCTCGTGTGCACAAGATGACCGCAGAGCGACAAACCAAACCAAACTAAATCAATGCTATAAAGGTTTATAAAACTAGCAGATTTTCGAGGAAATGAGGTCTAAAAATTCAAGTAAACCCCGCATTGAAAAAAAAAAGTTAAAAATATTGTTACTTGCACAGTTACTTCATCATTGGCGCAACAGTCCCATGGTGGGCCAAGGCCGTCTGCCTACTGGCAGATTTCGAAACATGAGATATTTTAATTTTACAAGGTAGAGTTGTCTGCCTTACATCCAACCCTTTACAGTCATATTAGACCAGGACTTACGGTTTAAGCAGATTCTGAACCACTACAAGCATCCATGGCACCGCCAGGACGCAAGCTGGAAACCTGTGGCAGCGAGCACCAGTCACTCGGCCATTAGGCCCTCATTTACCCATTACACTGCTTGAAGTAGTTTCAGCTTCATATAACTTAAGCACAATTTCATACCAGAAGAAAAACTTTAAAAAATTCGGATTGTAGATATATTTAAATATTGTTTTCACTTAACTGACTGCTGTTATTATTATTATTCAAGTCATGAATGCAAGGAAGAAAATTTAGATTGACAGAAAACAATGTTTTATATTGTTTAAATAAATTTGCTTTAAATAATATCCGTATTAAATATTAAATTAGTTTTATTTTTTTCAATATGAAGGCATGTATTATTTTAAACGTTAGTTGGTCCGTGCACCTCCGAAACTAGTTGAATAAGGTAATCACAACGGTGGATCATTGTTGGTTTCTGGTATTAAAACGATTTAAAAAAAACACCCTGGGGTTCAACATGCTATATTAAAATTGATAATGCAGTTGGATTAAAATGTCATCAACACATTTATAATAAATTTTTTGATTTTGTTCTTTTTACTTAAAACTGCTCTTTTTGTGAATTTTGTTTTACACACATTTTGTGAATTTATCCGTTATCAAAATCAGAAACTTTAAAAGAATGTTGTTAGAAAAAACCGTAAAAGCGCGAACAAATCCTTTCTACTAAAAGTTTGTTTTACTACTTACACAAATACCATTTTCTTTTCCAGATATTGAAAGATGATCCTCCTAATCCAAACATATTTTCGACAAAGTGAATTTAGAGACATTTATTTATTGTTGAAAAAAGCAGGGTTTCTTACCTTTTTCATTCTACTTTCCCTAAAATGAACGAACTACTTTCGAACAAATCCTCCTACGAACAACTTTCTCAGGATAACATACTTAAAGGCTTAAATTAAAAAAA